>JACCHW010000083.1:0-600000 GCA_018907185.1 Platyscapa corneri
TTTTCTCTCCCTGCCACGACCTGGCGCCCCCTCCATCTCCCGCCTGCTCGACCTCTTCTCCCTGGCGCTTCCCCCCCGGTGTCCTGCTCTTCTACTTCTTCTCCTCCTTAGGTCTGCCCGGCGCCGTCGTGCGCCGCTCCCAGTGCTGCGCTTCCTCTCCCGGCCCTCGTTCCTCCGTTCCGTCTTCTCCAGCTTCGTCTTTGACCTCCGGTCCCGGCGCCCGGCCCCCCTGCTGCTTTCCTGCATTGTCCTGATGTTGCAACGACCTCATGTACGTCCACCCCCCAACCGATGTGTCCGCTTGGTTACTTTGCTTTTATTTTGTCATCACTTAAAAATAATAGAGATTGAAATTTTCCTGTAAAAATTAAATTATAAAATACTATGTATATATTTCGTTTAAGCCTGTACTAATTTGTAAGCTTGTGTTAAAGTATCAATAACAGAATAAATTTGATCAAAATGTGGTCTTTTCTCTGGCTCATATTCCCAACATCGTAACATAAGATGATAAATTTCATCAGGTGTACCCTCAGGAGCTGGCATTCGATAACCTAGAAATTTTTATTTATACCACTGAAATAGATTAATTCTTATAATAAATTGTTATTTTATATATTCACCTCCATCAATTTTTTCACGGGCTTGAGAATTTGATAGACCACTATACGGATAACCTCCTTTAGAAAAAATTTCCCACATGAGCACACCATAACTCCACACATCACAGAGAGAAGTATATTTTCCTATATGAAATAATAAAATATTAAAAAGAAAAAAAATAATAACTATAATAATATTTACAATTACCAAAATTAAGTGCTTCTGGAGCAGTCCACTTAATAGGGATTTGCTTCATACCATCAGACACAATATATTCTTCTTCTTCTCGTGACATACCAAAATCTGAGATCTTTACAATTGATTCATATCCTATATTGAAATTCAATCTAATATAAATATTTGTGAAATATTGAATGTGTACATTTTATTTATAATTGATAAGTGTTATTACTCAAAAAAATAAAAATATACACTTACCTACAAGACAATTTCGAGCAGCTAAGTCTCTATGGATACAGTATTTGGCTTCTAAATAACACATTCCTGCAGCAGCATCTTTACACATTTGAAGCTGCTCAACTTGTGTTATACTAGCTGCATTTTTTCTTAAATACATTAATAATGACCCACCTAAGATATTAATATTCAAAATAAGTTTTTTTCATAAAAATGTAAATAAAAAAAGTGTATAAATTGTTACCAGGAACTAACTCCATAACAATCATTATCGGTTGCTTTTGTACACAAATTCCAATAAGCTTTACGATATTCGGATGATCATATTGCTTTAGAATTCGACCTTCTTGAAGGAATTTTCTTTTTTGTTCATCAGGCAATGTTATTTTACAAGTTTTAACAGCTACTTCAGTCTTACATGTTTTTAACAGTGCTCTATAAACATCTCCAAAATTACCCTAAATTTATAAAATTAAAATAATTTAAAATTATTATGAAATAATAAGTGGTACATAATAAATTTAATAAACTAACACGGCCGATTTTTTCTAGTAATAAAACGTCATCGTTATTAAGTTCCCATCGTTCCCTTGAAATTGGAGTTTTTAGTATAGCTCCCGATCGACTAGTTACTGGTAATCCAGATTTGAGTTGATGTGTTATAAGTTCTTGAATTGAAGGAAATGTGGGTCCTTCGAATCGAAAATGTCCCTAAAACGTAAAATACAATCTAAATATTTTTCTAATCTTTTATTAATTTAAATAAAAATTCACAACATTTTTTCATTTATATCACAAACTCAGATATACCTCTTGAGTCGTTTGAACAATAAAATGCTTATTGTTTTCATTTATATCACAAACTCAGATATACCTCTTGAGTCGTTTGAACAATAAAATGCTTATGACCATCCCAACAAACAGATAAAACGATTTGGCACTCATCATTCCTAGTAGTTTCACGCACTAGAAAATCTCCTTCACTAACTAATAAACGTACAACTTCCTCACGTGGTAAAACCCCATGAAACCATTCTTCTTCCATAAGACCACCATTCCCGTTCCCTTTTTGATTATTACAACTAGAAATTCCTCGTTGAGGTACCTATATAAATTAAAAATAATTTTTAAAAAGTAATAATATATTTTTGTTATAGACAAAACAAAACAAATCAGAATTTTATTTTTAGATACACTGGTCATGAAATAGTGTCTTGCATAATTATTAAAATTAATTTAAAGTGCATTAGAAACAAGTATAATATTAATTTTGTTATTGGTAAAAAATTGGTTGCAAATGTATTAATAAACAAATTGGTAAAACAATAATAATTACAGGACCCAGAATAACGTCTCCTTTCTGCACCCCTTTTTTGACGCCCATTTATTCCCCTTCCCCCAGCCTCCTCCCTCCTCCTCTTAGTAAAATCGCCGCCGTGTCAATTTTTATAATCGTTTGTCAACGTCCACCTCCTCCCTCCTTCCCCCACTGTTTTCTCCCGTTTTCCTTCCATCCTTCTCCCCCGGTCTTCCCTCCGCCTTCCTTCCCGCCCCCATGTCCCCCCCGGCCAACGGCACCGTTTTCCGGCAGGACGATTTGCGGGGCTGCACCCAGTAAAGCCAGTGGGCCCCCGGCCCCACTTTGGATTTTTTTTTTTTCGCTCGAACAGCCGCCATTTTTCTCAGTATGTCTTGCGGGTCACTGCTTACACGGTGCTTTGCTGCGTTTCCCCTCCTTTTTTCTTTCTTCGTCCCGTCCAGCCAGTCTATCGCTGTTATCGCCTCCTCTGTACGTTCATTTCGTCTTTTACATCTGGCCATTGTGTTCCCAGCTATAAATCCCATTCTAACTAGCGTACCACCGCCCCTCTCCGGTCCACCCCAGACTCCGTCACACTCTCCCTTTCGTTTCTCCTTTGTTTTTGTCACTCTCGCGTTTTTTGCTCCTGTCTACACCTTTCTTTGCTTCTTGCTCTTCCTGTTTCTCCGCCCTCCCCCTCTCATCCTTTTTTCGCCTTCCTCTCCACGTTTTCCTGTACCACCCTCCCTGTTTTTTTTCACTCCCCTACCTGCCTCTTCCACGCTTGTCCCCATGGCGCCAGCCGCTTCCAGCCTCGTGTTTCGTCCGTTGCTGTGTTTTCCGTCCGTGTGGTTGGGGGTGGTTGTGATCCTCCATGCTTTGCTCCCTATAATTCCACCCTTTGGCCTCGTACAACCACCCCTGCCCTCTTTTGCTCGTCCCTTTCATCAGTGTTGAGTCATCCTACTGAGCCACCCCCCTTTCATGCCGGTTATCCCGCTACTGTCCCTTTTCTCTTCCATCCTTCACACCGATGTCCTCAGACTCGTGCGTATCCCCAGCCCCGAGACGGACCCGAGTCTCGCTGTCCCTCATCCCCATACTGCCCATTTAGCCCTTCTCTTTATTTCCACGGTGTCTTTTGTTTCCTGGGCCCTTCCCACCACGCTTTTCTTTTCCCTTCTTTCTGGGGTCTGTCCGGACCCTTCACCTCGCCCGCTCCCCTCCCGCCGGTACGCTCCCCACGCCGTTCCGTTACGTGCCCAACCCCTGCCCTTCCGCTTGTCGTGGTCAATTTTCTTTCTCTTGCCACCGTCGTCTCCGTTCTTCCCGATTCTTCTTGGCGCCTCCTCATCAAGTCGCTCGCGCGACCACTCTTCCCCTCCCTGAACTTCGTGGAACTCCCCCTCGCCTTTCCCGTCGATTCCTCCCTCCCGCCTTGTCGCTCCAGTCTGTTCTGTCTCGACTTGTGTCGTTTGTCGACTTCACTGGGTTTTGTCCCGCCGTTTTCTGACGGCCTGTTCCGCGCTTCTTCCCCAAGCCCTTGTTTCCCCTTGTCGCCTGTGCGTTTTCTTCGGTCCTCCGTTTCCTGCTGTATCCTCCCCCCGGTTTTTCCGAGCCGCACCATGACACTTAGGGGCGCCGCGGGTCTGGTTCTCCTTTCCCTGGCGCCGTCCTCCCATATAACTTGCCTATTGACCTTTCCGCACACCTTTTCGCCTTTCCATCCTTTAATGGTGGGCCCTATCCGTACCTCGGGATTCTGTCGATGGTTTATCGTATCGCTCCACGCCATTTAGCATCGCGGTGGCCTTTCATCCCAAACTGTTTCATTCGGGCCCTCTGTGTCTTTTCCCCATACTCTTGGTAAGCTCCCTTGCCCGGACCATCCACCCCCCTTCTTTTGCCCTTATTGTCGTCCGGTTTCGTTCTCCCAACCTATCCCTTCGTGTCTTTTTTTTTTCTCTGTAGCCTCGATATCCTTAAAGACATATGCATATAAACATAACGTTTTTAATAGTTTTTTTTAATTAAATTAATTGAGAATAACTTTGACTATTGATATTTTTATGAATAATATTTATTAAACTTACCAAGCTATGACAAATTCTTGATGAATAGTTTGCTGTCTTTGAAGAAGGCTAGGTAAATAACAAGTTCGTAAATCATGTTCACATTCGGTAACTGCACCCAGGAGTAACACATATTCATTATGAGTTAAATGTAACTTGCGACATGCTTTTTGATATTTTTCTCTAACTTCATCTAATTTTCTCCCTCCTCGTCCAGCTGTAGTAAAAATAAATGTATATATTAGTACGAACTAAAACAGTTATGTTTTAATAATAGCCTTTTTAATTCATAAAATATGCACAAAATAAAATGTTTTAATTTCATACTTCTCGAAGTATGAATAAATACACGTGATATGTATAGTAATTTAATCAATTATTTAACGAAAGAACAATAAATTTATAATTAATAATATTTCAATTAATTATGCACATATCATTTTTTTAAGTCTATTCAAAAACGAAAAACACAAATTTCGAATAAAATATATCGTAAAACGTTAACATTGAATGAATATTTTAATAAAAATAAATCATTGCTTAATAAAATGCAATACACAAATAATTGAATATTAATTATACGTAAAAAGTTTGATTTTTTTTAAAAATATATTTGATTTATAAATTTGAATAATTAATCCTTTAGTGGTAATTTATAATTCAAATTGAACAAATTGCAAAATATTTTTCTCAAATTTCATTATTTTTTTTTAATAATCGATAATAAGTGAGATTTAACTAGAATAGTCTATCGTGAAAAAACATTTTTCGTTTTAATATATAAAAATAACTATTCATCTTAAAGTATTTCATCCTGTTAACTCAATACAAAATATAATACACCTATATAATAAACTAATGCTTAAGTATATCTTTTATGTATAATACATTACTTTCTTAATAAAAGTAGTTTTATTTAATTCATGTTACTAGAAAATTTATCAAAATATTTTTAAAATTCAATAATAACTAATTTTAATTTTACGTAAAATGTGCGAACTATTAAAATTTTTTAAAATAAGTATTTGTCATTTAATTAAAATTAATAAATTATTTATTTATACTTATATGTTGTGTACAAAGTTTTAAATAATACTCTTTCTTATAAATATAATTAAAAAATTCATAAAAATCAAAATATATCAAGAATATTATTTTTGAATAATTAATAAACAATTTAAATATGGTTTTATTATTATTTAACTATATAACAAAATGTAATTATTATTTGTTTCATTTAAATTAATCTATTGAAATTATTTAAAATCTAAAAAATGTCAATTTAAACTTTCATATAACATTTGTAATAATTCTTTACACAGCATATTCCTATTTATATGTACATAAATTTATATTAAATTGATTTCCACGTATAATTGTTTTATTTCAAAATCTGTAAATAAAAAAAAATTATAATGCTGATCAGATGAAAGTACTAAAATAACTATTTATACTTTGTTTATATTTTTTTAAAATTTTGTGTGTGTGTAAATTATATTCATTTAATAAAAATAAATTTATAAAGTGATAAGCTTTTTTAACACTCTTTAAACTCTAAAAATGAAATTTTTCTTTATATCCTGTTTTATAAAAATTCTATAAGGATTTATTGAATTAGGACATAAGTATAAATTTATTTTATTATAAAATCAATAATTAATTTTTCATAATTTTAATGCTTAATTTATAATAGTTCATAATTTAAAATAATCAAACAATAATATTTAAATTAGTTAGAATATTAACTTTTTTAAACTATAAAGTATTATAAATTTATATTATTTTTTTTGTAATTAATATAATTAATTACCAATTTTTATTTAAAAAAAAAACGTAACGGAAATCACAACTGTAAAATTAGAGTTTAAAAAAAAATTTTTTCCTTTGTAAATATATTTAATTGGTCTAATAAATTAAAAATTGATATTAATACAATAAAAATAAATAATTTGTAATGATTGAAACGCCATATTCAATTTTTAGAATTTTATTAATGACGAAATAATAAATTTTGAAAAAATATTAAATAAAGAAAATTAAAAAAAAATTTAGAACAAAATATAAGAAAATTATATTATATCTGATTCAAATCGACCATGACTACATATACAATATAACTTTTTTGAATTAATGATCGTTCAATTTAACATACCCAAAATATAAGTTTTTTACTATAGCTTTGAGTGATTAAATTTTTTTAAATTAAATTGGTTAGAAGACAATTATTATAAACATTTTTATTCTAAATATGACTAAAGATTTTCTATAAGTGTCCATAAAAAAACTATTGTTTAATACAAATTTACAAATATATCCACACACACATGCACACACATATATATATATATATTCTTATACCAAAATTACATTATACTCAAAATCTATAATTTAGATATCTGATTCTCTTTTTAAGATGCTATTATGGTATATTTAAGATAGTAATATTCAACAAATGTATTTTACATACATTTTACATAATGTTCTTCAAATCGAGATCTCATTAATTTATACATCTCAAGGTTTTTTTGATATTCAGCCTTTTTTCGAGTCACTTCATCGGTCAACTATAAAAAAATTTATAAAAGAAAAAAATATATAATTTAGTAGTATTATGTTAAATCATAGTAATAATACCTGTTGAAATTGATTATTTAACCACACTTGTTCTTCCTGATACAATTTTCTAGCTCGTCTTCGTTCTCCATGAAGAGAAGATATATGTTCTACAACAATGTTTTCCATTGAATCTGCTTGTTGTTTGATTAATTTAGCATTTTGGTCTATAGATTCCATTATATCTCTCCAACTCTTAAATTTTAATAAGAAATTATTTATTTTGAAATAATTTTTATAAATCACTTTTTTTTAGAAAATTTCGCTTTTAGATTGATTTATTGCTTTTATTATCACTTTAAATTATAAATATAATACTTAAAAAATAAAATCTTATATTGTTCTTTATGTATATAATATAACAGAAAAGATTTCATAAAGTTACTTATTTCTTTGTATAATATTTTTTTAATATTTTTTATTATTTTAATACTTGAATAAATATTTAATTATATTATTGATTTGATAAAATCAAAGGTACAAATATATTAAATAGATGATCATATAATATAAAATTAGTCAAAAATAAAGATAAATTTATTTATAAGTAAAAATGATTTATTATTTACCTGAGCTATTAAGCTACCAATTAAATCTTCATTACGTTCAACTTTTTTGCCTTGTGTACTTAATGATGAAATGGTTGAAGCATATTCTCTATCAGATTTCACTTTAGAGGTAAGACATCTTCGCATTGTTTCCAGGAGTTTAATCTCAGCATCTTGCCGGCCTAGCAAAGCTTCATGTGAAGCTTGGCCTTGCAAGCTGCTAGAGAAACCCATTTTTGGCAAGGATACTTTCTATACCTCAACTTTACGACATATTAAACCTAAGTCCACTCATTAAACTATAAAAATTAGTAATTTTATTGTTCATAGCAATAATTCTCCATGTTCTCCAAAGGAATGACTTAGCATCCATTAATTAAAAAGTACACTAACACATTTTTTATTTTTTATTTTTTGTACTAACAAGTATCAGAACTAGATGTTAAATTAATTAAACATCTTAAGTCCCAAAATACCATTCTTGATATTTCTTCTATTAATATTATTTTTTTAAATAATGACCTAAATTAATCTCTATTTTTAAAATACAAATATAAGAAAAGTACCTGAGAAAATATATAAGTATTTAATTTATCTCTTGATCTCTTTCGAGAATTGGAATCTTGATGATGCACATAGGCCACGTTAAAACAAAAAAGAGAAATCTACTTGGCAGCGGCGACGTTGAAATAACGTACGTCACAGTGCAAGATTGCAAAACGTCACTCGATTCTCTTTTCGGCGAAGCTGTGATAGGTGGTATAATCGTCTGTCCTCCCGGCAGGGCTGACAGTCCCCAGCAGCTAGCAACAACACGTCCTCGAGCGTCGTCCAAACACTGAGATCAGCATTTATATTTGTACTCAAAACTAATCGAGACATGTGTGCAATGCACGCTGAATTAAATAAAGATTGCACTTCTTATTTCTCCTGTTTTGTTCGCTAGACATAGGAAAAATTAAATTACTTTTCCAGACAACGAGTTACTGTATATGCACACCCGTGTTTCTTTCTTAAGATTCTCTTTCTCTTTCTTGCTCCCTTCACTTTACCAAAATACCTCCACGGTGCGACAATGCATTATTGAACGGCAATTTACTACTTTCGCGCTTTTTGGACAAATCGAACGTTCTAAGAGCGCGATATTCACTCTGCCGATAATAAAGAGCTCGCAAATTATACTCTCAGTTTTTAACAGCCTAAATCTACTATAAATTATTTATTATCAAAAAATACGCAAATAATTTTTACCATAAAATATTTTTATTGGAAAAAAATTAAAAAATTAAACCTTAATTTTTCAAATAAGTGTGCAATGAAATAAAACAATATCATTTTTGCAACATGTATATTATTTTGAAAAATTATTATTATTAACATAGAATATTCGCATAAACAAAATAAAACCTATTTAATAATACAGATATGTATCAATGTTTCAAAAAATATTTAAAAATATTGATTTTTCTTTAAAATACAAAATAATAAAAGCTAAAAAGGAACGCTTAATATCGAAAACAACATATTTTACAATAAAAACTGAAAAAGTATACTCTATTATAATATGAATTTAGCAAAACATAATTTTTAACAAATAAAATTTTTCAAAAATGTAAAAATGATCACATATTTGTGCAATTATGATGTTAAATGATGGAATACATTAATAAATATATTAAAATATAAAATGCAGACATACCCCATATTCAAAAATGAAATCCCATACACGCATTTATTTAAGTGCATTGCAATTTAAAATTAATTTTAAATAAATATCTTTATAGAAAATTAGTGCTTAAAAATGTATCTAGATAATAACATTTTTTTTCAAATGATTAAACTGAAAATTAAAAATATAAAACTCTTTAATCATAGTAATTATATTTTCCAAAAATTTATTTTAATATCAATTATAATAAATAATTAAATAAACTTTTATTATTTGAAGATTTCTTAATTCTCTAACATTTTTATATAATTATTATTTAAAAAAAAAATTTATTTTATATTTTATGAATCCAAAATATTTTTTTAATTTATTATTGTATTTATAACCCATGCATAAATTAAAAAATGTAAAAATGTATTGCATTATTAATATAAATTATATTAATATATGTGTACATAATATATTATTATAAATTTTTTAATTATAAATTTTAATTGAAAATTATATTAAACGATAATATACTAGTAATTATTTATATTCTTACAACACGATTTAAACACATCATTGATTTCACATACATTTTGCTAATAACGAATTTTTTACTAATGAAGATATTATAGATTTGTTATAGCTTTTCTACAATATTAAAAGTACTATTTGAATCAAACGTAACCTAAATTCAGTGTACACCACCGTATGGGATCATAACGATATTTTGTTTGAACGTTTTATTTACAATTTTCCGAATAAGTTAAATATTTTGTATATATAAAATGGCTCCAAGATTAAAAATTGTATCAATGTGATTGAGGTAAATAGTAACTATTATGGAATAGTTCTCACTTGTTTTCATTTGTAAATTTGACACTCTATTGATAAATAAATAGATATTAAGTACTTGTAATATTTACCAATTCAATTCATTTATGTTATTGATTATTTTCCAGCGTTTAGCTAAGTTAAATGCAGCAGTTACTGGGCATTTATATGGAGTAATGTATGAAGAAACATTAACAGTCTAACTTTTAGTATAAATCCTGTTGATGATGATGAAAGTAAAATTCAATCTATAGATTTACACTTGTATGCCAGCCAGAAGTTGACCTTTTTGTACTTTATATGTGATCAATAATAAGCAAGATATTCCTAATGCGTTTAAGGTAAACTTAAATAAACAAAATAAATTAATTTTAATTATATTAGTTTACTTTTATCTATAATTTATTTTTATTAAAGAACTAAGTAAAGCAATTAATTTTTAGGATATTGATGTCACAGACAATCCATTACTTATTATAGTATTCTCTGATGCAGCTGCAGTTCATGCATTTATTATATACATCAAAGACTTGAAGCCATATAAATATGAAATCATTTATGAAAAGATATTTGGCAAAATTTTTGCTACATTAGATTATTAGCAATCCTTCCTTTTATTTCAGAAAAATCAACAATACCTTGAATCTCTTCAACAAACTAAAAATAAACGTAAATATATATTTATTTACATCCATTTTTGCTAATTATATTACATTTAATTTTAATAATATAGTTGGCATCTGGAAAAGTCGGATTTCACTTCATGCAAAGTAACATCTACCTTTTTAGGAAATGATAGCAACAGTGGAACAGAAAATAAATCTGCCAAAGAATTGTTAATTCTTCTAGGAGATATGAAATCTCAGAAAATAATAAAAGTAATAGTTTCACTTGGCCTTATTGTAAGTCTATACAATTTGTACATTTTCTTAATTTTATTATACGTTGTTTGAATTATTATTATATATATTCAGAAACCATAACTGTTGGAATGTTTTTTAAAAATGTCTAATGATAAAAAATTCTGAAGAAAAAGTGAAATATGCTCCTGTTGTGCAACATATAAAAGGTAAATTTTGAAAAATATATTACTTTGATATTATAATAATTATAATATAATTTTTATTTTACAATTACATTTCATTAACTTTTTATTTTTAATCATATAATTAAAAATAATTCCTATATTTTTATAATTATTTAATAATAAATTAATAAAAATTTAATATAATTGTAAATACTGTCTTAATTTACTGTCTGAAATTGCATTATATTTCTACAATGGAATTTCACATTATATAATTTATTTTAGGCCCTATGGAATACTATGAATTTAATTTAAAGATTGATGCTTGTCTTTGGTAGGCCATATATAACAATGCACAACTGTATGAAATTCTTGTAGAATCAATTTGTCGGAACTTAAGACTTATAGGTTCATCATTTAAAAGTCAGTTGGAAATTAAGGATTACAATTATGTCTTCCTGAGCCAATGCATTTTAAGCCATTAAATTTTGGGCATTTACTAACATTAGTATATCCAACAGGAATGTCTGCTTTGGAACTTGTATATTTATTTTACATATCTGTTTTTTTTATTAAATATTTATAAAACATTTTGATAAATAATTAAATTTTTAGTTGAGTATCGCAAAAGTTTCACAGAAAGATTGGCATTAGATATGACTAAGCCTTATTTTTAGAAGAGGAAACACAGTAAGGTTTCAAATGATTGTGAAAAAGAAAAATATCTTATAAATCCCCATGAAGCTATTAGCAGTCCTGAAAGTAAATTTTCTTTTTCATTTTTTATTAATTATGTGTTAATTTTTTTAATAGTTAATATATTCCTTTATAAATAGATTGCCAAATCAATCTTGTAGATGGTTTATATGCATACCACCATTACATGCAAGATGGATTTGATGATAATGGTTGGGGATGTGCTTATAGATCTCTTCAGACTATTGTTTCCTGGTACAGGTAAAATATATATTTAAAATATTTTCCTAATTTAAAAAAAAAACTCAATTATGTTTATATTTTAGATTACAAGGATATACTGATAAACAAGTTCCATCACACAAAGAAATTCAAGAATGTTTAGTAGATATTGGTGATAAACCCTCTACTTTTATAGGTAGTAAACAATGGATTGGTTCAACTGAAGTTGGTTTTGTTTTGGAGTCCTTATTAGATGTTTCGATTAAAGTACTATGTGCATCTAGTGGAGAAGAAATGTCAATATTAGTTTCTGATCTAGGCACATCATTTTTCAAACTCAAGGCACCCCTGTCATGATTGGTAATGCTTCGGTTTTCATTTTAACAGAAGTTATTTTAAAGCTTTGGAACTTTACATATTTGTACTAGTTAAAGTTTAACTTTGAAAATTACTAAAAAAAAATTATTTCTTAATTTTATCAAATTTAATTTATTGTTTTTGTAGGTGGAGGTGTTTTAGCTCACACAATTCTTGGTGTATCTTACGATGAATATAATGAAAACGTACGATTTTTAATTTTAGATCCACATTATGCTGGTCCTGAACAATTAAATACTATTATCAATAAGGGTTGGTGTGGGTGGAAGAAAAAAGATTTTTGGAGGAAAGATGCTTTCTATAATATGTGTCTTCCACAAAGACAAAAATGCATCTAAAAAATTAAATATAAATTAATAAATAATATTGTAAATATTGTGTATTATGAATTGATGAGTATTTAGTGTATGAAAGTAAATATTTTTATTATTTTAATTATAATACTATTGAACTGTTGATATAAATACATGTACTTTTCATACAATACATTATTAAATTATTTTTATTATAAGTTAAACAATTTTGTTATTGTTTAATTTTATTTCATGTAGAAATATCAATATAAATTATACAAATTTAATTGAAAGTGTTAAACAATTTAAATGGATTAGTGTAATTTTTTTAATATAAAAAAAATAAGAATTAACAGCTTCAATATTATTTTAAGAAATATTGCCAAGTAAAACGTTAAACATACATATTCATTACTTGACAAATAGTTTTTATCGTCATTAAACAATAAATTCTAATAACCTTAACCATTTTAAATGCAAGTATGTGTCTGTATTAAGTAATTAGGATTTATTTGTAAAGCAAATAATTAAGTAGAAATATTTAAGAATTGGTAAATTATTAAGTTATAACAAACTTTTCTTCTACAGTTTAAGATATCTGATACTCCTCTTTCGATTAAACGGATAGGTAATATTTGTAATACAGTATTTAATCCTCTTCGATTATTAAATCACTTTGATAAAAATAACTTAAATAAAAATCAAACTAATAATAAAATTTTAAATATACCAATCATGGATAGAAATGATTCATCTACAAGTAATCCAACAAGTAAAACAAATGATTTAAATATATAAAACCAAAGAAAAAAACAAAACTATCAAATACTACAATTAATTATAATATTATTTATTCGATTAATATAAAAATTTAATCAACAAAAAAACATACATACAATATAAATAATTTTCAAGATCATGATTATGATCATAATCCAATGAGTACCTGTAATGAACAAAAACTTAAAAAAAATGCTTCCTTATATAGAAGCTTTAATCAGTAGTACAGTAGAAATAAAAAAGAAGGTATATTTTTAATTAAAACTCATATTGGTAAAGTTTAGAAAAAACTTGCTGAAATAATTGGATTTTCAGGTCAAATTGAACAATTTTTAGAAAATCATAAATATAAAGATATAAGTGAAGTTTTATACCATATTTTAACAGATTGGAAGCAATCTTGTACTAAAGAAGCAACAATTGGGCATTTAATTTGTGCCATGTGGTTATATAAAAAATATGACTGTGTTGAAAGACTAATAATAGCTTATAATAAAATTTTAAATAATATGAATTATTTTAATAATTGATTATTTTGAAATCATCATATTTATAAAGCACTTGTGATAATTCTTTGATTTAAAAATGGAATTACAAAATAGTAAAAAAATTAACTTATTGATAAATTTAACCATATATATAAATCGTGATAAAAATTAATTTGATAAATTTTTAAAAACTTTTACTTATAAATTAATTTTAAAACAAAATAAATATATTATTTTATAGACACTATTAAATCAAGGAGCTGATACTCTTATAAATAATATATTAATTATAAAACTAAATTGAATATTTTATAAATATATTTAAAATATTGTTGTACATAAATAAAAACTTTATACATTATTCAATTTTCAGCTTTTGTAAAATACCTAGACTATTTAAATTTTTGTTAAAGTTCAGTTTTATCATCTTCGATAATTTCATCCATATCAGTACTTTCCATTATATCTTCCTCAACATCTAATTCATCTATAAAATCTGTACAATAATCTGCTATTTCTGTACAAATTTTATCTTTGGCATTCATTTCTTTATTACTCATAATTTTTATAAATGTATCTTCATTGTCATTTACAACATCTTCGCACTAAAAAATAATATAAATTTATAATTGAATAAAATACATACATTAATATGTCAATAATATTTTTTTGAATACTCACAAAGTATTCTAAACTCTTATTTAAATCACCATCTTGTATTATATCTACATCTCTTAGTAAAGGATTTAATCCATTATCAGTCATCAGTTTTAAAATTGTCAACCTACCATCTGATTTATATCTTGCTCTGACATAATCTTCCATTTTTTTACAAACATAGTCAAGCATTTCAGAAAGATGCACTTCTGACATTGTCATTGGTACCTTTAATTGCATAAAGTTATAAACAAAAATTTTAAATATTAAATAAGAAATATATAAAAATGGCTTACCTGTTTATGAAGCGTATTTCCTTCAGGATCTAATCGATATTGTCCAATTTCAATTTTTTTTTTAGGGTCAATTTCACTTACTTCTTTTTCAAATTCATCAACAATTATTCTACAAACTATATAAAAGAAAATAAAATAATTAATTTCTAAATATAATTAATAAATATTAAATATATTTTTATAATATTAAAGAAAATATTTTGAATCTTACCTAAGCATCGTACGTGTTTTAAGTTAAGATGGGCAGAAGTTGTAGACAAAATTAAAAAAATAAAAAGTATTAATGATTTCATTCTGTAAAGTAAACATTTATAATTGTTAAATAAAGCCGGCAATAATAAAAAAATATATATATTTGCAGATTAACTACTTTATTTTATTAATAAATACAAAATATTACACTTACTTTAAAGAACTGATTTGCTGAAATTAATGTTTAAGAAATGAGTAAAAAGAATTTATTCTTACCTATTCATACGATTGCCCACGTGTCTTTTATCACCATATATACATACGTAACTACCAATAGAAAAATGACATATGTCATATATTGTAAGTCGTGGTCAAATGATAAGTTATCACGGTCATATATTCCCAAAGTGGGGATAATTCCTTTATTGCACTTAGTAGTTAAAAAGTTTCTTGTTTTAACCACTCGAAATGAAGCGCTGCGATCAAATAGCATTTTCTGATACCGATTCTCAAAGAATTATTAAATATACAGATTTTGTATGTATAAATATATAATATTATATTTATTAATATGGTATATACTTAAATCATAGAAAGATAAAATAGATTTAAGAAACAAAAATTTACTTTGGCTACTAAAAACTCTAGTGATTAAGTATGTGCATTTTAAAATCATTTTCATGACGCATAAATTCAACCGGTACTAAAAGGTAAATCGGTTACACATAATAATTACAGATAACAATGTTTCTGCTACTATTTTTTTTTTTTAATAAAAAATCATGATTATTAATTAAATAAGAAATTAATATTTCTCTCTCATTTTCACTCTATGCATTTTTCTGTCTCGTTCTCTCGTTTTCCATAGTTTTAGTCATCCGTATTATTACTTAATTATCTTTTTTATAATTCTATCATTTAAAAAATCATTTAAAAAATTACTGCTCAAAGTAACTAATCAGATACCAGTACACTATCTAATACAGCATTAGGCGTTCAGTACCGATTGAAACGAGAATTTCATTTTAAAACCTCAACCAACAAATATGAAACACTTATTTTTCATATAATTTATAAGAAAACTTAAACAAGTTTTTAATTTTTTAAATTATAAGAAAAAAATTAAGTAAAATATAGAAAATTTAGTATTTTTGAAAATTTAAAAATATATATTTTTTATATAAAACTTAATTATATTAAATTTATTACAATTACGATTTATTATTATATATTTCAATATTTTATATTATTACCTATTGATTAAAAAAAAATATTATTTTATTATTACTAAGTTTTTTTATTATTAGGAAAAGTTTTTGATAAATTTTTGTTGCAATAATTATCTTAATATATTTTAAGCATTTGATGTACTTTAAGGCTTTATTGTTGCAATATATATATATATATATATATTTACGACTTTATTACAGATAAAATTCATCACTTTAAATATACATAAATATACATAATTTAGTTTTCTGCATTTGCAACGTATTTGATAATAGTTTGAATAATCACATTATTTGAAACTCTACATTGTGATTTTATTGTAAAACAAAAGTAAGTTAATAACCACATTTATCATTGAAGTTGTTGAAATTATTCGATTTATAATTATGCATTGGTGTTTAATAAAATGTTATTATTATAAAATTTTTACTAATAAAAGAAAAATTGTATTTACCAATTTAAAACCTATTAAAAAGTGTTTTTATCTCAATAAGGCGTATAGATTAAAAAGTTACGTGCTGGATCTTTTTTATATCTTTAACTCATAATTATATTTAGAAATTTATAATATATTACATAATTAATTTCGAAATTATTCTTTTAATAAAATATCTCATTAAAAAATTAGTTTGTTAAATTATAAAATCATTTTTAATTACTTATATTACTACACATATTATTCTTATTTAGACTTATAAACTACACCGACTAAGGATAATTAGTTAAATGATCTTAAATTTATAAAGCTAATAAAGAAGTGAAACAAAAAATGTAAGGTAACAAATTAAGAATCTTTTAACAATAAAAACTTATTATAAAAAAAATTAATATTTTTATAGCTTCAGCCATTTAAATTTATTTGAATTTATTTATATAACAGTCGGATTATTTATTGATATATTCATAAATAAATCATAATACTGTTTAAAATTTTTTATAAGTCTTATTTAGTAACGGTCAAAGTATTAATTACATTTAAGTAAACTTATTAGCGATCTCAAAATACTTAATTAAAATATGGTTTTGTGACGATTTTTATATTTGATTAATAAATTTATTAAAATTTGTTTTTCGTATTATTTAAAAAATCTTTTAGTATAATTATTTCTCTTTAAGTATTTTCAAGTCCAAAAAGTTTCGAATTATCAACATTTTTTATTGGACAATCTTTATACTTTTTCATACATAATTTGTAGTCATAAAGTAAAATGTTTATAGAGGATTTATGATCAATTCGGTATTAAAATAATTTATTATTATAAAGTATAATATTAGAAATCTGTGATATTAATATAAATTTGAGAAAAATACGTATCGCTGTAACTTATATAATATAAAGTCTGAATCTTATTGCAAACACAATCTAAGTTTGTATATCTTCATTGATCAAACGTTTAACATTAAAATTGAGGTTAATGTATACAAAATTTTTATATTTCCAGTTATTTAAGAAAATACCATAAAAAAATTTTTTAAAACTGTAAAAATATTAAAGTAACTTTTATTTTAATTTGAGTAAGAAGAGAGTGAAAGGAGATTTCAATAATGGTGAGTTATTTGTTAATATTCATATTTATTAATTAAATAAACATTTTTGCACTTAACAATGCATTACAAAATTTTTCTAGATTCTATAAATATATAAAAATATATTTGTATAAATTTTCTTTTGTCTTGCAGTACTCTTTAATACATAAAACTGAAAATGCTCATGAAGACAGTATTTGGACATGTACTTGGGGTTGTCCAAAGAAGAAGAAGGACATACAACTAGACAATGAAGATTCACGGTAAATTAGTTAAATTGATCTTTATAATATGTAAACAACATATATTTAAATTAATGATTCTACAGTGACTCCATACGATCAAATGATGATCTTATAAATGAATATATCATAACTGGCTCAGTAGATGATACAGTAAAAGTTTGGGAATATAAAGATGGAGGCTTAAAACTTAAGCATAAACTCACTGGACACTCACTAGGAGTTGTTTCTGTAGCAACCAATTCTGATGGATCAAGTAAGAAGAATTTTATTTTTTACAAAGATAAAATTATTAAAAATAATTTTAATATTTTCTTGTATGTCAGAATTAAAAAACAAATTAAATATTAAATTATATATTCTAATATAATTTTTCTAAGTATCAATAATTCAATGTATAAATGTTGACATTTGAACTTTTAGAATGTGCATCTAGTTCCTTGGATTCAAGTTTAAGAGTATGGGACTTGGAATCAGGAGAAAAAATGTACAGTATAGAAGTTGGTCCAGTTGATATCTGGACTGTTTGTTTTTCTCCAGATGATAAATATATTGTTTCTGGAAGTCATGCTGGTAAAATACATTTGTACAGTGCAGAAAATGGAAAACAAGAGCAAATTTTAGATACAAGAGGAGGGAAATTCACTTTTAGTGTTGCTTATGTGAGAAACCAAAAGTCTTTAATTTGTTTTAAAAAATGAATTTCAGATATTAATTTGTAATAAATAATTACATTTTTTTAACAAACAGTTATTAATGATCTTAAGTGTATTAACTTAATATTTTATTAACAGCTATATTCATATAATTTTGTTTAACTAATAATTTATTATAAATTGTATATGCACATATAAAAATTTTATTAATAATTATTTATCAATAATTTATGATAGTAATTATTGCTTTTAGAGCCCAGATGGTAAATACATAGCAAGTGGAGCCATAGATGGTATTATAAATATTTTTGATGTTGCTTATGGAAAAGTATTACAAACTCTAGAAGGTATAAATTTCTAATTTTTTAATTACAATTTAATAAAAATAATGTTTTTTTAATTAAAAAATTTTTTGTTTAAAAAAATTAAAATCTCATATTTTATAGGACATGCAATGCAAATTCGATCTTTGTGTTTTTCACCTGACTCTCAATTACTCTTAACTGCAAGTGATGATAGTCATATGAAATTATACGATATGTAAGTTATAAAAAAAATTTGTCAAAATTTTTATTATAAGAGATAAAATTATCAGTTTTTTAAAGTTTTAACTTTTATTTTTATATTTACACGTGTATTATTATATTCAATTAAATGTTATTTATATTTTTATAGAAAAGATGCAAATGTAGCTGGAACAATGTCAGGGCATGCTTCTTGTGTACTTGGAGTAACATTTGCTCCTGATGGTCAAAAGTTTGCTTCTAGTAGTTCAGATCATACTGTTAAAATTTGGGAGTTAGCTCAACGTCAATGTTTACATACTTTTCATGAACATACTGATCAGGTAAATAATGTTTTTTAAACAACTAAATTAATAAAAATAGATATATATTATATATATAGGTTCAACAAATTTTCAGGTATGGGGAGTCAAATATCATCCCTCAAAAAATAATTTACTTGTGTCTGTTGCTGAAGACAAAGCCATTAATTTATATGAGCACCCAGAATAATGATATATTTGTATATAATTGTATATTTTATAATATTGAAAAATAAAAATGATTTTTTATAAATAATAAGTGACTATTATATATATTAAATAATAAACAATCACAATTAGCTACAAATTTTATTATATTTTAATCTATTATAATATACAAATCACGAAAATATTGATTAAACTTAAG
Source organism: Platyscapa corneri (assembly GCA_018907185.1). Classification (NCBI taxonomy): domain Eukaryota; kingdom Metazoa; phylum Arthropoda; class Insecta; order Hymenoptera; family Agaonidae; genus Platyscapa; species Platyscapa corneri. The sequence continues at coordinate 19,919 of JACCHW010000083.1, forward strand.
GTACACTGACAAAATATTATAGTAAAACTAGGTTGCTTATAGAAAAAACAGATGTTGAAAATTAATTTTACAAAAAATCTATTTGACATACGGACCAAATTTGACTGAAAATAATGCACAATAAAGTAAATAAAACAAACTAAAACCCTGAGTATATTCCAAGATGAGAGAATTAACTTAGTTAATCCGAACTGGATGCAGGTTTTAAAATTACGTTAAAGAAGATATAAAATTGAAAAAAAAACTATTTATAAACATTATATCTTCTTCAACAACATTACAAAAAATAATTTTTTTACTCAAATATGCAAACTATTTCCTTCTTTAAAAAAATCTATATTAAATATATTAGATATTTAATTAGAAGGAAAGCTGGCATTAATAAATAATTAAACCATACAATATTTATATACACAATAATGGCATCACAGATTTATATTAGATTTTTAAAAAATAGTTTAGAAAAAATAAGAACGTAAATAAAGAAATACATACAATTCCTGTTGCAAAACCTATTATTTGCACAATTTGGTTAGCAAATAAACTCTTAACCATATATATTTACTCATAAAAAATAAAACATTAGTACAAAGTACTTTATTTACTAGAAACTATTTCTACGGAAGATGAAAATTCATTCGACTATTCTTGTAATTTCTTTTAAATACTACATTTATTATTTTTCAAAGTAAGTATTTTGATTATCATAATTAAATAACACATTAAATATGTTTTTGTTTTAGTATTTTCAATAAAGTTGCTTTATTTTTTTAAATAGTTTTAAATAAAATTTAAAGAAAACATACAAAACTTAAATGATATTTTTCTTTAATAAATGTACACAAAAATACAATTTTATTATTTTTAATTCGGCAATCTCTTTTGAAAATATAAATTAATGCATTTTGTGTATAAAGTAATTTTATATTTTCATTCTCAGTACTAAAATTGAAATAGATATTACTTTTTTGTTTTAAACGATATATATATATGTGACCAAGAGTATAACTAACGAAAATAATAAATCCACTTTTAATTATGATTCATAGTATTTTCTTAATACGTTTAAATAAATTCGACTAGAAACAAAAGGTTTCATTCATTGAAATATATTTCTATTACTTAGACCAAACTAGGTACATTCTCACTTGACTTTAATTAAGTCTCATAGCTATCAAATGCTTATCATAAAAAATTGCTTTAAAAAAATTAAGTTTTTAATTAACAATTCTAATTTTTTATTCTGCCATGTGTTATATTATCAGTCTTGACAAATTAATAATTGGATACTAAAAACTTTAATATTTAATAGAAATTTTTAATACAAAAATAAAGAAAATAAAAAAAAATTTATACTTCGATTATTTTAATTTAATAGAAGTGGTAATTTTTTTTTCTTAGTCAATTTTTGGATGTACAATACTGTATTGCAAGCTAAATATGCAATTACTTTTACATTAATTACTAAATTATTTTCTAAACATTTTTTATATTATTTATATACAGAGTTAATAAATAATCAATGTCGTATCTACTTCTGAATTCGATAACCGACTAATCCTTAAGAAATCCATTTAATACGTCGCTTATATACAAGACTTAACAACGCGTCAAATTTTCTTGTAATATCATTAAAATTTTTGGTTTGATTCTATGGTTGTTAAATTAATTGATTCAATGATGCGTATTTTAAATTAGATAAAAAAATCAATACTATTATTTAATTTATTTATATTACTTTAAAATCTTTAGAACCTTTTTTTTTTATTTTCAAACTATGCAAAATATTGTTTTATAAAAGATCATTGAAATAAAAAATATTTATTTTCTTCAAAAGATTTCACTAATATAAAATTGTTAATAATAATAAAATTATTTTCTTAATTTATTTAGTACTTTTCATTAAAACTATAATAGTAAAAAAGTAGTTTCATTTTCAAAATCTCTAAAATAAATTTCTCGAATAGTTAAATTATTTTATAATTTATCATAAAAGAATAATTGGCACTACCTTCAAAAGATTTTAAAGTAAATAATCCATGATAAAGCAAGTAATATATATAAATAGTTCATTATAAATAAAATATTATTAAACAATTTTGGATAATCAATTCATGAAGATAATACAATAATTATTAAAGAGTAATAGCTTAGTCATATAGTTAAAATATAATTTTGGACTTGATTATTCAATCATTAGTTAATTCAAGTCAAATATTCTTAGATATTCAATCACATTTTTTGACAGCTTACTCGCTATCGCTGTAATTACTTGTTAGTAGAAAATTTAATTTCGAAAGCAATGAAAAAATAAAAAAAATTTGTACCAATAATTACTGACTACAACTGTATGATTTAAATAAAGTAAATTACAATTGTCTATGATTCGGTCACACTATCTAATGATACTTAAACATATTTGTAATTTTAATAGATTTTAATACAATATTACTAATTATAGTCGGATACATGTAAAAATATATTTATCGGTTGGTAACATAAAAAGTAAAAAGTATCACAAGATAATAATCTTTATCGAAACTTTCATTGTTATAATGCAATACATAATACAAATCATTCATTATCATAAATAATCATAGAAATGTTGAATGTTAAAAAATTGAAAAAAATATAAAATCTTGAATGACATTGAAATTGTCTTTTTATTTTATAAATATAATTGTAATGTACCTTATTTAAATAATTTAATAATATTAATAGTTATTTTCTATTTTAAATAATAAAAAAAACAATAAGTAATGTACATTAACTTATACATTAAAAACGTTTTAACACTTTAAACTACTTTAAATGAAATTTCCTAACTAGGAATATTTCGCCCTTACACAGTTGTCACTTTTCCCGAATTTGAAATAAAATCTTGTTTAGAATTTTCCGAATCTTGAGTAATATCCTCAAAAGTAGAACTTCTAAACAACTTGCAAGTTTGCTGCTTATTATTACTAGAACAGTCAACTTCAGTTGATCCACGGTTCGCTGTAATCCATTGTCTCGTATCAGCTTTTTCAAAACGCTGCTTATTCCTATTTTCTTCAACTTTTCTCCATAAATTAGCAATTTTACTGGTAGTTTCCTTCACTATTTTACGACTACCTTGAATAGAAGTATTTGAAATAATGCTAGAATTGCTGCTAGATCGTTGTCCTAATGAGATTTTTCGCGGAATTCCACTTTCGTTAACAGAGCCAATTTGGTAATTGGATGAAGATTTTATCACTGGGCTACATGCATTTATTGAAGAGCGCTTAGCTATTGTCGGCATATTCATATACGTTGAAATTTTCTCTGCGCTCGTTGTTTTTATAAGTTTTGATGAATTTGGTTTCTGAAGAGTTCGAAGCAAAATCTTTGATTTTCCATGAATTGGAGGTGTTTTTGGTGATATTTTTGCAGCTAAAGAAGAATTTGCACTTTTATCATAATATAAAATTAATTTACAATTTATTTAAATTTAAATGTTTATAATATGTAAATAATTTCATGTAATATATAAGTTCTGAAAATCATATAAAAAATGTGTTTATTCTCTTTTTTTTAAACATAACAATATGATAGTGTGTTCTTTAAATGCGAAAAATATAAAATAAGATAATTTTATTAAGCACCTAATTTTTTCTTTTATACGATGACAAAATTATTAATTTTATTGTTTAATTATTTAAAAATAGAGTTCATATTAATAAGAACAAGATAAGTTCATTTTCTATAAAAATTTTATAAAATTTATCTTAGGTGCAATATGAAAAAAGTAAAACTGATACTATATTTACTTTTTAGAATAAAAATTGTTGCATTTATAGAATGTTAAAATAAAGTCGAATAAAAATTATAAAAAAAGTTATAAAATGTACTCACTCAAATTGGGCAATTTTGCAAAGTTTGGCTTGCTCGATGACATTGGCAACACCGTTGGAACATTCTCCATTTCAGGCTCATCTTTTACAAAAGTACTCTGCCTTTCCAATGGTTTTGAAAACTCGGGTTTATTAATTTTCTGATCTAAATCGTTGCAGCCTCCTGGTGTACTAAATCGCTTGGCTGGTTTCAAACATTTTTGCTGGATTGAGCTACGTTTAATTAAATTCAAACTCATTGAAGTATTTTTGTCTGATGCTCCAACAGTATTTGTACACATTTTTGGTGCACTTTTGGATTTTTGAAAGCTGTTATTTTGACGAAGCGTCGTGGCTCTGGTCGGACGTACCATAGGAGAGGTATTGCTGCGACTGATCGTTGGTCCACCAATAAACATAGCTTGCTTTATGGGAGAAGATTGTGGAGTTGATTTTCTTGTATTCGGCATCGAATATAATGGCTTTCTTCGCCCGCGAATACTTTTTGGAACTTCCTGTTCTAACTGCTCTGCACCATTTGATTCTACACTTAAATCTCTCGAAAGAGAGTTTGGTTTCACAATTCGTGGACCTTTATATTTCTGTCTTTCTTCTATCTCGGATGTATCTTTTTCACTCTCCGATTGAGACTCATTGTCTTTTACTATTAAGTCCTTACCCAAAATCTTGTCATCATAATCGTCAACTTTTTTCGAAATTCTGTTTACTAATCTCATTTGCAGACTTTGTTCTATTTCTAAATTAGAACAAATTAAATTTGGATATTCCCGTTTGACGAACGCTCTTTCATTTTTAATTTCTTGTTCATGATTGAAAAATCTTTCGATTTTTCTTTCTTTTTCTTCAGTAATATTTTTTGATTCATTTAAACAAACCATTATTTCATTATATTCCTCGTTATAATTCCTGGAAGCACTTTCATCGTTTGAATCTTTTAGATAATTTTTTTCTTTACTTCCTTGATTAGTATTTTGATTGATTTTAAGAGTTTTTTTACCACTGGCAAATTTGCGTAACATAGGAATACCAGTTCTTACAAGGGACTGAATCTCAATTTTTTCACTAGTTAGTGATTTTGAACTTTTATTTTCGGAAACTATATCTTTACCAGTTTTATTCAAAATTGAAGTACCAAGAATCTGAGTTTGAAATCTGGATCTATCTTCTTGTCTTCGCTGTTTGGGTGTAAGTTTTGAAAAAGGCAAAGATTTTCCACCAAAATTTTTCAGATTTTTTCCATTTGCTTGTTCTTGTCTTTTACGACTTTCTTGCTCTTTTTTAACTCGCTCTGCTTCAATTGTATACGTTTTATATCTTTCTTTAGCTAATTGCCTTTTCTGTTTTGGTGTTAGGTGATCTGTAATTTGTGAATTACTATTGATAAATTTTTATATAATATATATATATTAATTATCATAAAATTTTATTCAATCTATATAAATTTAATCTATAAATAATTTTAATAGTTTACAACTTTTATTTTAAAGCTATTCTTAAAAATTCTGATATCTGTAATTATTAATTTCAACATATTTTAAAATAATACTACATTAAGATATTAAATTAACATTAATGAAAATATGACTTAATTTTTTTAAATATATAAATATATTTTATACTTAATATTTTTTTAAATATTTAAATATATAAATCTTGTAACCTGTGGGATTGTCGTTTAAACGTTTTTTAGGTGTAGATTCAACAGAATCACTGCAATAGTCATTTGAAATAGGAGTTGCTCCTTCATCTGTATCATTAGCTATTTCTTGAATATGTTCGTCAAATACGTAATGTGTCTCTTCTTCGTTGAAAATTTCTGTATCAATACAAAGAGTTTTCCCTTCCATGGTTGATTCATCCATTTCACTAACTTCGTTGAAGAGAGATGGAGGATTAATATTCTCTAAACATTCGCTTAAACTGTTAGTTGCACTTCCATGCATCGTCTCGGCATACCTAGTTTGAAATTATATGTATATATGCAAATATGTGACCTTTTTAAGAGTCAAAATAAAATTATAGGTAATAGTAATTACCTCATACATGTCATGGATAAAACGTTGGCAAGTGGCTTTATAAGATCAAAAACATGATCGCTGCTAGTTAAACTATTGGAATCATTGTCTTTGCAATCAGCGATTTCAGAAGTTATGCTTGCTACGCTTAACATACTATTTTCCATTTCGCCTATATCCAATAATTCATCCATTATAGAAGGAGGCTTAACATTTTCTAATTGAGAATTATTACCGCTGATACATTCACTTAGAAGATTTTCCAAACTACCCGTGCGATTTTGCCTATGGCTTAAGGCACGTCGAGCAACAACTCCAATAGGTAAAGACTTTTTTCTACTTGTAGTAAATTGCATTAGCGGAAGAGAAGTTGCCTGGCGATTCCTTTCTGCAAATATGGTTTTTCATGATTATAACTTACAAAATATTAATAAACTTGTTTACAATATTATTAAAAATTTATGAATAACAAATTTTATTCGTACCTCCTGAATTATTGATATTATCCGTTATACCACCAATACTCGTAGTAAGAGAAACAAGACTTCCCATCATTGAAGGGGGATTAATCGCATCAAGATCTATGGAGGTTAAGCTAATTTGATTTGCTTCAGCCCGAACAGCTTCAGCAAGTTTAATAGCTTCTCTTTCAATGATTTTAGATTCTGTCATACTATTTGGAACGCTACAATCTTCAGCGAGTTCAGTTACCGTGATATGACCGTCCTGAATGTCACTTTTAAAAGAAGAAACTAATGGTGCACTAACACTGATACTAGGAAAAGAGATTTCATTTGGTGAATCCTCGTTCCAAGTGTCACTAAGCAACCTTGCTTTCATTGTATTTAAATCTCGCTCACGCATTGCTTCGCTTTGCTGAACCAATGTAGCAGTAAGACGGTCGAGAGAAGCTATCATTGCATCTGGATCTCGTTGTCTTCGATATTCTTCCTCGCTTTTACCTATTAGTTCTTCCTAATTGAAAAAATATTTATCACAAATGTGAAACGAAACGTATTTCAAATTTTTTTTATTCGTGTAATTAGGTATTTTTATGCATCAATAATTGTTTAAATTTATATTTTGATACAATATTCTTACCATTTTTGGGATAGATTTATAAATATCTCTATTATTTGTGGATGTAGAGTTGTTGGCTGTGTCAATGATGTCTTCATTAATTCGAGATTTTGATGCAACATTTGATTCATTTAATAAGAGTGTTTCAGAATTTGTATTTCTTGATTTAATACATACTTCCAAAAGCACTTGTTCTGATTTTTCAACCGAATCAAAAGACTCGTTTCTGTCCAAACTTAGCTTAGTATCGGTATCTAAATTAGGATTTCCGATCAATTCAGTCTCATCTCCTTCAGTTTTACTATTGACTGACATGTAACTAAGTGTTGAAGAACACTGCTGGGATATGCTACAGTCATCATTTGTGACTAAATTTCGATCTGATATTTGAGTATTATTATCAAGAGTATATGTTTCTTGTATTGTATAATAATTATTCGTGCTAGTTATTTCATTAATATTATCATCTTGTACTGAATGTTCATCTGCCGATTCTAACGATGTTAAGGGAGTAGGCTATAAATAAATAATAAAAAAATTGCATTAAATTATTCAATAACTAATATAATATTTAAAAACTATGTTTAATAATAAATAATTTTATATATGTCGAAATATAATTGAACATCTATAAACTCACTTGATTTCCCGACATGATATCATTAACATCTTGAACTTCGATATCGTTCAAGCTTGTATTTGTCTTATATCTTACAAGATTATTTTCAAAATGTGAATATTCGTCGTAACTATTTCGTCTAAATGACTGACCAAGACTTAAACTGAAAATAAATTAAAATATAGTAAAAATATATGTTTAATTATAAATTTCTGAATAATTAATTAAAATAAATTTTTAATATGCAGGTGTACCCATGATTAAGTAAATAATCTTCATTTCTAATATTACTATTCTCTATTGATTCAGGAAAACTTTCAATTTCTATCTCATATTGTAAATTATTATCTAATCTCTTAGAACTAGCTATTATTTTAGACTTGTCTTCAGTTAATGAATTAAAAATAGACACTTCAGAGCTTCCTTCTAATTTATGGTCTCCTTCAAAAATAGCACTATCACTTTCTAGTGATTTAGCAGCTTCTAAAATTAAAGTGTTTTGTATAAAAATGAAATAAAAATAATATATTAAATTAGTAATCTTTATTATATTAAATATATTAAATAATTATTACCAGAAGTCGAATTAGATTGAAGTGAATTTGCCCTCGAATTACACCTAATATAATTTTGTTCGAGAATTGTACCAATAGTAATATGTTTTGGACCATTACAAGAAATTTTTTGACCAGATTCAGAAATTTTTTTAAAGTGAGCTTTTAATCTATTTTCTTCATGCAAATCTGAAGCAGAAGAGGCTCTGGAAGAATTTAAAGAATTTTGATATGGTGTACCTTCTGTACAGTAGGTTTTAATTGTATCTTGATCTTGCTCTGTACATGTAAAATATGCTGAACTTTGTTTATCGTCATCTGAAGTATGCTCAGCATATTTTAAACTATAATCTGTTGGTTGATCTAAATCTGTCTCAGTATAATCGTTAAACGGATCTGTCATAGGAGACACAACTTTATCAATACTATTTAAAGGTAGATTATAATTTATGACACCATCAAATGGTAATAAACTCTTAAGTTTTCTTCCTGATATATGAGAAGTATTGGATTCTGATTTTATTATAGTTTTGGAACTTGAAGAATCGCAAGAATTTGACAATAATAAGTTATCTTCCATAGATGAATGTATTAGTCCTTTTGAACAACCAGTATCTTGATTAGTTGAAGCAGTCCATGATGTTGCAGATGCATTATATTTTAAACCACGTAAATCAGGTAGTGGTTCTCCAGGTTTTAAGCACTCTGGAATTGCATTCATGTAACGCAAAGTATATTTTTTTTCTGTTATACCTGAAAAATAATTTCATTATTAAAGTAATTCTTTAAAAAAAGAAACAAATTATTTTTACGATGTTATTATTTTGAAATGGAAGAATTGTATTTGAATAATTCAGTTTTTATAAAAACAAAAGCTTAGAAACTTAGAGAACATATTTTTTGTAAGAAATTATTTTAAAAAATCTAATACTTTTATTTTCAAGTAAGTTTCGTAAATATATTTACTTCTAAATAATGAAATTACCTTTAGAGGGTCCATTTATAGAAATTGCAGTATCGAAATTAACTGCTGAATGTAAAGATGCGGATTGCTGTTTCATTTGTAATCGTGTTGGCGAAATCTCATTTCTTCCTTGCCGATTGACCTTTTCAAAAATTGTATCAGATTGTGTACTAGTTATTGAGCGCATGGATTCTCTACTTTCACTACGAGTAAAACCTACAAATTTGAGTCCGGAAGATCCCGATTGGTTTAAAGAATGAATTTGAATTTGATGAAGAGATTTTCCTGTTTTGCTAGATGAATCCGGAAAGTTTTGATCAATTTTGAAAGAAAATTTATCTTCTTTATTTATAGGAGATGTACTTGGTTCGATATTATCACAGGTTTCTGCCAAATTTTGATCGATTTCTTGTTCGAGAGCTTTTTGTCTAAAAATTAAAGATAAATAAAAATTTACTTTCGATAAATTCAACTTATTTAGAAACTTGTATAAAAAATTATGATACGAGAGGCAAAATATAAAGTTTTTGTATTTATTTTGTAAAAAATTAAAATCAAATAAATTAAAAAAATTTATTTACTATTTTAAAAATTAAATATTTCAAAATTTCTTTTTTACTACTGTTATGATGTTTTTGTTAATAAATAATATAATTAAGTTATTAAAAATGCTACCTCCGTGCCATCAAAGTAGGAAGACCAAGCCCTCTTGTAGTTGAATCTATTTGGAATAAATTATTTCCATTCGGACGTACACTTAGAAGATTCTTTAATGCTGCACTAGAACCCATAGATATCATTTTGTGCTTAGAATGGACGAGACTCCGTAACATTGGAACAGCCCCGAGATCCCAGAGAAGTCGCTGATCTTGAGGACATCGTGCAGACAGATTCCAAAGTGCACCACAGGCATTGCTTACTACTGTCAAACTTGGTGATCTTAGTTGTCGAAGTAATACCTAAATATTAAATAAAAATAATCTACCTAAGATTATCTATTAAAATTAATATTTTCAAAAAATAGTTGATGAAAGAAAACTTTTTTATATTAATTTACTATTAGAATAAAACATAATTAATATATTTTTAAAGGATTAATCATGCAAATTATTTATGGTCTGAATAATTAACCTGAAGACAGCCACGTTCTCGCACAACGGATCGATAATCATCTCTAACAGCAATATGACTCGATATATTTCTCAATATTCCACCAGCATTCTCTATAATTGTTAACGTTTTTGAAGCAGCATTATAACTTAGCATATCAACGAGAAATGCTAGAGCACCTTCAACGGCGCAAATATCCATTTTATTTGTACTACAATGAGCTGATAGATTCCATAGAGCTGAGAGAATAGACTTTAGAGTAGATTCTTTACGTCCTTCCATTGCTGCTTTCATTAAACCAACCACGGCACCTACTTCACGCAATGTTTGTTTACTGCTACTATCTGCTCTCCAAGAAAGATTACGAAGAACACTTGCTGTTACTTGCCTTAAGTCATCACTTGGGCTACTAAGTTGTGAGACCTGTGAAGAAATATTTTTTAATTTTATTAAATAAAAATTAAATAATTCTTAAAGATAATTCAATAAAAAATTCTTAAAAATTATATTTACCAAAGATTTCATAAATTCACGGAATGAACATAAAAGTGCCTTATTATTTCCATCTCCAAATGTTAAATTTGTTAAAGCCATACCAGCATATCGTCTTAACGTAATACAATTTTGATCTTCACACTCGCTTCCATGAGCAGCATGATCCATTTCAATAAGTTCAGCAACAGCATGCAAACCACCAAGTTGACACATAACATATCGATGAGATTCATCAAATGATAGTTTCATTAATGCAGCAATGGTTGCCCCTGGATGTCTCTCTAAATCATCTGGAGTCTGCTTAGTTTCTAATGAAGTCCTCAGAATCTGGCAATAATCCCTTATTTGTTCTAGTAATCGAAGAACTCGAGCTTCTCGTCTACTAGATTTGTCATCATTTCTTGCATGTATAATATTGTTTAAAGCTCGAGCTGCTCGTTCTCGAGTCTCAGGATCTTGTCCTGGAGTATGAATCAATTGAATGAGTAGTGGTAAGCAGCCTGATTGTCTCATAACAAGACAACTCTCTACCGAATTACTCATTGACAATAATGTAGCACTCATATCTTCAAGACCTTCAGTATTCCCTAACATACTTAAAAGACTATAAACTACATCCATTTTAGTTCCCAATCGTCTTTGTCCTTGCATTCCTGATGATGGATTCATTCCAATACCAGATGTGAAACTCATTATACTCTTTAAATCCTATTATTATATTTCATAAGTTTTAATTTTGTATTTTTATAAAAAAAAGTTAAAAAATCTTTTGTAATTTTCTTTATTAAAAATAAATGACATATAAAAAAAAATTAATATTTCAACAAAAAAAATTAATAATTCAACATACATTGTCTATTTTTGAACCAATCTGCTGAGTAGGCAACCCTGCAGATTGACTTAAATCCCATAAATCTCGTTTCTTTGACAAAGTTCCATGAGTAGTTGGTTGTGTTTCAAATTGTAAGGAATTGTAACTTGAACAACTATCATCTTCAGTACTACTTCGATCAAATTCGTAATTTTGTTTACTTTTTGCATACTGCTATAATAAAAAACACTCAAATTAAAATTTTTTAAATAAATTAAGGAATTAATTAAAACCATTAGTTCTAAATTTGTAAATTTAAATATAATAACATATTAAAATTTTCAATTCTTAAAAAGTATAATAAATCTGTAAATTTATTTTCATTTATGCCGATTTCTTTAAATTTTTCAAATCTCATTAAACTATTTATAATAAATATTATTTTTAATGTCATTTTAAATTTTATTATTTATATTTGTTTCTTTTTTTTAACGATATATATTCTACAACTAATTACGTATTGAGTAAAATTCAAACAAAATAATTAAAATATGAATTTATTGTATTATAATTTAAATAAAATAACTGATAAAGATAAAAATATAAAAATTACCAATAGAAAAATAAAGTTATTTGAACTCGTAAAAAAGTTGAAATAAATAAAATTAATTAAATAACAGATAAATTAAAAATTTAAATCAATGTTATTCACAACAACGATTACAGAAGTCGGGGTTAAGTTAGTGATCCTCGAAACAAAAAGAAAATTAAAGGGCCTAAAAGCACCCTATAACCTAAAAGTATGGGATAACTTGAAGCTTCTCTAAAAATATTCAAATATCCGAACAGATATATCACAAAATATTAACGTAAATATACATTAGTATTGAAAACGTTAAAAATACTATTATGCAGAGATAGATTAGGTTTCTAATTTATCCCAATACTAAAAACACGCCTATGTACAGACAAGTAAAGCCACTAGTCCCCGTACTAACCACTAGTAACTAACTGATCAATGTGTCAAAGAAGTTTAGTAAATTTACGGCAAAATAAGCGAAATAAAGGATGAGTGCATGAAGGGATGACAGTATAAGGGAAACGAGAAAAAGATGGATCATTTTTACGTAATGAAATGTATAATACGCACAGTATGAGGTGTGGCTAAAGGACGAACAAACGCACAGACTATGGGTGTAAAATCAATACCGCAATTCTCGTGTTTAATTCTCTAAAAGTCTTGAAACGAATATACCAGAAAAAACTTCTGAAGATGTTTATGCTTCATGCCTTCACTTTTTATTATCGAAACATATCTTTCATTCAATAAACAGAAATATTTTCCTTTTTATTTTATTAAAATATTATTCGTACTCAACGAAACCTTTACAAAAACATTAATTAATAATTAAAATTTTATTTTTTTTCTTCTTTTTTAAGTATAATATATTTTTGTTAAAAATTTATTCAAAAATTTCAATATTTAAGAAATTTAAAATAGAAGCAATTGAATTTTTAGGAAGCTTTATTTATATATTTATATATTTTATAGATATGATACGATAAAGATACAGTAAAGAAACAAAATTGCAATATTTCAAATAAACAATTTATTATCTAATTTATTTTATTGAAAAAACTTGAGTAAAAAATTGTTTCAAAATAAACTTGGAAAGAATTTATAGTTTATTTAATTTATATACGTAAAGCATTGCTAAAATCAAATATTTCAGCTTTCGATCATGTTTGTTTGTTATATATGTAATATATATATATATATTTTTTTTTTTATTTCATTTTTATACTTTAAATATAAATTATAATTTTGCATATATCTCAAAACTATTAGCTCTAAGCTTAATTAATATAGTGTTATATAAATAATAGTAAGCTTAACAGTCATGAATATTAATATATAAGTAACACAATTATTAAAATAGATTACAAATATTAAAATAATATTTTTAACTACTAAGGTAAATTTTACTTACATATGTACTTCTTTTTAATTCTAAAACAGCATAAGTTTCAGTAGTATGAATATCATAATTAATAATATTAAGCAACAATGAAGATAAGCAAATATCAGACTTAGAAGTGAACAAGTAATAAAAATTAAAAGTATGTCAGAAATATTACGACTTACCTCTGACGTAGAGATATCAGAGCCGTATTTAGTCTCATCTCTCCTCTCCAGCTCAGATAGATTGTCTCTGCATTGATAAAACAAATTCGACTCCTCGTTTCTAATCCTCAATGCAGAGATTGGTGGATCGTCGCAGTCCACCGATACATTCTTCCTCTCGAGATCATTTAAACCAAGTTTGAGCGATCGAAGAGGCTGGCACATCATTATTTCACCAGAATAATCTGGAGATCTCAGTAGCGAGTTGGCACATGAACTCGTGAAACTCGGAGACTTCCAGGAGCTACTTTCTGCTGCGGCTCCAAGCCCTAGACCGCTCTTTCCAAAGAGGATTTCTTGTTGAGGCCCGTGGAGTGAAATCGGACGTCGCTTTTCGCACGACTGCTGCTGCAGTTGACTATCCTGTTAAAAACGTAATATCAAATTGTTACTGATAGACGATACTTGAAATATTATAATATATTGTATGATAAATTAATAATTTGTAACAAATATTTATCAAAATTTTATAATACTCTTAAATATTATTGATAATTAAGGAAAATTAATAATATTTATTTGAAAGTTAGATTGTAAGTTCCTTTAATCATTAATAAGGTTTTTAACAAATATATTGTTCATTCTATTCAGTTATCAATTTATAATAAAATAAAATTTATAAATCATCTAAAATTTCATAAGTAAATTTCTTTGTAATCCTATAGTACTAGCACTAGTTATGAAGCATTTTTTCAAATAATTTCATTATTTGAAAATTTTCGAAATATAGAAATAATCTTACTAGATAATTATTTAAATCACTAAATTATATAATTTTTTTTTATAAAAAAAGTTATTAATAGTATTATATGTAAAAAAATATTTTAGGTTAATGTAATTACATCAATTTAAATTAAATAAAGTGAATGGTTTTTTGCAAATTAACATTAATTTTTTAATATTTGATTGTAATTATGATATGTGCATGCATATATGTATATATGGGAATGATATATTTTCCAGATGTTAATTCAAAAAATCACGATATCAGAGCTTTCAGTCTGAATTAAACAAACAATTCTCGCTAGCTAGCTTAGTCACTTTTTCAAATAATTCAAATGTTAAACTTCCGCTAAATTCTAAATTAAAATTTTAGTTTTAACATTCTCTACTCAAAAATTTAATATTAAAAAGATATATATAAGAAAATTTATTAGAATTAAAAAGAAAATTATTAATGGAATAAAATATTATTTTCAACTAGAAAATTTATATTATGTACATCTATATTATCAATATTAAAAGAAACTTTTATATAAATTTAGATTTTAGTAAATTTATTAATTACTAATGATTGCTAGTTTTAAACATCTTCTTTTATTCTAAAAGATACGATAAAAATTAAAAACAACGAATTTCTTATGCAACAACATTTTAAGATATAATAGTTGGTTTTTTAATTTACTAAATTTTTTACTATATTAAGTATTAAAAGAAGATTTAGGTACATCCTCAGAATTATAATGATGGAATATATTTCAATTACATATCAATATCATAAAAAATTATAGTATTCAAATAATTTTAAATATTATATATAAGTTTCTGTATCTACTTTTCAAATTTTTTTGTCCATAAGACTTTTCATGACAAAGAAGGAAAAACAAATAAGCCTCAAATATATTCGTATATCATACATTCATATGTAACTACATATAATTCGTAAAGAAAAACTATATAATTGACTTATGGATTAATAATTGTTTAAAGTATGAATGTAATATTTATTTAAGCATTTGAAGCTACTGTGTATCTTTTTTTAGAAGGCCTCTTTTTTTGTACAATATTCATATTCATTACCAATTCGATAATGAAGATAAATAAAAAACTCTTAGGTCAAAAATTAAACAATCACGTTGCTCTAAATTATTAAGTCATATGTAATAAAGAATCATGAATTTATGTATTTAACATTAATAATTTAGTTACATTCATTTTTATATCTAACGATAAATAGATGAAAATAAAAGAATTATTCAACAATTTATATTAAATACAAAGTGCTGTTATTGTGTATTCATTTTGTATTTTCTTAATATCTTCAATAAATGTACAATATATTCGAATATAGTTGTCATTGAATTTCTTTCTTGAAATTTTTTCATCATGATTGCTCAAAACTCTCAGATATTTGTCTTTTTAAAAAATGCACCTTCAACCAGAAAGCTTTTCTTTATAAGTTATACGTCGTTATATTATTTTTAATTTTTAATATACCCAAACAACTCTTAAAGTACCACCATATGTAAAAAATACAAGGCTCTCTTTATTTTTTATATTAAATAGTTTTGAATTTATTTTGATATTAAAATATTATTTTTTATAACTTATTAAATCATATAACACGAGTGATAAAAAAATATTTTTGAGATAAGAATGCATTAAAATATTTAAGTTGGTTGCAAAAATTTGAAATCAAATCTGTAAACAATGCATTACAATTAAACGGTGATGAATTGCGAACATTTTTAGAAGCTGTCTACATAAAATGTGAAAATTAATAAAAATTTCAATGAATTTGAAAATTGCAGTTTAAAATAAAAAATTGAATATGTGATCATTAATTTACAGTTATAATGACATTATTAGTCATTTTACATAAAATTTTTCTTTAATAAAAAATACAATATGAAAAATACTTGCCAAAACTCGTAATGTAAACGAGAAAATGTCAATCATCTTCAAAATTTGCTCACATAAGTTAACTTTCACATTAAATGTTTTAATATTATTTAATGTATTTCTAAAAATTTAACGAAAAATAATTGGATTATTTTTTAAGGAGTTATTCTAAATATTGTGGTTTAAACTTTAATATGATGTTTTGAAATTTAACGATCAAAAGTTTTTCGATAAAATGACACTTGATGTAGCTACTAATAATAACCACTGTTAAAAGTTTTGATTAAAAATGATTATTTATACAGTATCATGAGATTATTTAAATTTAAGTTTATTACAAGTTCATTGCATTAACAAATATTAATGGTAATAACTGTTACGTAAAGAACAACGAGTCGCAAGTGAAACTTATCGTATAACGATATAAAATAATAATATATAAACTTTTTAATTTATTATCATCCAATAACCTAATAATCCCTACAGTTATATAATCTCATAATGTAAAAATCTGTACTATTAAGATTTTAATTTTTTTTTAAATTATTCAATTTTCTTTTAAATTATTCAATTTTTTTTTAAATTATTAGGTTTGTTCGATATTATTTATTTAGTAAACGCGAGTTATATATTTGATGATCTACTAAAAAAGGAATTTTTATTATAATCTAATCATATAAAAAAAATATTACATTTCATGTTTAATCTCGTTATCTTTCAAACTTTTATATATGGAAAAATAAACTTGAATTTTTCATTAATTTACTAATTGTACCTGTAAATTTATGACACTGTTATGTTATTGTTAAAATTAGTTATTAAAATTTTAAAATTTATACTTTTGTTAATCTAAAAATAATATTTTCTTTATTTATGCATAAAAACATCTAAATAAATATAAGAAAAAAATCTTGAGGAACTGTTAACTATAATTTATAAATAAAGGATTTGAGAAAGTAAAGTTTTTGTGCATTCTTGATTATATTACCAAACTAATATTTCGATTTCTTTTGGATATAAAAATATCCTTTTATATTGCACAGACAAATACGTACAATATGTTAGAAAACTTTTTAATATATTAATTCAATTTTCTATAGTCAATATAACTAATCATTTATATCATTATAGCAAACCTTTTTTGATAAACAAAAAATATATATTACACGTAAGGTATTCTAAATATAAATACTAGAATAAAAATAAAAAGAATAATTCATGAAATTATCACTTATAAAAATATTAATTATACAATAAAAATTAGGATAAAGCTTGCAAAAAAATGCAAAAAAATTTAAACACAATAAAAAAACGAAAATAAAGTCACAGTTTTAAGATGAAACAGATTTATTTTCATTGAAAAATATTTATAAGTAAACTATAATCTATTGATGAACCAATGAAGTTCTCATTGATTTTTATGAATTTACTGTTACATAATTCCACGAAATCCTCCACAACTTAGCTATTTCCCTTTACTAGAGCTAACAATTGAACTGTCTACTTCATGATTTTAATAACTGATTGAAAAAGTAAACTAAAAACGTATTCATATATACGTAATATATCCCTAAGCCTCATTCATCGCTTCGTTAAAATTGATCGTGTAAGTGTACTTAATCACTGTACATATAGAAATTTAAATTAAACTTAAAAACCTACAGTTTTATAATAAAAGAAAAAAAGAGAAGTATAAAGCTGAAT
The DNA here is from genome assembly GCA_018907185.1 of Platyscapa corneri. Lineage (NCBI taxonomy): Eukaryota > Metazoa > Arthropoda > Insecta > Hymenoptera > Agaonidae > Platyscapa > Platyscapa corneri. The sequence goes on from JACCHW010000083.1 coordinate 37,953, forward strand.
AAAAATACAGTGCATTTCATATTTTGTATAAAACGGAAAATACAACAAGACCAAAGTTTTGTTCTATATAATTTACATCTTTAAACAAAAAAGTACTATTACAAAGAATACTGTTATTATAAAAATGATCTTATCCAAATTCATAAAGTAACTAATACTCTCATAAATAACTTTTTTAAAAGGACAAAAACCTTTTTTCCCTAATTATTTCTGAATAATATTTAAAGAAAAAATATGCTATTCGATTCCTTGAACAATTACACGCGCGTAGTTTAAAACGTTTTTGTTTAAATAACTTACATTAATTTAATAAAAATTCTAACCTGAAATGTAGTTGATCATATCATATTTTTTAGCAATAAATACTTACTGTACAACAGTATGATCATTAAATATCAACATGATTGTATACATATTTTCATTAAAAACATTATTCTTTAAAAATAATAATATAAATTATTTATTAAAAGATTAAATAAAATAAAATTAACATATAATTTCTTTTAAATTTTTTAGTTTATTTCGTTAGATCAACGCTCTAATATATTAAGGTAAATCATTATAAAACTTATTCCAATATAGACAAAATCGTAGACAGAATTTTTTTATCATTTTACTAATCAGAGGTAAAGTTTTTGTATGATTTAAGAATAAAAAATTTAGAGCATAGGTCTATAAAACATCCATCTATATTTATATTATTAGTAATAGAAAACGTCAAATAAATTTAAAAATTATATTATGAAATGATGAAGGAAACAATACGTTCATAATACTTTATTATATTATAATGTATAATAATTTTATTAAAACAATTGTAAACTTTCTATGTTAAGTAAGTGTTATTATTTTTAAATATTTGATTGTTAATTAAATTTTTCAAAGATAAATAATATAAATAAGCATAATTTATTAATTGAAAATATTTTAAATAAATATTAGTTGCTCAAAGATATTTTCATTTTTTAATAATATATTTTAAAATAATAAGACTTAAATTATGTAAGATTTTAGATATATTTTATTTTTGTTTGTTATTATACAGTTAATACATTAAATCATATGATAACGGTCTGTATTAGAAATTCTTTAACTAATTGATAAAACTTACACAAATTAAATTATTTATCGTGCAAAAAGATTAAATATTTAATAAATTATTAAATGAATGAATAAATAATTCATTCTATTATGATTACATAATATATAATTTTATATAATTATTTTAGATAAATCTATTTACCATTCATTATTAAAATATATTACTTCATATACAGTTTATTTTTAATTTCCATATCATTACATATGAATTATTTATGCTTAATAATACTTTAATTTTTTTTAAAATAATTTCTTAAAATGTGAAAAATAAGGCCTATCTTCTTTTTTGTTAATCTTATTTTTAAGACTAATAAAATATAATAATATAATTCCATTGTTACATTTCTTAATTCAACAATAATTATCTATTATTACAAAAATAATAATAGGGTTTCATTAATTTATACAATACTTTATAAGTAATTTATTATTTTTATAATTAAGATCACCTTCATCGTATGCCTTCGAATCATTGTCTTTCCGAATTTAGCAGATGTTTTTTCGATGCCGTTGTTCAATTCTGTCTCAGTTTTTCTTTCTTTCAACACCTCATCATCAAAAATTTGAATCGTTTCTGTTTTCTTGACGTTTATTTCTTTGCATTTAAAATCACTTTCTTGGATCTGAGCATGTCTTGTCTGCATTATTAAACGTAATTGATTTTTTTCAGTTTTAGTAAACTTGCTGTCTGCCAAAGAAAATTTCCGATTGACGGATGAAAAATTTTTGCTACTTGGAACAGGAATCATCGTACTTAAACCTTGGAAGTATTGTTCACTTAACATCCTAATCGTTTCCGTGTATCGGTTAATTAATAAATATAATATTCGATTATTCGCTGTCACAAATTACATATCTTTTTTAGAACAACAACTATTATATTGAAATTTATACTATTTTACTTATTCTTTTTTTTTATTCTTTAATTAGTTCGTATTTTACTGCGCATGGTTATGTGCGTTTTGTGACAAACCCTGTTTTTCTTTCTCTCTCTCTTTCTCTAACTCTGTCTAGCTATTGATTTTCTCTCTATATATTTAATTGCGCCTTTTGTGAATAATAGGCACAAATATTTGTTCAAAACTTCAATCTATGAGCATTTGGCACAGGTAACTCTTCGTTTAACCAAATTGAAGTTAATTAAAAATAGAGAATCTACTTATCTTTATTTCCTTAGTTTTCATTTTTATTTTCACTATACGAAACTGGTACTCAGAGAATTCAAAATCTTCTCACACTATCTATTAATTCATAAGTATCACAGGATATCTGCAATAAGGATACATTGGCACTTGCATGCTAAGTCACACGTTCTACATCTCACGAGATGCACGGATGAAACAGTGAACTAAGTTCGAATGAATAAAAGGCTAATTTCCTTCTTCGCGATCGTGTCCAATCCACTTGTTTCTTCGCGAAAAAAAAGTAGAGGCAGATACGTAAGTATATAAAGTCTCTGGGTGACGTGTGGGACGCATGTAGGTATAGCGAGATGAAAGATGTGAAAGCTCTCGCAGAGACAAATACGTCCGAGGCCCTAACTTGGTGCCTCTCCTCGGGCCCTCACGGAGCCCTTGACTGCCCTCAATGATAGCCGCGGTAGCAGCCAGGACTCGCTATTCTGCAGCATGAGAAAACGTCTGCGTAACGCCGTCAGAGTGCGTCGCGGATCACCGGCTGGACACAAGCAAGTTCCTCGCGCGCAGGCGTCGAAGCAAAGATTTTCAAAAGCCCCCCCGTTCCTTCCCTTAACAAAATGTGTGCGCGTGCTGCAGGCTTCTCTTAAATTACGCTACTGTCGTCTTTACGCGTCGGTGGAGATGACGTGTATGCAACTTAAAGAGTTAATAGAATTAGGGCTCTTACTGTAATATGTGCATTTAGAAGATGCTCAAAGCTCGTGTGCATCGCTCTTTATGCAATTTCTAGATGTCCACTCTCACTAATAATAACGATAATTTAGTCATACTCGTAATTTTAAGTCAACTCATTACCACGAATTTAATCTACATGTTTACTAAGTTCACTTAATGTTGCTTCAAAAGCACTTTCAAGAGTACTTCCAATTAAGATTATAGTCTGCTTTTTGATCATTTTAAGTCAATCTACTTCTGAATTAATTGCATTTGAATTATAAATATTAATATTTTTCACATTTTTGCAATGCGTTAACTAACAAATATCTATACATGACTTTAATAAGATCGAATTTTTAATGAAAGTAAAGTATATAAACGGTAACTAGTACCTGTTTGTTATAATGTTACTTGCATCAAATTCATTATTTTTTTTATCAAATATCATTTTGTGTGTATTTACATACTTTTTTAAAGCTAGGTTTAAAGAGCTGTTTTAATAAAATAAAAAAGTCTGCAAAACAAGTAGATACCATCTACAATAAAGGAAAATATGTATCATGAATATTATCACTATTTGAATTTTCTAGAAAACTATTGAAAGTCGTATAATAACGTTATAACCATTTGTAATTTGACTTATTGGTCTTTAAAAAGTTGCATGACTTGAAAAAATCAAAGTTCTTACGTATGCACTTTCTAATAATAACGTTATTGCATTTACTGATAAACGTCAATTTTCCAAACTATATTACTCATTAAATGTATTTCAGAATTTCTTAATATTATATTTTATTAATTATCGAAAGTAAAAACTTACGTTTTATTGTAAAATAGTACTAACAACCTACTAATTAATTTATTAGGATCGATCAACTACCATCACCCACGCAAGCTTTCGTATATTTACATTTCCTACGCACTTGTAAAAAGTTCAACAGTATTTTGTTGCTTTACTACACTTCAGGTTCATGATATTTATATTAGTACGTATTCGCTTTTATTTTAAAGTGATTTACAAGGAAGTTTGATAACTAGAAGACAACATATCATCACAATTATTTTCTTTTTTTACTTTTTTTAATAGCTAGTATTTTAGCAAATATATTGTATATTTACATCTTTAATTTATTATTCAATTTATAAACGAATCAAGTTCTCATTTTCTTTATTTTTCTTTACATACACATATAAAATTCTAATTTTACTCAAATTGGAATAGATTATGTATCATAATTTTCAAATATAAAACAATTTATTTTTGAATTTTTACTACTTTTTAATGCTTATTTTTCTCTGTTTATTACCACGAGAAATTTTCACTTGTCTATACGTATGAAAATTTCTTTTTATAATTTTTGTCCTCTTTTAAAAATTTAATTAACACGTCAAACATTTTTATTATTTTTATTATGTTATATTTGTTCATTTTTCATTTAATTGAAAATATTTTTATTTCAAATTTCATTTTCCTGTATTGCCCTATAAATTATAAATTGCACCAAATATTGAGAAGTATTACAAATTCTACGAAAGTTTTTTTGCTAGATACACTTATTTATAACTAAAAAATACTCATATAAAAACAAAAATAATATGCATCAAGTAAATAGATTTGAAATAAGCGAATTCTAAAAAGGGTTAACATAAAAGAGCAAGAATAGCTACAACTATTAATATTTCCCCTATTTTATTTAGCAGATCAACTACCATATAACACTTTTTTGTAAAATAACTTAAAAATTGAAGTTTCTTACAATTTAACTTTAATAATGTTTCTATTGAATGAATTATTTTTTTATAAGTTATAGTAAATTTGACTTTTTCATTATTAAAATAATGTAGAAGAATCTAATATCTGATTTAATTAATATATGTTAAAATTACTAGAATTATTTAAGATTTCAATAAAATTTTATTATTTTTAAAAAAATTCGTTTTTTGCATTATCAATAATGTTATAACAAAAGTATAAATTATATATTATATTTTTATACTTGTCCTTTTATACACAATTTAGTTTATAATTTATGTTCGAATATCTTACGACTTATTTAAATTTTGTATTGTTTGGTTTAACAGTACAATATTTTACTGGCCTTTTCAAAGAAAGTTATATCAAAGACATAAATATTTAAGAGATTTACAAAATATTTTGTAAGAATCTTTATCTATATATAAATAGGAATTTTTTCTTTTTCTCTATTGCATTTTATTTGCCTATGCAATATTTTAAAATATTTCTTCATAGTTTCTCTCAGGTTCGCATCTATACAGTCAATCATATATACATACATACATATATATATATGTTATTGTTATACTATTTAATATTGTTATTGTTATACTATTTATTATTGTTATTGTTATGCTATTTATATATTGTTATTTTATATTTTTATATATTTTATTATTACTAGGGAAAAAATTGATAATTATATTTTAGTACAGGTTTATATAAAAAATAACAAATCAAATAATTAGTTAAAATCAAATCAAATGAAAATTTAATGAATTGAAAAATATAATATTTTAACTCAATCATCGAATTTATTTGTATTGCAAATAGTTCATTTAAAGAATTTTATCTAAAATAATAACAATATATATATATAACAACTTCTTTTAAAATTCTTTAAATAAGCTGTTTGCAACACAAATAAAATCAATAAGTGAATTATACATTCGATAGTTGTCTTAAAATATTATTATATTTTTTCATTCATTAAATTTCCATTGGATTTTATTTTAACTGATTATTTGATTCGTTATTTTTTATATAAATCCTCACTAAAATACAATTATCAATTTTTTTCCTAGTAATAATTAAATACATCAAAATATTATTAATTACGGAAGTAAACCAATGTTCTCATTATGATTTTATTTTTTATAAAATTTCTTTCATGTCCGTTTTTGCAATATTAAAAAAAAAACATTAGAAAATATAGAAAAGGGAAAGAAATTCATTTTTTTAAACGTTATATCAATAGAAATATAGTGTACACATAAGAAAAATATAACAACGAAATAGTATAATATTTGTGAAAATAATTTAAACGAGGAATTCCTAAGATTTAAAATGTTTTATATATATACAAAAAATATGCATGATAAAATAGAAATAAAATCTTTAAATTTATTGCTGAGATTTCATATTACACTTTTTATTGAATGTACAGTTTATATTTCATATATTTTATTATTTTAACGTTTCGATTAGAATTCAAATAGTTTTCAATTGTTTATGTAATAATTAAAAATTTTCTTTTTTACATTCAAATATTATAGATCGTAGAATTAACTAAATTTAATTACTGAATATTATGGAATACCTAATTTACAAATGCACCTGCAATAAGTACCGTTCATTTTTATTTCTGAGCCTTAAATAGTATTCAATTTCGCTGATACAATACCGTTAAGGTCAATGATACTGAAATAGCCGACCATACTTGTTTCTTAACTTTAGTATAACTTTTAAATCTATTAAATCAAAATTTATGCGAGTTTAATCACAAATTAATAATCTAGTAATTTATTTGGAAATTTTGTTTAAATTATTTTTGTTGACTGTAGTATAATAATTTTAATAATGGTAAATCATTGACCCTTGTGAATACCCTTTACCTGTAACCACATGATTTTTTATTACGACCAATACTCTTTTTTAATTTAGATTAAAAAATTCTTAGAAAATGAAATATTTTGAAAATTTAATATTATATGTACATATCGATACATTTTTATATCGTTTTACAATACTTTAAGCGATAGCTAAACTAAAATTGAATAGAAAAACATTTAATATTCGAGTATCTTGTTTGTGTAAAGTTGAGTTTTATATTTATCTTACCATACGGTAGTAATATATTGTACAACTTTGATACTCTACTTTCTGATTGTCCAAACCAGAAAATATTCAGCTATGGACCTTTATTCAATAATATACAATAAATATTATGCAAATGAATATTTCTACGTATATTATGTTTATATTTTGCTACACCATTTATAATATTTTTCTCTTAATGTTGTATAATTTCGATACATTTAAAAAAATTTTTTGAATCGGTATTATAATATATTTGTTTTCTTAACTTTTCTTCTTGATAAAATTATGATTAACTTTAGAGGAAGAAAGAAGAAAGTAATGGCTTCTTTTCGCTATGATTATACTTTGAACTGCAGTAAGTTCAGCTCCCATTGTAACAATAAAAAGATATAAATAAAAAATGAAACGTGCATAAATACAATGAACGCCAGAATAACGTTGATTTATAAATATTTTATTGTATAATGTTTGCTAAATAACTTACATTTATAGAAAATCTAATTATAAAAAAAAACTCATTAACATCTATAGCTTGCATTGTATCTATAAAAAATGAAACTTTGTACCGATAAAACATTGCAGTTGGAGACAAATTAAACAATATTCGAACATTAACTTCACGAAATCCTTCTCAATTAAGATAAAAATGCATTATTACCCCAGGTTTTTCTGAATTTTCATATCATTCTAGTTATTATATGCTTTTAAGTAGGTAAAGTAACGATAACAGAAGAAGTATCGGTCGGCTTGCTGCACTGCGATGAGTGAAATCGTGCAGCTGCATGCGCAAACAAGAATGCGCATATCTTAGATACACATACGTGTACCCATTCGGATGCCTGATATTTAGAGAAAGCAAAGGAGTAGGAAGCGGGCACGCGGAATTAGAGCGACTGCCGCTGCTGATATTCACACTTGATCGAATTTTTAGTTTTCAAGAATCAGAGCGTTCCTTAGGGACGAGAGGAGCCTCCAATGATTAAGAGGTCAGTAACTACTGTTATTTCTAGCTCTTGTGAGATCTTATTTATCCTTTCTACTTGAAGGCTTCTTTTCAATTTTTTTATCGTCTCTTATTTAACTTTCAATTATTTTACTTTACTAAAAATTATTTAAGATAGACAAACTTCTTATAAGCTGCTTTAAAGTATCTTATTGCTTTTTTAAAGTAATGGAATCAATTTAATAAAATTATTTGTCAACGTTAACACCATAGTATACAAATTTATTTTTTTTTTTATTTATTATTATTTATTTATAATTTATTTTTAAATTCCTTTTAATAAATTAGAAATTTTTTATTAATTTAATTATTTTTAAATTAATATCTTAGAATGATGTTAAAATCCCTAATTCGAAATTTTTTATAATTTCTATTAATTATGAATTATTGTGAATAGTTATTGCTATTTTGTATTCTGACTATAAACAAGATTATCAATTATTTGAAACCAATTAATTGAAAACTTACTTCTCAAAATTATTCTTTCTGCAACAATAATCTATTGTATAAAGTTTTAAATACATGTTTTATTATCTTATAAGTATGGTAGATAAATCTTCTCTCCTCAGAAATTTTTCTGTAGCTATAAAGACACTCTTACTATAATCAAAACAAATTCTGAAATATTTATACAATCATAGAAGATTTCTTTCACATAGATAACAACATTTATATTTTGTATAAATTAAAATAATTTTAATTACAGAATTTTAAGTATAATTAAGTATCTATTCGTGCAAAATAAAAAGCTTTATTGCTTCTTTTAATTAAGTTAATATCGGTTATCACTGTATTCAAACGTTGAATTAAATGTACATATAACATCAATGAAACATATTCAGTTTAATATTAATTATAACAAAATATTTCTCTTAATATTGATTAGGTTTTAAATAAAAATTAGGAATGTAATTAGACAAGAATTATGAATTTGATTTTTCTTGGAACTATCACGGAACATTATAAATACTTTAACAAAATAAAAGTTATTTTTATAGAGTAATTACATTTTCCTTTATATTGTATATTTTATATTACATTATTTTAAATATATTAAAATTTTTAAGAGATTAGAGGATTGGATTTTTAAAGCACAATGTTAAAAATTAATACATGTTTGAAACAAATTTAATGTCATTTTTATAAATTAAAATATTTTAATTTATTGAAAAAAATATCTATAATATTCAAATGTAACTTTATATATTTATATTAAAATTTTGCATCTTGCTCTTTTTAATTACCGTACTTTTAATAATATTTGTATTTCAACATTTTTTCACTATTGACTCTTTTCTCTCTTATTATATCTAATAATCGATCATTGTCTCTTAAAATCCGCTCTTCTGTTTCTCTCTCTCTCTCTCTCTCTCTCACTTTTCCTCTTTATCTATCTATCCTTAAAATGATTTTTATATGTATATATTATTTGATTCGTTTCGAACAAAGTACGGACTCGCACGTGTGCGTGTCATCTAGTAAAGCTTGAAACTTCTAATCAATAAACGCACTTGAGACTCATTCTCTTTTGCCCCGGGTCGCATCCGCGTCTCAGTCGAATTCACTTCCTATTTGCTTTCTCTCTAATTTCTCTCTACTGTTTATATTGAATTTTTCGTTTATTCTTTATTTCCGTCCAGTAAATTGACGTCAATAAATTTATTTTTTTTTAAATTACTAAATTTTCAAAAGAGAAATTGATCCACAAGAAAATAAAGCTTGATTGATAAATATTTAAAATTCAATTTGTCTTTTTTAATTCCTTTTTGTTCAACATTTTTTAACTTCTCATTAATTTATTTTTATTTAATATTCAGTTTTATAAAGTATTTAATATATTATATATTATTAGTATTTTCACCAGTAAAATAAATATATGAATTCACAATAATTTTTTTATTAAATCTGAATTTTCATTTCAATTTATATACTAAAAAATAATCGACTTTAACAATAGTCCTTGTTTTACGTATTAAAAAAGTGATTATTGTCTGTGTATATACATTAAACACAATCATTGTTTGATCGTCCAATATTTAAGTATCAAAGCATCGTTTTTACATTTATAAAATTGATTTATTCTATAGTTTAATCAAACTTTATATCAATTATTTTTCCTTTTTATAAACCTACAATAAAAAAATTTTTGAAGAATTTATAGAATTTAAGAAATTCTCGAGTCTTTTAATACATATAAAAAAAAATACGTAAAAATACAAGAATTTTAACTCAAATTACTCGTTTAGCATGTAATATTTTTAATATTTAAGACTGTTTTCATTTACGTTTTTTCATTCAAATTTCTCAGGGCATCTTTCGAATTCAAGAGATAAAATTTAAATATGTAGAAAAATACTATCTAAATTTACGAGATCTTATATTGTTTAACTAAATTCTTATAAAATTTTTACACTATATTTTATCAGCTCTGATTAAATATTTTCGTTATTAAGTTTTCATTGTGTATATTTTTTGCTGTATTATAAATAATATTTTCTCTAATGATTTAAGCTAAAATGCTACTCTCAATTATTACTTTCACTATTATATAAAAAACTATTGATTTAAAAAATATAAATAGTTTAAGTGATAATGTATTGTTAGTAGTCTAGTAAGACTATTTATACTATTTATAAAAGATTTATAAACACGTTTATTATAAACTTATATAGATTATAAAATAATGTGCTGTACGTGTAAACTAAAAACAGTAATTAGATTATATTTATTTTTGATAATATTAATGTTCTAATACAAATAAGCTTGAGATAAATTCCAATTTTTTTATTTCAATAATTTAGAGCTATTAAGTCAACCTAGGTTAAGTACCATAAACCTTTGCCTTTTAAGCCACTTATTACAATAATACCATACCAAATTATTATCTCCTTTTCTTATTATTTTTTAAAATGTGTACAAAATTTAAAAACGAATAGCCATTTCAGTGATCAATTAATGATTTTTTAATTACGAATTGTTTTTTTTGTACGAATAATATTTGAAATATAAGTACTTTTTATATGTGCTTTAAAATATTCTACAACTCATTCTAATACAAATTTTAGTACATACAACTTTTTCTTTAATTACTTTAAAAATTAAAATAATTTATAATAGTAGAAAGTTAATTTTAATATTTAATTTCCTTATTAAAAATTTTAAACTAGATAAGTGGCAGAAGCATTATCATATATAACAATAACTTTGAAATAATATATGACATTATTGAAGAAAAAAAGATTAGATTGTAACATTTTTTTCGTTTCCTAATAAGCAATGAAAATGATATATTGTATTTTTCTCTAAGTTAAAATAAACTTTTGTGTAATACAAATTTAAGATAAATTATGCTATAAAGATTCATTTATGAGTAGAATAAGTACATTTGTCTATATATATTACATTATAGTATATCGAGAACCTTGGCAAAAACTTATTTTTTTTTCATTAAAATCTTGGTATTTTTCAATTAACACATTGAAATAATCCTATTCAATGCATATGAACTTCAAACAAATCCTTATGTCAAATTTTTAATTATTTGCCTTTTTGAGACAAATAGTGAAACTTGTATATTATCAATAATTCTTTGATCACAATGAAAGATTAAATATTTAATAGCTTAGGTTTAATCTTTTGATATTTATTCCTTTTTTAGTTTCCCAATATTGAGTATTATTTAACAATTGAACTCACATTGGTTAATTGATGACGATTTTTTTTGCGCCAAACATTTAGTCGAGATGACGGATCTCCAGGTGGAATTTTTAAAACAACATTTGAACAATCCGGTGGTCTTGCTTGCAGACTTTGTATACTAAATATATTACACACGTGATTAGAATATTTTAAAAAATGATTTCTAATATTTGCAAATATATAAAATTATTCGACTTACTCTGGTTCAGACGAAGGCGGTACATGACTAGCTTCGAGAAATTTTGTCTGCTCACATTGTCTTATAACGCTGTCTGCCAATTGAACCCCTATAATATATAAATATATAGGTGTGGAAGATGAGTGCACGCGCGCACATTCTTACAAATATTAAAAATAAATAAAGAGAAAGCAGAAGATTAATCAATTTATAAAAGTTGAATATATTCCGAAAAATAATCTTAATTCAGTATAATTGTTAAATATACTTATACTTATAAATAATTTTTAAGTAATTGCAATACAATAAAAGAAATTTATTATACTTTAATTTATTATATTTTACAATAATATATAAATTTATTATATTTTAATTTATCGTATTTTAATTGTATCTTTAATATAACTCATTATTATTGTATAATAAGCTTTTCCACTATCAGTTTTAGACTTCAATGTTTTCTAAAATTACCTTAAAAAAGATTATATTTTTTTTTAATTTTAATCTTAAATATATTATAATTTCAATTAAATTCATAGTAAATATTAAATTATTTTCAAATAATAAATTATTTATCATTGAACATATTAAAATAAAAATTATAATGTTAGAAGTATATAAGTTTGAATAATTTTGCGTAATATTTATACGTACGTAATTCAATAATAATTTAAATATTATTTACATTAGTTTGACGTTTCGAAAAAAATATAATAATTAATTAATTTCTTCAAATGAATTAATCTTAAAGTATTTTTTTAAATTATCAAAAAATAAAATACAGTTCTAAGAAACATTAGAAATGGTTCGAATGTTATCGTTATAGTTAATACAAGAGATTTTTAACGAGGAACTGAAAAGCATCTCGTATTATTATTATTATTTTTTCTGACTAGCTTTACAAGAAGCTATGGTTTTTTTTAAACTATTTAAGAATAAAAATGTAATGAAAAGATTTTGACCTTAGTTACAGTGAGTAAGTTATTAGAAGTAAATACAGCAAGTTACCAGAAAAACTACTTTTTCATGTTTAAGTGTGAATGTTTTCAAGTTGAACATTTAGTTAAAATTTAATTAATTACTTTCGTAGATGAATATAAAAATATATTATTATAAATTTCATTACTGAATTAGAATTAGCTATAAGAAAATAATTTTGACTAAAACCTTTAACTAATGAAATAGTGAAGAAATAATAATATTGTCCTAAAAATAATTTATTAATAGTGGAAAAATTTTTAAAATCATAAATCTTACACATATGATTTTAAATAATTATTAGTATCTGAATGAATAAATACAGAATTTCATAAATTTATGCAATTAATTTAATTACGTTAAAAAAAATTCTATAGCTTCTGAAATATATTCAATAATTTACATTTATCTTTACAAGTTTTCTAACTCTTATTCCTTTCTCTATTTTCTTTCTACGTTTTATAGATACATTTCCTCAATATCTTTTTATCTTTATCTCAGATTATCTTTGGTTCTTTTCTTGCCTTCAAATGACGTTTCTTATAATAGGACATGCATCGTAATAAAATTTCTTAATTAACTATGATTTATTAATTACGTGTAAAAATCACTTAAAAATACAATTACAATAATAAAAATTTTCCACAAAAAATTATTTGTTTCTTGAATTGTTTAATGAAGTATTTATTTTCTACAAATTTATTATGCAAAAATTGAAAAAAAGTGTATAAACTTAAAATATTTTTTGGTGCCTAATTTAAAATCAATTTAACTTATAAATTCTATTTCAATAAAGTATCATCAAAAAAGTATAAAACATTATGAATAAAAAAATATTAGACTTACATGTAAAAATTAAAAAAATATATGTTCCTAAATATATGAACGTATAATTTAAAATTACATAAATTGAAATTGAAATAATAAATTAAGCTTCAAAATTTTTGTACACGTCTATACATTATAATCTTAGAATATATATGTAAAGAACATATAAACATTACACGAAAAAAATTTTACATGAATTTTGTTTTGCAAATTTTATTTTAATGCAAACTAAGAAGAGTTGAGGTATTAATAGTAGACATAATTTTTTGAAACATTATAAATAGCACGAATTTAATGAAAAATTATAATTAAATAGATTCAAAATTTTTCAATTTAAAAGCTTAAATAATTAAAGCCCTAGCCATTTTGGATGTTAATATACAGAAGACGTTATAAAATTAAGAAAATGAAATGATAACTCACCTCGTTCATAGTTCTTTTGAACAAGTGCAAGATTATGATTAACATCAGCTGAATCGACACTACTGAATGAATCGGAAGCTAATTGTTCCTGTACGAGTATCGTCTCTCGAGTGAGCTCCCGAACCTGATCAAGGAGCTGTTCAAAGTTTGACATAGGAAGAGTCATCGTCCAAAACTTCTTTTCTTACTTTTTTTATTCTCCATCCACTTATGCCTTACTCTGACTTGAATCTCCATTCGACTTCGCTCCTAACAAACTCAAAATAAAGAAACGCTATGATTAATTTATAATATTTATTTATTGAATGTATTTTATAAAATATATAGTAGTTGATTTGAAACATTTTTAATAACACACTTTTTAGCCTATTTTAACTGTTCTAATTCTGTGTTATAAATAATATCTTTTGTGAGATAATTTATACGCAACAAAATACGTGTAAAAGCAGTTTAGAAATAATAAACATGTTTTCACATGCATTTCGAATTACTTGGGTAATAGTTGTTGATATTTCAGAGACATAGACTATTTGAAACAATTAAATATTAGAATAAATGTTTAATTCTAAAAATGAATAATATATCAGTAGAAAAAGAACTTTGCATCAATATTTAGTTGTTATTTAGTCATTACATTGCGAAAGATATGAGAGAAAGCAAAAGTAAAATTTTGTGAGATCTTTACAGTTTGAGGTTAGTAGTACTACGTTCGACTCATATACACAAAAATCAGCAAATGATGTATATATTTTTGTATATTCCCCTTGAACTAAACGACGAAGCAAAAAGATAAATTTTTTGTGCTTGTACCTCAATTAAAATTCAGCACATTCTACAGCATTCTAAAATTAAGTTACTTTCAAATTTTTTAGTTTTTGCAAGAAAACAGAATTTTTTTATAAAATTCGCGATATCAAATTGCAAAAAAATTTTAATGTGTTGTATCAGCCTTTTTTAACTAAGATTAAAATTGTATTTTTTTTTGAGAAAATCTTTTTTACATTGAAAAGATCTGTAAATAATTAAGTTAAAAAATACAACATAAAGCATTGTTTATCAGAATAAAAAAATAAAATAAATAAAATGAAAAAGGTTAAAAAACTGCAATTGTTTTAAAGTTATTATAGAAATTAATATAATTTTTACTTAAGTGAGACTAAATACTTTATAATTTAGCAAATTTTAGGCATCTAGAGATACAAGCACGGTGAAACGATATAATTAAAATTACAGTCTCTTTTTATCTACAGTTTTAAAACAAATTTTGAAACAATTTTAAAAATACATTATAATTATATTTACGACCAAATGCATGGTAAAAAATATATACTTGAACAAAGCACAAGTAGTAAAAAATACATTAATCTTTGAAAAATAATTACTTAATAATAAATAGTCTTTATCCATTTTTTATGTTTTTAAGTTATTTGGAGAAATTTAAAAGTATAAAAGTCAAAAATTAATAACACCATTAATTAATCGAAAGATGGATTAATTATTATTTAATGTAATAATAATTATTATTAAATGAATAAATTCATTTTTATCGATTAGAAATATTATTCACAAAATTGCTTATATGTGATTAAATGATTTAAAAATTTATTCATTGTTTATTAATTCACATGTGCTTATTTTATTCGTTTTTAGAATTCTATAATTAAATTTTTTTATACAGAATTCAATTAAAATATATTACAAAATTAGTAATTCGCAAAAAATTATGATGTAACAGTAGTTAAAATTTCTTTACATAAAGTCACAGAAATATTTTTTATTAAATAGCATTGAAAAAAATTAAGCATGAAACTATTAAAGAAAATGAAAATAAACCGGTTGAATCGACTGACAAGTAACTGGCGTTATATAAGGACCTTGCTGTAAACAAGTGTTATTTATGTTTGTGTAGAGATATATAAGGACAAATACACAAGAACATGAAAATAAAGAAGTTTATAGGTTTATATTTAGATTTGAGAAAAGTTAAAATGGTAAAGAATGGTTCGAGTGGTAGAAGAACGGAAGAGAGGAAGAATGAAAAAGAACAGTCGACTAGAACAGTATAAAGATAACTGCGAATCGTAAGTGTAAAGACAACAGCAAGAGGTATCCAATGTATTTCTCATTCCATATGTACATCACATATACTTCCTATGAATCTCACCATACACAGCTGACTGTATGCATAAAATTGCTGCAATTGGACGAACAAAATCCTTGTCTGTTTCTTTAGTAATATGTATTATGAGTCATTCATATTCCCTTTCAGTATTATAAAGTATTCCGAAGTAATAAAGGCAGGAAGTTTTTTTCCTTAAAACCATGGTATCATTTACCCAGTTTTTTAATTTTTTATATCTTTAAATAAAAAATTAGCCTATACTTTGTAAATATTATAAATAAATAAATAAATATATCATTAGATTTTTTTCTAATTTTTCTAATTTTTATTTTCTAATGAAGATTATTCAAATTATTATAAACTTATACGTACTTATAAAATAAAAATGTATTACGTTAAATCACAATAATAACTATTTTCGAAAAATTTATATATTTATTATTATTTTCAAATTTTATATATTTACACATATTATTATTTCTCATTATAATTAATATAATACAAATATATAATATAACACAAATAAAATAATGTTCGATGATCCATAATTTATTATTTATTTATAATTTTATAAAAATTAATTATAATTTTGCATTTAACTGTATATGCATGTATAAATTTTTTTGAATACTTTCATAATTATTTTAATTCGATAATTCGTAAATCCAAAAAAGTAAAAACAGATTAAATGTTTTGTAAACCACCAGTAAAAAAACTGTAAAATTTTTCATTTCCTACATTTATTTATTATTTATTACCTACATTTATCAAAGGACATACAAATTAAAATATTTTTTATCCTTGTTTATTGCAAACAGCTGTATGGTGGGGACAACCTTAAATGTGGATACAAAAATGAGGCCATACGTAATATACAAAAAATGTGTTTTATTTTACTATATGTGCCAAATACGGTGATGTCCTTGAAAGGAATGCCGACCAGTTTGAATTCGTGCTGAATAACTACAAACCATATAAGTACTGATTCTGGATCTCTTGACTGAACTTATTTACATTTAAATCTCACAATAATAAAATATTTGTAACATTTTTATTTATTATCTTAAATATTCGTGTCGATTTTCTAATAATACTGTGAAACATATTTCCAAAAATTTTTCGACAGAATGTTTTATTATAAAAAAAAAAGAATCAGTTATTTTAAAATAAAGTATATTCATTTTTAAAATGATCGATAAAATTTTCAAAGTAATGAATAACACAATATTATTATAAATGCCGACATTTCTCGTATTAATTTCAGATGATTTTCATTTCAAGTGTTAGATATGATTAATAATAATTTCAAATAATAATTATATAAAAATTAATGCAAAAATCACCAAAAAAGTGATTATAGACTATGTATTATAGAAATAGAATTAAAATAAGAAATTAAATGTAAAGGATAGCTTATTTATAAGATTAAATTTTAAATTAATAATAGTTAACTTCAAAGATAATAAAATGAATGATTATTGAAAATCATTTATTATTATAAACATGAATACTTCTATTCTAGTTTAAAAGAAGATCTAATCCATTAAATTCCAGTTTTCTTTTAAAATTGAGAAATGCAATTAAAATTTTAACTTTTAATAAGATTTATTTAATGTAATTCCATAGTCATAAAAACTTTAAAGTAAAATAATTTTTATGTCATTGGATAATTTATAAAATTTAAAAAAATAATATTTATTTTATTTATTATAATAATCTGAAAATAGCCCTGTTAAAAAAATCTTAACAAAGGAGATTAGTATTTTTATATTTATAAATCATCTCAACTATATACATTTAATCATTTTTAATTTTTACCATTCTGAATAAAACATTTTATAATAATGAATACAAAAATTATTAATGATTACGAGTTTTAAATGTTTCATTTTTAAAAATAATGCCTATTCAATAATCGCAATTACTTAATGATTCAAATCCCTTTGCACAAAAAATAACTCGCTTTTTAATGTTTTTCTAAAACATCTTTCCAAATGTTCGTATTAGTTTTATATAAAATTAATTATTTCTTATTTCAATATTAATTTATTTTTAATTTTAAGGTATCGAAGATATTGAAATGATTTCGAATTTCAAACATTTCAATTTTCTGCTTGATAACTTGTTATATATTTTTAAGGAATAAATATTAAGGCTAAAAATATAGATAAAAAATACTTAAATTCATTCCAGAATATAATTCTATAAAATATTTTAATTTTTATTATCAAAAAGATGTCAACTAAGGTTAACACAAGAGTTAATATTAAATGCTTTGTTAATTTTAATAATTATATATTTATAATAAAATATTCTTCATTATCGATTATATTTATTTATAAGAAGTATACTTTGACTTAAATTTGTATGATAAAATTATAAATAATAAATTTTTATTTAACTGATAAATAAGAGAACTGCCTTAAGATCTAATAATTTTATTATTTTTGCGTTAAAGATGTTAGTATTAAATTGGAAAATAAGAAGATTAAATTTTTTTATATTCTTAAAGATTAATTCGAACTATTAATTTGAACTATTTCTAATACTGAGTATACGAAATTTTTTTATTTTTCTACATTTAAATATAAAATCTGTTAAGAAATATCATAAGTACAATAAAATTACAATATAATGATTGAATATATTATGAGTGTATTTTTTAACAATCACAAATAATTACTTTTAAAAACTATATTTAATTTTAAAGTATTAAAATATTACTATATGGTATAAGCAGAAAAAATTTTACTTTGAAGAAATAAATAAAAGTATTAAACATAAAAAGTATAATAATAATAATATAATATACTTAATCTGGTTATAACTAAAAACGAAAAAAGTTATGCCGAGATCAAAAAAAGAAGTGTAATAAAATATGAAAGTTAAAGATGATATGAAAGAGATTTGTTTTTTTTATTGCAATAAAGATAGAAAACTGAAAGATTATACGCACACATATTCTAGTGTTACAGTAACTTTAAATACAAAAGTTAAAATGGAAACAAAAGTCGACGTCAGAATCCGAGAAGAGCAGTTCCATAGTTTACTTTTAAAAACTTATTGTATCTAACTTTTTATTCAATTTTTTTATTTTTATATTAAACAAATTTAATTACGAGCTAATTGATAAATATCTTAATTCTAAAATTTTTATTTCAAAAAGCATTGTTACTCTAGTAAGATAGATCTGAAGACTTGTTTACTTTGATGCTAAACTATAATACCGAATTAGCCCACGACCTACTTATCGTTTACTCTTTCACTCCATCTTTCTAAAACTTCTTTTCCCATGTATAATTCAAATTTTTCATGAACTTACTTTTTTTTATTTTTCTTTAAAGAATTTTAAGAATTTTCTTTACACAAGTTCTTTATTTATTTTTGAAATAGACAGCAATAGAAATAATTTTAGGCCCAAGTTTTGAAGCCAAACATCTAATATTACAATTATAATAAATCTCTGTAATTAGAATATTTAGAAATATCAAAAACACTAAAATTAATCATTTAATCTAATTAACTCTCGAAAAAGTCGATGAATTTACTATTGAAATATAATACATATATAGGAGGGAAAAAATTATACAATTGTATAAGAAAAAGTTAAATTTTTTTATTAATAAATACAATTAAAAAATAATCATCAATATTGACTCTAAAAGTATTGCTATAATACACTTACTATATACTACCATACATATACATATAAAAATTAATTGTTACTGTTTTTGTTGTTTTTATTGTTGTGTTATTATTATTATTAATATTATTATTATTATTATTATTATTATTATTATATTATTATTATTATTATTATTATTATTATTATTATTATTATTATTATTATTATTATTATTATTATTACTATTATTACTATTATTATTATTATTGGAAGAAGTTTTTGTCTTATTAAGAATTGAATTTGTATAATAATATTAATTTAGAGTTATTTTATTTTTTATAACACGATATAACAATAAAGGAAACGGTTTCATTAAATACATGTACTGTCTATGAAAGACGACAATAATTAGAGGTATAGAAGAACATAAAGATAAAATAAATCCTAACTTTGTGTTCTTTAGCCAAGATTTTTTTTAACTCTATTGAATAAATAATATAATGTATAACAGGAAATAACAAATAAGCGAAAAATATTGATCGGTAAATAAATAAAGAGTAAGAACTAAGAACTCGTACAAAGGTGAATACTTTACATTGCGTAAGAAAAATTTTTTTAAATATTGTAAAATTTATTTATAGCAATAAATAGAACAATATGTAAATAATACAAAAAAATGTGTCTAAAAGATAATAAGTACCAATATATTAAAGAAACATGTATTTTATTTCATTACAATAGAATAAAGATTAATTCGAATTACAGTCACTAAAGTATTTTCTATAAATAAAATAAAAATTAAATTCATTTAAATTAATAATTTCACTGATTTCGTTAACAATTTATCTTATATCTATGCAGAATAATTTTTTATTAGAATATTCGTTCAGTCTAAATATATTATTATTATATATAATTGATTTTTTTTCAAATGTATTTCATATTCTTAATTAAAAACAATATTAAATAATAATTGTTCATTATTTGAAATTCTTAATTTTATATACAAAAATTTTTATCTTCGAATAAAAATCAAAGAATAGTAATTATTAAGACTAATTTTTTTAAGTTGTTTTAACAATTTTTAAATTATTACTACTCGGTTCAAATAAATATTCAAAAGTCTTTTGATTATAATTATTAAAATTTATAAAAATTACATATATATTTTACAAGAATTAAAATACAGTGAAATTAAAATTTTATGAAAATTAATTCTGCTTTCTGACTATATTTTTATACCTGTAGATCATGTACGATAATTAATGATGATTATCGTATAGTATTATCAACAAATAAGTACAAATATTTAAAAAAAAAAACTTTAATTTAATAACTATTAAATGTAAATTGATTATATTATTGAGTAAAAAATATCATCTTTGAAATAAAAATATTTCTATGTAATCGCTAGATTTCATCACATTATTGTTGAAAAATAATAATTACAGACATTTGTTCATAAAAAAATATTTTTTTTAGACATAAATACTTAATGTTACATTGCTAGAGATAAAATAAAATATTCTCAGTTAAACAATAAATGTACAAATTTTTAATAAAATATATAAGCAATATGTATTTGATATGTAAACACGTATATGAATTCCGAGTTGGTCAGGCACGACATAAATATGTTCAAATTGCATGTATACAAAAATTAATTTCTATTACAAGGATTATATTATTCATAATATTGTGCAGAAAATTTTTCTTACGAGTACCAAATTGAAAAATTAATTAAGAATGTTTACATAATTACGAGTTCACTTTATTATTAAAGATAAAAAGACAACTAAAATAAATTAAACAGTACAGTTTTTTTTAGCTATTGTTTTCCAATTTTATTTGAATGAAACATCAAACTAAATAAACATGATATCACATAAGTTATTAAAATATAACAAATAAGATATTAACAAATAAAATATTATGAATATAAAATTCACGTGATAATTTATAATATCAATCAAATTAAAATAAGTAAAATTATTATACTTCTTATTGTATTAATTTTAAGTATTAAAATTAAAAGTTTTTAGTTTTCTTTTTTCTAAAGTTTCCTGTGAATATTATGTTTCTTAATAAATCAAATATATTATAACGAAATAGAAATTCTTTATAATTATAAACAACTATTTAAACATTTTTTTCTATCTTCTATCTTTCTTTTATATAACTATATTATTATTATATAATTAATTTTTTATATATAATATTCCGGCAAATTATTTTAATATTCTTCGTAATTAAAAACAATTTATAGATATCGCAATAAGAATATGATAAATCATTCGTTCAACATTACAAGTTTCCAATTAGTAGGCTAAAATCATAAGAATTTACTTATTACAATTAAAAATATTAAAATAAAGTATATAATAACTTTTAAAACAACTATGAGTTTCTAAGATTGATTAATATTATTTTATCAATTACATATAGAAAAATTATATATAATATATACAGTACAATTATACTTAATTAATTATATATTAGATATTATTACAAATAATAATTCTAAAAACTTTTTTTTTAATAAGTTTATAATTTAAAATCTTACTTACATTTCAAAAATATTAAAGCAGTAATATTAAAGAATATAACAAACGTGCAGAATCATTTCTTATTAAAAAATAGTCTAAAATTTTATCTTTAGAATAAAATCCAAATAAAAAGATAATTCATATAAAGAAAATCTTAATATTATTGTAATTATAGAAATTGATAGCATTCTTTTACTATTATAATCTATAAAACGAATTTCTATGTAAGTTTTATTTTATAAAATTTAATCAAATTTTAATATTATTAAGAGTAATATTTCATAGAATATATTAAGCATAATTCATTAAAAATATGAATAGAAAATCAAACAACAATGATATTTCTTCTTTATTTGCTTCCATTTAATAAGAAAATATTTGTTAAAGTTATTAATCATTTTTAAGAAATAGAGTATAGATATAGACTATAGAATCTAGAAAAAAAGAGAAAACGTGAGCAATGTATGAAAGTTCATAAAAAATGCTAAAATATATACTATTTAATGATATGTATATTATTTGATTGCTAAATTATTCCATACAATTATTCCATGAAAAGATTAGCACAAAATATTAATAATATTTTTAAAAGTTATTTTTTTTTTTTTTTTATTAATTTTTTGATTCAAATAAATTTAAAAATACCAGAATGAATGATAAATAATGGCTTAAAAATATATTCTAGTTGAAATAAAACATAAGTTTAATTTAATTTTAAATTAAATTAAAATTAAATTAATATAATCAATTTTTTTAAATCTATTTAATCAATGAAATATTCATCGTGACTTATTTATAAAAATTTTCTACCAAACACATTTATCTTCAATTGAGTTTATAATATTTAAATTTTTTCTGTAGATGTATTTATTACAATTCAGTGATTAGTTTTAATTCAATATTATATCATTTAGTTGCAATAATATGATATTTATAATAATTCGATATAAATTGATGAGTAGAAGGACATTAAAATAATAAAGCATTTAAATTACACTTAATTGATTATTGTTAAACAATAAATATAGAAAATCAAGTTTTTATTATCTTCTTTTTATTGTTTTACCTTATTTATGTGTCTATATATCCATCTATGTAGACAATATCTTTATATTAAAAAATATATAAAACCATTTTTAATTTGCAAACTTTAAATAAAGCATCAAATCTTAAAATATTATTAAATTCTAAGGAAAATGTAGATGCATAAAAATTCCTAGTACTAGGATCGATTCGTATTAGAAAATTATTGCTCAATTCCTATATACCAATCACTTCTTAATTCTCTACCAAAATAGGTGATAAGTAAATACAATATTGTGCTTAATTAAGTAAACTTATAACGTTTTTAATGATTCATAATTTTATTTTTATTAATATTTGGTATAACTGACTCATTTTTCGTAGACATTTGATAGGAAAATTAATAACATTATTATAAATAAAAATAAAATTACTTTAATTTTTCATTAGAATTTTCATTTTACAACAAGAAAATTTTATGTTTGTATATAAAATTTTATAAATAAGCATAATTTGAATATATAAAAAATTTTATACTTAAACATAAAACAATATAATTTTATTTTTTATGTTATTTACAAATATTTGTTTAAAGTTTAATTTAGTATGAAGTGACTGAGAAAGAGATAAAAAAGAAATAGAGAAAAATAATAAGAAAAAGAAATAGAAAGATAAACAAGGTATTGAAAATATCTTAAGGCAATGGGTTGGTGATAGATTTTTTATCAACTTAATCTAGCAATTTGATTTAACTACGCCATTTTCAGACTTCAAATTTCACTTATTTCTAGAAATTTATTAATGTTTGCTTTTGACATAGCGAAGTATATATTTCATCTGCAGCTTTACTATTTTATATATTTCACTAAAGTAATAGATTAATTAAGGGATCCATCTAACTAATTTGTCTATAATTAAAAATTTTTTTAATTAAACCTATTATTTAGAAATTTTCATATTTCATATAACTGAAAAAAATTATAATCTTTTTACGAGAAAAACAACACGGGTTGTACAAAATTTGCACTAAATTATATTATATTATTATATTTTAAAAATTATACTATCAAGAAAACCAATGAATATTTTATGAATGTTGTAAAAGCTAGATCATCAATAGATACACTATGTGAGTTATTATTTTAGGTGATTTCATACTATTATTATTTGTGCAATATATTTAAATTCTTATATATTTAGAAAAATTTTAATTAAAATAATGGAAATTTCAAAAAATTTTTTATATTTTATGAAATCAATTATTTTCAGTTTTGCTTTAATATTAACATTAATTGATGCTCTTTATAAGAGTATAAGACTTTTAAAATAATATTCAATTGATAAATCTATACAAAGTTCTAATAGTGTTGCTTGATTTTATGAATAATTAATCAAGCTATACAGTTTAAATATAACTGTAATTTATGCCAATATAATTTTCTATATTCTAATCTATATTATCCTTTATTTATCAATTCTAAAACAATGTCAAATTTTGTCCAAGAATTTATATTGCTGTTTATTTTATATGTATTTAATGATCAATACTGCATTAGGTAAGCAAAAAATGTAAATTATTAAAAAAAAAATTGTAATGATTAATGATATTATTTTAATGATAAACCTAGTTCTAAAAACTATAATTATTTAATTGAATTAAAATTTTTACGTATCAAAATGTATAAATAGAATAATCTGAGAGAAAATATATTTAGGGAATAAAATATACCAAAGAAAAAACTATTGTAAATCTAATTACCAACACAGATTAATTGACGGGGTGAAGCTCCTCTTTCTTCAAACATAGATACATGTAATAACTCCAACTTCACTTTTCCAACACGAATACACTTTAATATGATAAACCAAACTATGAAGCACCGGAATCAAATGAACTCGACAATTGATAGATTTTACGCCCAGTCACTAATTCATTGCAATCCGTTCAAACTTCCTAAATTTAATAACTTTTACTGAAACTTCATTCTATTTATAAGAAAAATAAAAATATAAGTAGTACAAATATAAATAAATATAAGATCACAGATTAAATAAGTGTTTAGGAGCAAAAATGCGTCAATCACTCCATGTGGCGTCGCTCGAGCATTCAGCGCGCGTCTGCGCTTCCTATTGCTTCTAGGGCACTTTTTTGCATTGGGCATGAGTAAATGCACGCCAGGGGCGCGCGCAACCTCAATTCCGTTTTCCTTCTCTCTCCCTCCCACTCAATCGACAAAGGAAATTAGAAGTTTGTAAAGACATTTAAAATCACACTTTTCAATCCCATTGTAATTAATATTAGATACCGATTAGACATAAATCACTATTATTTGTTATATACGGATTTTTCAATATTAATATTTCAGGCACACAGAAAATACAGAAACAGAAAGGCTTACTTTAAAAACCATTAGCAGTGAAATTAAATAATATCGCAATAATAGTAATTTTAATAGTATTTTAGTAGTATTATTAATATAAAAATATATAATTCCATAAGTAGTTGAATATTTTCAAGTATGAAAACAATAATTAAATAGTTTTCAAAATATATCAATATATAATATAAAATTTGAAAGCGACTTTTACATTAATGTATTATGCACAATAACAATAATTAAAAAATTAATAACTTAATAATTAAATTTATTCAGTTTTAAAAAAAGTCAGTGGATTAGTTGTACAAATTTTTTCCTTTAATAATTTCTTTTTTATCTAAATAGGTATAAAAATAAACAATATTGAATAATACGTGAATAAAGGTAAAAGTATAATAGATAATATATGCACTAAAGTAAAAAAATATATGGGAGTAGATTAAACAGGATTAACTCATCAAAGCTATTTCATTAGAAAAACTCATACAAAAAGTTAATACCATGGATTAGTATACTTGATTAAGGACAAAAATTGCGATTTTTAAATATAATATTATTTGCAGGTATCATATACTATCTTTCAATTTTTTAGCTTTCAAAATGACACATATTGATGATAGCAACATTGTTGTAATCTAGCGAGTTTCAGTGCTATCATCCTACTATTGTTCTACAAATTATTTTGTGCTATTTTCGACTACTTTAACTATTAAAGTTACCGATCCTTACCATCGAATACAACTACAAAAATATAACTACAAAGAAAAAGAAACGTATAAGATTACTTTTAATTTATCATAATAAATTAGCTTTTCATTATACAAATTGATATAATAAAAATAATGATATAATAAATATAAAAAAAAAGAATTTTATTATTTTTTTCATAAATTGTAAGTTAAAAATAAAAAAAATACTATTGACAGAAACTGTAAATATACATATATATGTATATATATATGTACATACACATTTTTCAGTTATCTTATTATTACGTAAACATACAAAATCAGTTCATTTACAAAATTTTTTGAAATTACTCAGAAACAAAGACTTATTAGATTTCCTATTTTTAATTAAATTTTAAGCTTTAAAAATTACTTTAATGTTTTCTTAGTATTTAATATTTATAATATTTCTTTTATCTATTTTAAATAAACGAAATATACTAGTAATTCCTTTTCTAACTATGAAAATGAAATATTTTTTAATTCAGAAGATGAGAAAATATAAAACTCCCTGTTAAACTATTGTCGGGTAGAATAACTTTCTTTGTATCGATATCAAACTAAATAGGCAATATAAAATTAAAAAAAAATGTATAAAATATTCAATATACTTGTCTTCATATTTAAAATTCTTAATAATATTATAAAAACTCTAATTTACTAATTTTTTAAATGTAAATAAATATTTTAAATTCGTAAGAAATCTTATAAATATTTTCTATGCTTTAAATGGATATTATTCAAATATTTTCCGAAAAATATATAAAATTATAATCTAAACAAAGTTCTTTTCATACATTTTTATACTTTGTGTCTTACGTGTAGTAATATGTATAAATAGTATAATTAAATATTTATAATGTTAGGTGAGCACATATCTTATATGTAAACCGTCATTTCATAATTTCTTTCTTTTTCGCTTTTTAATATTTTTTAATGTATATATTATGTATCTCTTGTTTTTCTTTTTACTGTGCCTTGCTTTTCTTTATATTACTTATAATAAGAATAGTAAATTTTTTTTCATATTTTACTATCATCATATTGAATCTAAAATATATTATTATTTTAAAAATAAGCGAATTACTTTTAGTTCTAAATTCTAAATCATTTCTATACTTTTTAATACTTGAATTTATTATTTTATTTTATATCTGCATAAAGTAATGTACCACTACTAAAAAATGTTTAAAATAATCAAATACATAAAAACATAATGAAATATCTATTTCATAAAAAATTTTTTTTTAATTCTTAATAAAAATATAAATCAATTATATCATGTGAAAAATATAAAGCTTAGAAATTTTTCAAAGTTTATTTAAAGAATTTATTAAATTTGCTCTCATATTATTGACAATTTATATTTGAATGGCCGAGTAAATTTAAATAATATAAAACATATTAAAGTTGATAATACTTTTTTAAATTTATTGTTTTTTTTCAAAAAATTATTTTAAAAATCATGGAAAACGTATGGATATCTTTAAAATACAATAAATAATAAGATTTATTTATAAAAATTTTTTTATTATCTGATAAATACAATACACGCAACATGGTTACTTTAATTTTTTAAATTATGCTAGTTTTAATATAATAATTTTTTTTAATAAATTAAAAACTAAGAAATTTTATCAATTAAAAAAATATTTTAAATAATATTTTAACTATCTAATAATAGATTAAGGTAACATATTGATTATTAAACAACTTAAAGTTTTAAAACTGATTTACCAAATATATATTTAGCATATTATGTTTAATATATGAAAAAAAATTCTTATGTTAAATTTTACGTTTTAAATATTTTATTGTTTTATTTATTTATAACATTTAATTTATTATATAAATTAGACCATTTTAATTATTATGAACATGTAAATTTTTAATACTACATTTAGAACATTAGTGAGGTATACTTTTATTATGTATTATTACTTTTATTACTAGGTAAGTAAACTTTATATTTAAACTTAATATTTTATTCAACAAGATAAATTTGAGATTTGAATCAAACTTAAATATCAAAAAACTAAATAGTCATTATTATACTGACTTTATTTATTATTATTTTATCTATTATATACTTTATCTATTATTATACACAATTTTTAAAATGTTTTAATATGATTATTTCATTCTATAATTTCTTCTTTAGAAATCTTTAATCCGATTGTGAAATATTTTTTATACATTATCGTTTCTTAATACACAAAGTAACAGATAAAAATAATATTTTAAGATTATTTTCAATTCTAAAATACAGCTTCAATTTATTATTTTTTTTATATCTATTAAATTTGAAAACATCAAAACTTACGGAAGATACTTTTGATATTGACTTCTAGTGCCATTAAAAACATTCGGTGAAATTGTTTAAAGAAACAACAACAAACACTAATTATATGTTTAGTTATTTAATTAAAAAATTTTCTACCTTTTTTTTTTATTTTAGGATCATAAAATACCGAAAGGTGACGATACGTAATAAAACGATGGTTTAATTTTAATGTGTGCTATACTATGTAGGTGGCGTGCGTGTTTTGAGTTATTAAGTAATAACGTATGCGCATATAACGTCAGAAAATCCTGTTTATATGCACGTTTATATACACATATATATAGCATTGTAGATCATTTATATACGATATAAATTTTATATCATATTTATAAACTTAAATATTGTTTTAATCATAAATAAAAATACAAAATGTCTGAACGAAAAGTATTAAACGTAAGTATATAACCTTAATTTAAAGTAAATTTTATAAAAAACAATTTTTAGGTTAAATCTACAATCGATTAATATTTAATCTAATTATTATTTAATACTTTTATTTTAGAAATATTATCCACCGGATTTTGATCCATCAAAAATTCCGCGCATGAAATTAGCGCGAAACCGTCAATACACAGTTCGTTTAATGGCTCCTTTTAACATGAGATGTAAAACTTGTGGAGAATACATTTATAAAGGTAAAAAATTCAATGCTCGAAAAGAAGATGTCGAGGGTGACACTTATCTAGGCATTCGTATATATAGATTCTATATAAAATGTACTAGATGTTTGCAAGAAATTTCATTCAAAACTGACCCAAAAAATACCGATTATGAGATTGAAGCAGGTGCAACTAGGAATTTTATGGCATTAAAATTAGCTGAAGAACAAGCAAAACGAGAGGAAGATGAAGAAAAAGAAGAAGAAGCTACAAATCCTATGAAATTGCTTGAAAAAAGAACACATCAGTCAAAACAAGAATTAGAGCTCTTAGAGTCACTAGAAGAATTAAAAGATTTAAATCGTAGACAACAAACTATAAATTATGATCAAATGCTAGAACAATATGATACAACAGCTTTAAAACAAAGAACAGAAAAAGAGCAAGAAGAATTTGATGAACAACTTGTTAAACAAATATTTAGAAATAAAAATAAAATAAAAGGAAAAATTATAGAAGAGGTTGTTGAAATAGACCATGATAAAATAATTGAACCTCCAAAAAAGATTCAAAAACTTTCAACTTCTTTGATTTCAACAGCTTTAACTGGAACAACTAAACCTAATATTAGTATAGCTGATAAAAGAAAATATCTTGGTATTAAACTAAAGTCTATAAATAAATGTGCTTCATCAACTAAAGATAATATTATATGCGATGTACAAATTAGTGAAATAAATGAATCTTCGAATGAAATAAGTAGTACATCTTATACACAAAAAAATATAGATACCATAACAATTAGTAATGAAGTTATAACTGAAAATGAATTTATTGGTGGAAAACCAAGTGGACTTTCAATGTTAGGTGTATATTCAGGAAGTAGTGACGAAAGTGAATGAAGTATATAAAAAAATAATTATAACAAAACATTGTATATAATTTTTATTTATAAAACTGTGATACAAAATTTATTTTACAAAGATCTTGTTTAGAAAATTCCTTAAATTCATTTTAATCTAAAATATACATATTATCAAAAGAGTAACTGCTAATAATGTGAACAAAAATTTTTTAAAAAATTGTTTCATTTTTATAATATTCGTTTTATTGACTATTAATTACAGCTTTCATTGCAAAGTTTTGTTGGATATCAAATAAGTTTCTTACAAGAAGCTGAACCCTCTATTTCTGGAATAGAAAAATTTTAATTTGTGACAAAATTTAAATAAATGAATTTTTTTTTAATTAAAAATGTTCTATATATAAAATATGTAAGTATAAAAAAGACCTATATTCACCAGATAATATCAAACCTGTTGATTTATCATATTTTTTTTTAAATATAGAAACAATATCTTAATAAATATTGTTTAAATTTCCCATTTTACAATATTAAAATTTTTTAATTTGTTAGTTATTTAAATTTATTGAAAAATATGGAAATATTAATATTCTGAAGAGCAAACAAAAGTGTGAGAGCTACGAAGTGAATGATTAACATACATTAATTTTTTTTAATTCCTGAATTAGCTTAGAACTTTTCGTTAAATATTTATATTATTATTTGGTACTATTCCCACGAAAAAAGGTTTTAAAAGCCATTTCTATATTGGAAAGTCATATTTTTATTATTTTTTTTAGCGCACTCATATTTTTCTAAATGTATTTGATTTTGTTAATATTGATATACTGATTTTAAATTTTTTTACATTTATGATATATTAAATTTATTGATTGATGTTATAAAATTGTATGGCTAAACGTAATCATAAATCTGTGATCTGTTTTTTTTTTTAAGTTAATACATAATCGGCATGAATTTTAACTTTAACTTGAGGAATTAAATTTTTTTTGAAAATTTCAAAAGTAGTTTATTTTAACTGAAGACCATGGCTTAAGAAATCTTCATAACAATATTTACCAATTCCTATGAAGGATAGAAGTTTCGAGATTACATACCGATTACTTTGTTGACCTGTATTAAGTGCAATCTCTAGATTCGCAATTCTAGCTTCGAGTCGAGTTCGTTGCAGTTGTGAATTTTCCTCTTGCATTTCCATTTGTTTTACGAGTTTTTCCAGCTTCATTATTTGCATCTCCTTCATCTCCAATGTCTTATATATTTGTTGAGCTTCATCAGCATTTATCAATTTGTATATATTCTAACCAAGAAAAAACACAACAATTTCATTAATGTGTTAAAACTTTTAAATTAAAATTATTAATATGTTGTCCTATAGTTACGATTTAATACCACCTTTTAATTAAATGAAATTTAAAATAAATAATTGTTCACTGTCAAACGGTTACTGATTACATTATTCTACTCTTCGCAAATATATTTAGTTACTTCGTCAATATTTTCCTGATGTGTGCCGTCACTACAGTGTAGTAGCTGTTGCATCTCTTTCCGCACCTTCGAATCTTTCTCCTGATTGCATATATATCTCTTTTGATGTTCAAGTTTAAGCTGTAGTTGTATACATTTTTTTTCAAGCTCTTCATTTTGAGCGTTAACATCGGCGAGAGCACTTGTTAAATCTATAACTTGCTGCTGTAATGGCATTACTTGTATGCTGTAAACATTCCTGTTACCATCTTTCAACTGAGTCTGTATTTTATTAAGACTCGATAGCTTTTTCTCATAGTGTTCTGTTTTTTGTTGCCTGTAGGAATAAATTATTTACCGACATTGCAGACAAATGCAGTTTAAAATTATAAAATTCTATTTGATTTGGCAATTACCGAAATTTATTTTAATATAAAAATATATTTTTTGTAAATCTATCAATATTAGAAATATTTACGATTTTAAAAGTTTAATAATAAAATTATATTTTAGTATTATTTTAATTGATATTATTTTTAAGATTGAATTAGTAAAAAAATAATTTTGACTTTTTGTAAATCAACACCTGATTATCCAAGAATCATGTATTACAAATAAATTCAAAACTTACAATATTTTATAATTTGTTTCGAATTGTGCTAATTGAGCTTTTAGAGTTTGAATTTCACTTGTCTTTTTCATTAGCTCGATAGTAAATTTTTTATTTAGATAGTTATTTTCTGGTTCCTGTAAATTAAAAATATAAATAGCTAAACAAAAACTTAATATTGAAATAAAATCATTGTATAAAAAAAAATCTACCCCTTCATTAATTGATTCCATAAGATCTTTTCTTTCCATTTGTAATTTTTGAATTATTTTTTCTTTTTCAGATAAAATATTTTGCGCTTCCTTAAGATCTGAAAATAATTGCATTTCATATTCTGTATGATGATTATCTGAAACAAAAAAATTTTTTATTAAAGAATATTGCATTAATATTCGTGTAATGAAATATTATACCTAATGAAGCTTCTTTATGTTTATCTTGGGCCTCGAACATTTGATGGCACTTTTCTAATTTTATATTTTTTGTTTTTAATTCATCTGTTTGAGACTCAAACTTTTTCCTTTGAATATAAATAAATACGTATTAAAAACATAATGGAAAATTTTTTATCTACATTTGACATTTGATTAATTTATTGTGCTTACTTGCTTTTTTTTTCATTTTCTAATTCACTACTCAATTTTTCAAATTTTTTTTTTGATTCATTTGTTAAGGTTTTTAGTTCATTATCCTTAAACTCTAATTCTTCCTTTATCTTTATTATTCTGAAATTTAATATTACAAGGTAAATCTAAAATTATAAGATTATTCGTGCATATTATTTAATTATACAACGACTTGTTTTAATTTAAAAAAAGATTAAAGCAGTGTTCGTTGTAAAAATTAGTAATGAACATCATGAGTAAAATAAGTTGTAATTTAAATTCATCTTACAAGCATTTAATATTGAAATAACATAAGTTTTTTAATAATGATTATTGATATCAATGATTGTATTTGATTTAAAGAGATTAACGTTTTCGTGGTTCAATCATATACAGAATGCATATAAATAATAAAAATAAGTTGTGCAAAGATAAATGGAATTAAGATAATAAATATAACCTGCTCTCCAGATTTTCCCTTTGTTTTTCCATTTTGACAACATAAGCATCGTGCATTTTTTGAATCTTGGCCAGTTCTTTACTCTTACAATCAAGGTTTGCCTGCTTTTGCTGTATTTGAGATTCCAATTGTTTTACTTGTTCCTCGGTTTGTTTTAACTTTTTTTCAGCCACGGTCAGAACACCCACTTGATCTCGCAACTTTGTTCGCGCTTTCATCAATTTTTCCTTCTCTGCACGAAGATCTTTCAGTTCTTCTTCGCAGTTCCCGGTCGTACCTGTCATAAATAAGTCACGTCACTTTATTTCTTCGCACATTGTAAAAAAGCACGCTATATTTTATTTGCTTGTGTATTAATATTTTACTACGAATATTAATTATCTTTAATTATTAGATTATAATAAATAATTAAAAATATTTTTATTTGCTTTTTTATTCGATAATAAATATACATCTTTCACAAAGTTCTTTTTTATTGAAATGCTACATCGAATCTTTTAGCAGAATGATACAAATGTTCTACTTATATCTTTGAGACATTTAATATTAAATTTTCTGAGAAATACATTCTATTTATGAGTTCTAATATAAATATTTCTTCTAACAGGTAAAATATATGTTTCACAAATATATGCAAATCAATAGCAAAATTGAATTATACGATATTTATAATACGAATATTGAACAGTATTAAATATTTTTCTTACCAACATTAGTGTCATTTATGGTATTTATTCGATAAATATGACATTCTTGAGTCAATATGCTCATTCGCAACACCAATTCTTTTAATTGAAAAAAGTGTTCATCGCGTAACCTTTCTAGTCGTTTTTCAAATTCCGCGTTTTCTGCTTGGAAAATTTCACGTTGGTGAATTGTTTCTTCTTTAAAACTGTAATGTACAAAAGAAATAGATCTCACATAATTTTTCTGCCATTATTAATGCAGAATCCAAAATAAAGATTTACTCTAAATATTTTACATTTTTAAAATACTGGTTTAGGTTTTGATAAAGATTAACAAAATATAATTATTAAGAGAAAATTCTGAGTTTCGAATGTTATTAAAATTTTGTAAAATCACTCAAACGATAAAAAACAAAATAATTGCAAGATATATTGTACTACTGACTTGGAACGTAAAGGGTTGTCCCAGTAATCTTTCTCGAAGTTCATGAGCCAATCAACCACTTCTTTACGTTTCTTGAGACTTTCACGTAGTAAGGCCATCTTTTCGTCTGAGATGTTACCTAATTGCGTTGCAAGATGAACAATTAAATTATTGTTGTCATTGGATTTATTATCATTATCCACGTTAGAGTCCTCGATCTTAGCGTTGAAAAACCAAAATCCTAACGGGTTCATCTCATCCAAATGGGCCGGATCTTTCCCCCCCGCTGATAAGATCTTTTCCCTCGTTTGGTATAACTCTTTGTACGATGTGACCATAAGTTTCTGTTAATATGTTGGCCATTTTATGTTTGAAACATCTACTTTTATTTGTAAAATGTACACACTCGTTGTCTTTTTAATCTACGATACACTAATACTTCACATATACGTGTACGCGCATGCATGATACAGACAAAAATAAATATAGATTTGTGCATAATAATTATTTTACATACATGTGTAAATATATACTTATATTTATGTTTTATTATATTTTTGTTTACATTTTATGTATATATGTGCGTACGTATTTATGTATATATGCATATGTTTGTGTGTATAAATATATGCATTGGTTATGTATGTGTACAATGTTTATAATTCATTTATTATTATAGTGCGATTGAATAACCTGCTTATCCTGAATTTCTCTTTCAAGACTGATGAAACGGTTTTTTTTCTGGTTAAACTTATTTTCTAAAACTCGTTTTTGGTCATAACTCTCAGATCCCCAGATGGATACAATAGATCTCACTCGATTGCTCACGGCGGTTGATGGCTTTTCCTGAGTTCTGTAGTGTGATTGCGATGTTAACGACTTTGAGGGCGTTGGTGGCTTTTCATATTGTTTTTCCAAAACAACATTGGCCATGCTATCTACATCCTAATATTAATATATTAATATAAATATAAGCTTCATCGAAATTTTAATTTAATGTTGGTACTTGCTTTATTCACCGATGAAATATGCAGTTTTCCTTGTTTCGGAATTTTGCTTTTCGCAGGTATAGAAGAAAGACATTTTCTCACGGGTTTGGTAGTTTTATCGACAACTTTTGGATTGTCTTCTATTTAGCCAACCACATAGAATATTTATTATTATTTTTTTTTTTTATAATCGTGAGGATTTATCTGTAAGCAAAAAACTTACTCATAATATCGGAGTTGGATTGTTTTACCGGACACGACATCTTGTTGCAGATAATACTAAATCCCTGCCAATAACATTATTTAACAAAATTTCGAGCACTACAAGTTTTTATCGCCCTCCCCGTAGCTCTTCACCAGCAGCTTATCGAATTAGTAACAGGCAAAACATTTGAAGAATCACTAAGGGAAAGACTTCAGGTTGGATAAAGATACGTAGGTTACTATATTAAATACTCAACACAGAAATTAAGAAATGGAGAATAATAAGCAATGATAATACTTTTTTATTAATAATACTATAGATAACTATTAGATAAATATTACCGAATATCAGTTGAGTGATGTTGTCTATATATAATTAAAATATGAAATATTGCAGTAAAAACATAAAACAAAAATTTTTATATAATTGAACACGTAATGCTAATTTTTATTTTAATAGATTATTAAATTAAAATAATCGCTTGAAAATCTATGTGTATGAACTCTGTTCAAAATTATTGTAATTATAAAATATTTTTTCTAAACATAAATTGGCTCGACAATATACATTTGTCCATGTAATATACCCAAGTATAAAAATTCCTCCATTTCCATTATACTATTCCAAAACCTTTTATAAATATGAGCTATAACGTGTGTATATGTCCAACTCTAAAAATAGGATGACGCTATCCAACAATTTTAACGAATTACAATGCGTGAGAGAACATCATCTAAAACCGCTTGCTGTTCGACCTGCTTCAGAATAAGCGTCGCAGTTGGACTATAGTATGTCATCAATAATAAATAAATATAAATTATTTAAAATGACTAACAGAATCTTAATAATATGGAACGGATTAAATTTTTTTTACTAAAAACAGATTGTTTAATATGGCGCTTTTATGTACGCATTACAATATAAATAAAAGTATGAAAAATTTAATGAAAAAGTGTAAAAGAAATAAACAAAAATAATATTTGTAATACTCGTATTGAAATATATTTATATGCATGCAAAATTTATGCTATAAATAACAAACGATTTACTTATAAAGTATAAATTATAAAATTAAAAAAGAATTACTACTATTTTAAATAAGTGCGCTCGATTTACATTCGCGCAGATATAATAAGCTTTTGAGAGGCTTAACGCTTCAGCATTTGGTTTGGTAAAGAAGTCGAGTTGCCTCAGTCAACCAGAAGGCGACCACATGGTTAGACGTTTTTAAAAATTTAAGACGGAAACTAAAATTAGTCACTATGCGATCGTGTTGTGTATTTTCACAATCAAGATTCACATTTTTTCTTTTGTAATTTTCTACGAACTTCTTTAAATATAATAAAATTGTTACTACGTTTTTTCTAAGCGTGCTTTGTGTGTGTGTGTGTGTGCGTGTGTATGTGGCGAGCGTATAATGCACTTTATGTCTATAGGTATAGCTTTATTTTAAACAAAATCAATTAAAATGATGCAACGCATTTATTGAATTTATTAAAGACTACATTCTAAATTAAAATAGAAATTCATCTTACTGCTTTTTAAAATTTTAGGCTTTTACTATGAAATAAATTCAGATTTAAAAGTTTTTTAATTTACAATAATACATTTGTAATATTAAATTGGTTCATAGTAAATCGGTTAAACAGTCAAAGTAGGCTATAAGAAATGAACTGTTAATAAATGTTAGCAACTAGCAACATGCATAATTAAAAACTAAAAACAGACCATGAATTTTAAATATTATAATATGAATTATTATTTTATTCGTTATAATTAATCAATAAAATGTATTAAGCAATTTTTTTCATTTTTATTTAAACAATAATTTAAATATCTACAAAGTGTCATAATAAACATTTTTCACCAGCGTTTTCGTTTGAAATAACAACTATTCTTACTTATAAAAATGCATAAGAACATTATAATCAAATGTGCATTTTTGCTGTTTTTAATTATGCGAATTGCCTGTGATAATTGTAAAATCTCTTGGATAGAAATGGGGCATAAAGTATCGGAGTCTCCATTTACTCTCCAATTATCAGTTATTAATACAACCGGTGATTTACGTACCTACTTTCCACAAACATATTACGATAGTAAGTTTAAAAATGTGTATGTTAAGGAATAAGAAATTGTCGTTTACATTATTGTCAGTAATATATTGTTATAACTAGTTAAAATGCACAATTACATTACTTTCAACTCTAAATTTTCTTTCTTCTTAGCTATTGATTCGTTATTTATTAATATAAATGACATATATTATTTTTATCAAACTAATAAAATTAAATTCCAAAATATGTTATAATAAAACTTTACTTTTCAGTTATAATAAAATCGACATATTACGATAGTAAGTTTAAAAATGTGTATGTTAAGGAATAAGAAATTGTCGTTTACATTATTGTCAGTAATATATTGTTATAACTAGTTAAAATGCACAATTACATTACTTTCAACTCTAAATTTTCTTTCTTCTTAGCTATTGATTCGTTATTTATTAATATAAATGACATATATTATTTTTATCAAACTAATAAAATTAAATTCCAAAATATGTTATAATAAAACTTTACTTTTCAGTTATAATAAAATCGAAATTAAAAAATCATACTTTTACGCAATTTTATTTTAAAATACAAAATAAAAATGAATCTCTGAATTGTGGAACTTTAAAGTTACGTGAAAAAAAGTTATCAATGTTCCATAACAATCCAAATTGCATTAACAGAATTATAGATGGACCAGTTTCACTTGCTAAATTAAGTATAATAATTGGTTGGGAAAGTCCACCCGCAAACAGCGGTTGTATCGAATTCAGGTAAACAATTATTATTTTTTTAATTACTTAATAAAATATTAAACAACGTGGTTTGACTTGAAGTTCGAAATTAATATATGTTACTCTGTGCTCATTAATAGTTCAATGATAATATACTTATTAATACCAATCTTTAGGACGTATTTACGTAAGAAACAATCATGATATAAGTATTAACAAAACAAAATAATAAGATTTTTATGATTAACCTTTAAGCATTTGAGTGTAAGGTAAAATATATCCTTAAACAATGTTTAATATTATAAAATTTTAGGGCAGTTATAAAAGAAACAGAATTAAGATATTACGTAGTAAACCGTACTATTTGTCAAGATCCACGTGTTGATTTCGATGATCCGGGTGAAATTTTAAAAAATTGTTGTGCTTGTGACGAGGGAAAATATGAAGTAGCATTTGAAGGACTTTGGTCGAGATATACTCATCCAAAAGTAAATTGATTCAATACAATTCTAAGATTATAGAAAAGTAAGAAATTGACTTACTATCCTATGATTTCAGTTCTTTCCTCAAAAAGAGTGGTTAGCAGTTTTTCCAACGATCATTGGAGCATCTCATATGCCTAATTACGAATTTTGGCATCCTTATACAACAGCTAATAAAGGATTAATGAAATATGCAGAAACTGGAGATACAATTGACTTAGAATTAGAGCTTAAATTTAACGTATATTTATTTTTAAATTTTGCTTTTTTATAAATCTTTACGGAAACAATATTTGTGTATATAAGTATCAACCTCTTTTATTATTTTTAAATTAATTAATTTGAGTTAATAAAAACAATTATATAAAAGTCAATTATATATAATCTAAAAATTTTGAAACTGCATAATCTATTGTGAGCAAGGTTCTAAATGAATATTAAAATAATATTTTTGAAAGTGACAACACGAAAAAACTTGCTAAGGTGTATATAAATGAAGCTATAATGTTTTAATATGTAGAAGTGTGTTTTTATTATTATTTTTATTAATTTTTATCCAGAAATTAATATACTTGATAAAGATTAATTTAATGTTTATTAAAACATAGATGTATTTTCGTACAATTATATTCAATTCATAAAATAGTTAATATTGAAATTATGGCTTACGTCAGAGTTCACGGCGTCTGTAGAAAATTTTATCTTTCTCAATTACCACGTCATAATGCAAATTTTTAATTTATACAGAAACGCAGTATAAATACTTTAATCAAATTTCGAGGTTCAAACTTCCAAAATAAAACTCAAAAATCTTTTGCAAGTGTCAGGGTCAATAAAAAAAAACATGTTGTATCACTAATTTCTAAAATTGGTATGAAATACATCAACTATTTCCTAAACTAAATGTAGAAATACAATAAAATATTGAATAATAATACAGATAAATATAACATGCAGATCCATCACCTGATTGGTTTGTTGGCGTATCTTCGCTAGAGTTGTGTCAATCTGATTGTTCATGGATAAAAAGTAAAATTTTAAATTTATATGCCTATGATGCAGGAGTTAGAAATGGTATACTGTACGAAGTAAGTAAATTCTTTCAAATTAAATAATGAAGAATAAAAGCTCGTAAGATTAAAATTCTTTTCTTGTTTATGATAAATATGCTTAAAAGGGATTAGAAAATCTTTAAAGAAAAAAATAGTATCATGTTTGAATTATTTACTAAACATGTTTGATAAAAGCATACGTTTAAATTTTTTTTTTTAATTTTTAAATCCATTCTACAACTATTCTTTGTCTAATTTTAAGCGAATTCCATAAAGATTTGAAAACAATTTTATGTTTACTACATAGACAAATTTATTCGAATTCCAAAAATAAAAATTTATACATTATTGATTTTAAATTTAACTTTTAAATAGCTAGATTAGTTCAGAATTGAAAAGAATTTTAACGAATTGAATATACTATATTAAAAAATGTTTTAATAATATATAGCGTGAAGTTTTTAATATTAAGTATCAAATTCAATCTAATAAGCTTAAATATTTCACATTCATTATTCATAATATTTAAAATGAATGATTTGCGAAATTTTTATAAGTAATTCTGCTTTAAAATATGAAAGTTTATTTATGAATGTATCTTCAAAATTTCATTAAAGTTAACATATTGTATGATATGAAAGATTTTTTTATGTATTTGAAATCAAAGACTTATTAGTGTAATAATTTATTCAAATTTTTATATATGTAAGAATGATTTTTATATGAACTTACAAAATTCAATCATAAAAACGTGTTATTTGATGTAATCATTTTCTTACAAAAATAATTATTTGTATTAAGTATTTATTTGAAGAAGTGTATGTATTTCTCAAATATATAATAAACTCTTTAAATATTTACTTATGAAATATATCAAATAAAAACTATAATCATATTCTACATAAATATAGCATCAAAGTTTGAAATACTTCAAATAGACAGACTTACTACTAAAACACTTATATATATTGTTTGATATTAAAAGTATGCTTCTACTCTTTTGCTTACAAAAATAGGTTCCAAAAGTTACTGTTTCAAAATAAAAATTATTTACATGAATGCAAACATACAAAAAAATTATTTTCTATCAAAATAATTTAATAAATATGTATTTTTAATAAAAAATTTATAATTTGCATACTTTTTTATGATTCAAGAATATTATCGGCTTTTGAAAGTTATTCAAAAATTATTTTATCTAGAATGAATATGATATTAAATTAAATTACATTGGATTCGTAATACATAAATAGTAATAACTAAATATTCCATTAAAAATTTTTATATATTTGATAAAATATGTTTAAAAAAATTTCAGAATATACATAATATATTAAATTAACATACAATTTTGTTATTCTTATTATTTCTATAATAAGAACAATGCTTTTAAATAATTTAAACATTATTATTATTAGCCCCTATTTATTAGTAAAATATTATTCGTTTATTCTTGAGAGTTTCATAACTTACGTAAATTTATTTTTAATAACATAAAAAGTTTAACTAAATAGTGAAAAAATAAATATGACAAAATATTTATTTAGAATATATATGAGTTTGGAACGTGAACGTAATCAACAGAAGGTACGGCATAATCACAGGAGAATAATGTGGGAATTATTCAGAAGATTGGTGGATTTCAAATATTTTAGCAAATTACGAACATAAGGTTAAATTCGAAATTAATCTAAACTTCCGTAACTCTCAATCCAATTTAAGGAGGTTTCAGTCTATTGTAGTATCATAAACCTATCGCAGTAAACCTACCTTAGGCTGAAACATTTAAAATTTTTAATACGTATTAATCGATAATTATAATCTTGTATATGTTCGTAAAAAAATACTTATTGATTTAAAATTATTAAAACAAAGGAAATTCTATTTCATACATTAATTTTAATTATTTATGTATTTTACTTCTTTTTAAATTTTAACTTTTTTTAGTAAGAATTTAATATTATTATATATATTTGTAAATAGTATGTGTAAAATATGTATACAGATATGTATTTTTTTTTAAATAAACTCCTCATTGTGAAATCTTACATCAAATAGTTTACATATTGTTTAACATTTATATTGGATTTTATAAGAAATTGACATATGATGCCTTCATTTATGACAATATCTTTAGTCCTATCTTTAATAGTTAACTTATTATTTTCAAATTTTTATTTAGTATATTTATTCAATTTATGTAAAGTACGATTCACAAAAAAAAATTAATTCTTATTATTCACATTAATTTTTACTCTTGGTATAAAACAAATTATAATAAAATATTGTATACTAATAATGCCTTTAGCAATAATATTTAAGTTTCGTATGTAACAAGAAAATTTTTATTTTATTATTTATTAAATATTTTAATAAAAAACATTAAAATTTTTAAATGAATTTAAAAAGCTATAAAATATTAAATAATTAAAATGTGTCTCTAAATAAACATTAAGTTTTTTATTCATAATTAAAAAATTATTAACAACTTATTTAACATTTTTTACCTACATTAATTATAAGCAATTTATATTAAATATTAATCATTTACTTAAATATTAAAGAAGTAAAAGATGTGTCAATTAAGAGAAAGACTTGCTTGCAACAACTAATATAAAGTCACCAAAAATGGATTTTATCAATTAATTAATTATGTAATTAAAATAATATGCAAAATAAAGGATTTTGATGACAAAACGGAACCTCAAGGTATAATTCAAAGTTTGAACACTACTTGGCCTCCACCTCAAAACAATAAAGAATCACCATTTTATGACGAAGCGAATAATACGCATAATGTAAGACCTCTTGCAAGAATTCACTTCACCCGTTTAAGAGGTTCAGAAAGAAGCTGTCAAGATTTAGAAATATCTGGTAAAAGTTCTACAGTTTTAATAAATCTATTTTTTTTTTTAAATATTTTGCACAATTTCAACTCTCTAAATGTATGTGCTGCCATTAACGTTTTTGATATACAAATAATAAAAAAAGCTTTCAAGGAAAGGTTTTACAAAAATTGATATAGTCTTATTATTAAATTAGAAGACTGCGTTACTTTGTGGAGCAAGTGGAGTGAATGTTCCGCTAAATGCGGCACTGGTATATCAAAAAGAGTGAGATCTATAATAGAGCCTTACAATGAGGATAATTGTTCTTTGCCACTAGAAGAGTCAAAACCTTGCAAAAAAACGAACAATAATTGGTAAATAAAGTACTTTATAAATTAAACAAAAATTAATACTGGAAATCCTTTACAGTTCACAAGACGTCTCGAAAGAGGATTGTTCTTTAACAGATTGGAGCGAATGGACAAATTGTGTGCAAATCTGTGGTCAAGAATCAAGAAAGCGCTCACGCTCTTTCAAATGGTATGATTATCAAAAACCCTGTATTGAGAAATACAGAAATATCCTATTGGTAGAAAAAATAGAGTGTGATAATCCTCCATGTCCTAATGATAGATTTGTAAGTAAAAAAATTATTTTTATGAATTTCATAAAATAACATTTTTATATATTTAAATTTATTGAAACTACCAAATTATAAATGATGAATTTTTTAAATAGCAAAAGTAATTTTAATCGGCCCTTTCAATAAGTTCGTAATTAATCAAAATCACATTCCTAATTGCTGCTTTTGACCGGGATACTATTGTATAAAAAATATTTATTATTCTAGGAATGCGTAGATGAGCGATACAATAGCTGGACAAAATGGTCTCCTTGTGCTTATATAAAAGGAGAGGGAATCAAATTTCGCTATAGAACTATCAAGGTATTTTTATTGAAATATTTA
This sequence comes from Platyscapa corneri, assembly GCA_018907185.1. NCBI lineage: Eukaryota > Metazoa > Arthropoda > Insecta > Hymenoptera > Agaonidae > Platyscapa > Platyscapa corneri. The sequence goes on from JACCHW010000083.1 coordinate 81,644, forward strand.
ATACATGATATTAGGTACAGGAGTTTTATTGAAAAAGCATTTTATTATTTCAATAAAAATTGTTAATTGATAATTATAGGAATTTTAAAAAAAAAGAAAATTATTTTATATTAGTAAACTTGATATAAAGAAAAATATATTATGAATATAATTCTTATTATTTAATAATTATATTATAAATTATTTATCTATATATGCTTATAAATTTTAACTTTATATTCGTTATTTTTATCGGAGATTTAGAAGTAGCTTTATGAGGTTGCTTATATTTAAAATATATTTTAATTTGAAATAGTCATCATAACTTTTATAACTGAAATTAATAAAATATTTAATATTATTTTTAAAAATGTGAAAATAACTTTATTATTTTAATTTTAATAAATTTAATAAAGTTCATTTTAATAAAACTAAAGATATCCATTCAAAAAAAAAAACTAAAAATAAGGCGAAATAAAAGTTTTCAAGAATAATACCCATATATTTGTTATAATTTTTAATTTTTATATGTTAATTATATGAATTTTATATGAATATTATGTTTTAGGAACACCTTAGAACAGCTAACCTTAATGGTAGTAGAGATTACGGATACAGTTCCTGTCTTTATGACAAAAGTACATGTGAACTGTCGGATATTCCCGTTATACAAAATTCTGTAAAATTTAAAGATATTCAAAAATTTTCAGAAATAGATGAACAATCAGAAACAGTTAGCTATCCTGTTAATAAAAGGCCGGGTAAAACTTTATTTCTTTTTGAAAACATTGAGGATTTAAAAAATAATTATTAATTTCATATTTCTAGAAACGAATTTTTGCAGAATATTTATTTTTAACTATTTTCTTATAGATTTTTATTTAATTTTAATTATTAATTCAATTTAATATATTTTTATTTTTATTAATTATGATTTTCATTTGTACTTACGGATAAACATTATTAAAAAATTTACCTGCATTTTTAATTATTGCATAATTAATTTTTATAGAATATTGTTACCTACCAGTTGATGAAGGAAATTGTTTAAAGGGAAATAATGATAACTCGCATAAATATTATTATGATCAATCTAAAGGCATGTGTTTGCCGTTTCGATATTCTGGTTGCGGTGGTAACAGTAATAGATTTAACGATGAGAAAGCGTGTAAACAAACTTGTATAATACACGGTAAAAATTAATAAGAGATTTTATTTTTATTAATATATTTTCATTTAGATAAATTTGATTTGTTTTCAGGACGAAAAATTGACTGCGAAATGTCAAAATGGAGTACGTGGTCTGCATGTAAAAGTTGCAGTGGGTTTCGAAGTAGAGAAAAAACTATTTTGGTAATATTAATAATTTCATTAACTCCTGTTTACAAATTTTTTAATGTAAAAATATATTTTGGCTTTATAAAAATAAAAAAAATATTTTACTAATCCTTAGGTTTATCCGGAAAATGGAGGAAGGATGTGTCCTCTTACGAAAGTGCATAGAGAATCCTGCAGCAAATCAAATATGTGCCAAAAATAGCCACAATATAAAACCGAATAAAAAATTTTTTTTAATTTTTATGTTGTTATGAATAAAATCTATCATAAACTTAAATAATATTATTCTTTTAAAGTGTATTCATGCATTGTATGTACTGAAACATATATTATTATGTATCTTTTTATGCAAATACCTAGTTAACTAATTACTATTTTAATTACACTTAATTTAGAAGTATTTTAATTTCTTTTAAATTTTTAATTAAATGTAAGAATTTTTTCAATAATTGTATTATTTAAAATATAAAAAATTACTTTAAAAACATTAATTTAAAGCAATTAAATATTTTATTTACTTCTTATCCACTATAACTCGACGTTAAAATTGAATAAATTTCTTGTGAAAACCTGTAATATTTTAGTGTAATAATACGTATAATGTTTATATAAAATTTCCTATTTTTTTTAATTTTTAATTTTGTATTTAAAAATAAAGAATTTAATTTTTTGTTAAAATATTCTATTAGCTACTTTTTAAGACATTGTAAAGTTACATGACTTTTTGTATATATAATTACAATGTAATATTTATTATATTAAATTATTATTTATATTATCAATATTTTAAAATCTTCGTTAAGTTAGTATATAAATAAATGTTGATATCTGATATTGATTTTGCAAAAGTTCACAAATCCTGCAGTGCATGATTCATACAAGTATATGCTATTTCCAATTATTAAGGTAAAGTGGTTTTCCGATCGTAGGATGCAGACTAATAATTTCACAATTGAATGCGTATAGCAAAATATCTACTTTTCTCAAAGACTTTCTACTTATTCAAATGAATTCATTGAATATTCTAATTTAGAAACTGATCCACTCTTATATTTAGAAAAACAATTATTAATTCAAATATGAATGTAATATTTTTAATGTTTTTGCAGTCCAGATTAAAAATTTATGTGAAAAAATATTTTAAATCGATAAATAACAAACCTCGGAATCGGTCTTTGTATCAACCGCCTAAATGAGCAAAGAAATCTGTAATACGATTTCTGCAATCAACAATGTCTTATAGAGCATTTTCCACAGCTGATACTCCACTCACTCATGAGATTGAACTTTTCACTTTGTTTTTTCATCTTATACTCACGCTTATATGCGATATTCTTTTAGCCCCCCCCCTCCTCAAATATTTTTTTGTAGCTCTTTATATATTTTAGTTCAACATTCATTCACAAGTTCTTTTCGGTGTCACGAATTGAAGTGAAATCTACTAGCGACTTTTATTTTGTAAGAGAAGAGGCCTGTGTTCATACGAGCACTATTACTTTTTCTATTACATACAAACGGAAGAAATGCAAAAATTTTATTTATACGATTACCAAGAGCAGTGCGGTAAAGCGCTATTAAGCGAGAAAAGAACGTGAAATTAGTAATTATAAATAGCAGAGTATTGTAGCGAGATGCAGTAATATTCGTGGGAGCTTCGCAGTAATGCGATTTTCCAAATAGTTACTGGAAGACCCGAGTCTCGAAGCTCGAACTTGCATACAGAAAGGAGACAAACCCCATTGTAAATTACACTGTGAATCTATTGAACATATGCACCGCGTGTACAAAGTAGACAAATGGCGATTATATGCTTAGCACCGACAGATATCCTTGCTATTTAACTATTCATCGATACCCATCAGGAAAGGTCTTTATTTCTATGCCTAATCTACACTTCTACTCTCAAAATTTTTATTTTATAATTTAACGAGCCATCTTTTTAAAATTGTTAAAGATTTATTTATGTTAGATTAAATAAAGTAAAACACAAAAATTTCACGTTTTCCAATTACATAATTTAGATTTAAGAATTTATAATTTAGATTATTGAGATTCCTAAAATATTAACATCCTATTCGTATATTTCTAATAATAATTTGATATAATTATTTGTTACGAATTTAACTGAAATGAAATTAATAGATTTTAGTAAATTAAATATTCAAAAACAACTAAGCAAGCCAAAGCTAGTTATAATTGTTATTCCTTGTCTACATTTGAAAATAAAAGTAACATTAATTGCGTTGATTTGAAAAATTTATATTTGACCTATTACCCGCTCCTCATTTTTTTAATATCCTTTCAATATTTTGGTATTTCAAATACCTTTTATTACTCAAATTTATCAATATAATGCATTACTGTATTAGAATTTCATTACAATTTAAATGTATAAGAATTTAAAAAATAATAATAGAGAATAATTAGTTTTGAAAATTGAAAAGTTATGTTATAAACAGCAATCATAAATGTATATTTTACAATAGAATTACAATAGATACAGAATTAGTACATTAAATATTAAATTTTTTAAAATTAAATAAAGTTTAAAATTTATATAAATACAAAAACTTTAACTATTTGTTTTTTTAAGATACCATCTGCTAATTTTAATATTAAAAAAGCGAAAATTGTTGACAAATAAAATATCACGCGAGAATAATTATTATCGAAATGTACGTTGATGCGTCAGAGAACTTGTGACAATTCTATCTCGTAACTACTCCGTAAATGGAACAATTTAGTCCCAAGCGCGAGGTCAGAACATTTAATAAACGGCATTTTTCCATTTTTAATGTAGAAAAAAAAACATTATCAAATTTTATTTATTTTTATAACACGCATCCACTGTTCTTAAATTATGTCATACCTTACTTTTGAAACTCGCTCATTTTTTTGAACATCATCAATTTTTTGAAATATTTTTTGTCATTTAATTCAGTTCATCAGTAATTTAAAGATGATAGTTGCAATTGGTAAAGTATAAGTAATCTAACAAAACTAAGGTTACTAAATTTATAAAAAGTTTTTTTACAGTGTGAGATTTGACAGAAATAACTGCAACACTAATTTTTGTTTATCCGACTAATGAAAAGGAAAAAACTAAGCAAAACAAAGAAATATAATAGCAGCTGGAATTGGAACCGCAATTCAATTCATGAAATGCATCATAGAAGAAATATAGATATTGCTAACCGGGGTTGGGGCAAATCGCAGGAACGCGAATTTCCATGCGGACGTGACTTCCAGCGCCTGCGCAAATTTCCCGCGCGCGGCCGGAGTTTGCTTCCGTCCATTTCAGCTTGAGCTGCGAAGGAAATGTCGGTTTATCCAGTGCTCAGTTGCTCGGAGACCAGCTGCATCGATGCACGCTAGCTTCATCCCTCGTTGTTATCCTATTTTCGAATTGTATAACGTGTGCTTTGACTTTCGAAACTCCCGCTAGTGAATTTATGAATTAATTCATGCGAATGTAAGTCCTTCTTTATGGATTTTCATTATCATTCCTGTAATTATTTTCCCTATGCACGACCTTACACTGTTTACTATAATTTAATATTTAGACTGATAGTAAAACAAATTAATTTGTCGCAAATTTTTTACATTATATTAAATCTTGTAATATTCATAGATCTACCACCATCTTTAATATAGATATACCCGCAAACTAGTTATTTTAAATATATAACTATTTTCTTAATTTATTTTTCATATATGTGATGGCACATTGATAAAGTAAACTAAACGTACGTTAAACGTTTTGTAATTATTACAAATACGAACTGTTTTATATTAAATGTTAAAAAAGTGTCAAGTAGAAATATATTGTAAAACAAAGAAACTTGATATTTTTATATAAATTTTTAAATGCAATAAAAAAATTAGTCTATTAAGTAAAACACTAATTATATCTCAATCTAATTAAAAAATACACGATAGTAAGTGCAATAATTTAAATTTAAAGTTACAAAAACTAATAAAACAACTTTAACTGAAAAGAAATACAAAAATATAGTTTTCAAAAATAAAATACGTTAGCAAATGTGAAATGATATATTCATAATAAATTAATATGCAATTAGAAAAAAGAATAAAATCATATTATAGTAAAGTTGCAGTAAAACCAGAAAAAAAAAATAGTATTGCAAAAGTGTATGGAAAAATATCAGTTTTGTCATCAATCTTCAATATCTTGTGAATGAAAATGAGCGATACACTTGGTAATAACAGAAATTTAAAGAGAAAACATTTCAAGTGAAGTTTTGAGACTTTTTCATCTAATCCAGTAAACTTGGTGAGTGCAGATGTGTAAAAATGTAAAATAGAAATATGAAAGTAATTAGTCAGTACATGTACGTTTGCTTTCCCGATTTAGTTTTCCTCAATTCTATTTCATGAAAAATGATAGAAAGGCAGAGAAACAGAAAGCAAGAGGAAGTAAAAGAGCGAGTTCAAAAGGAAGAGAGATAAATAACGTCCTTTAATAATTCGCCCTAATATCCGTGTTGACCTTTGCCGGGTTAGAATAAAGTTCGAAGAGCTTAGATTATAAAGGTTAAGGAATATAAATCGCCTATATCAGTTACCCAAAAAAACCCTCGAGGATATATCAATTAGTTACTAAATTATTTGATTCCTTATTCACTCTATCTACGCTAAATTTATTTTTAATTTTCTTATCCATTATAAGGTCTGAATTATTTGACGTTGAAAAAAAATGTTTTTTTTCATCCATTTATTAATACTATTTACATTTGCCAATTATTATTTGCAATATTATTATAAAAAACAAGAATTTTAGACCTTTATTTAAAGTTTTTTAAACCTGTATTTCCAATGTTATGTTCAAACAAGCGGAAACATGAAATTTTCTGTTTGTTATAAGAAGCATTGTTTGACATTAAACATTAATAAAATTAAAAAATATATATAATAAGATTCCGAGGATCTGGTATTTGATTCTTATTTTCTTAATATTCACCTCTTATAGTTTTTTAAAAAATTAACTCTTATACAACAAAGAGCGGTTAAAATTGTAAACATCTTTTGTCTTTTCGTTAAATTTTTCAACGATAAACAATACTAGAGACTTAATTACACGGTTAAATTATATAGATTTAAATGTTAACATATGCACATTGTATAAATATTCAAAAGATAAATTAAAATTGTTTAATTCAAAATTAAAATGAATATCTTCGATAACTATATGTTCAATTATAGATAATATTAAAGGTTGCATTTTTGTTTTTTCTCGAAAACTTCTTTAATTAATTCAAATGTAATTAGATCATAATAAGTAATTAAAAAAAGAACTGTCTATTTTATGCAACAAGTTTTTAATCTTTAATTTCCAACGTATAATTATTGCGGCATTGAATTTCCGATAAATAAGGCAACTATCAGTAAATGTAATTAGGAGTCTAATAAAACAGCCATCTACAAAAGTTTTCAATCAATTAATCCGATTAAGTAGACGTGTATATAATTCATTAACTTTTATACTTAAATTAATTTAAATAAAAATAAATAATTTACATAGAAGCTTATTTAATTCAAAACATTACTTTAAATAACTTGTAAAGTAAAAAATCCTTATATAATTTTAGAATACTCAAAATAATTAAATTTGTAAATAAAAAAATTTGTTAACAAAATAAATCAACACATATGATAAGTATACTTAACGATTTTTTTATAATTATCTAAAAATATTTAATAAATCTATAAGAAATTCATAATTCGTTCATGTTTCTTTCATATTTATATATTGATTTACTTTATTATAATTAAACTCGATAAACTTTTTTTTATACTTTTGTATAAAACTCTTTAATTTTCAGAAGACATACAAAAATTGAAAATGAATCGATAAGTTCTGATCAATGATTAGTATAATCAAACACTGATTAAAAAATCATATTATGTCCATTTAATTAATAATTATTAAAATAAATAAATGAACGTTAGAAATATTTATGTAATGTATTATGAAACTTTTTTGTTTACTTTACCTTTTTTATATTTAAAAATCTAAAGAATGATTGCAGTAAATTTATACTAATATAACATTTCTAATACATTATATATATATATATATATCAAACAGAATTATTAATCTAAATTTTAGTGGACTACTCAAATAGATACATATGTACAAAAAAGGAATAAAGAAAACTTTGTTGAAATGATGATATTATTTAAAAATAACTTTAATTAAATGCACTATCTATTTTAAAGAATATCTACTAAAAAGATTTTTAATATACAAAAAATTGGTAAAGTACTATTTACTTTTATTATTACATTAGACTTTGAAAGATTTTTAATAAATATAATAAAAAATATTTGAAACAATTATTAAATCATAGTGAATTCAAAAACTATACGTAATACATTTCTATAATACATAATAATAATATATGATTCTTTTCTAGTTGAGATGTTCGCTAAATCTTTTTTATCATTTCTCCTTTATTAAAATGGAAGTTGTAGCCATGGATTCACTAATAAATCTTTCCTTTTTCATATAATTATCATTTCCGATACAGTTTAAAATTACTTCCATCAATCTGAAATAGTTCTTCACGATATATATTTTCATTGTTAAATATCTTATATAAAGAATTATAAAAAGCAGGGAAATCTTAAAGCTTTGTTAAGAGAATAAAAAATAAAATATTCGTAAATATTTATGTATATTATATCATTTAAATGAACTTTTTAAAATATTGAATAATTTTTACTAAAATTGTCTAAAAATTATTTGATATTCTAAAATATCTTACTATGATGTAAAAAATAATTCTGTCAAACTTTTATTCTAGATTTATTTATTTGTATAATTCTATTATTTAGTTTTTTTATTTGAAAAAGTTTCATAAATATCTTTATGAAAAATTATATCTGGCACTGTATTTATTTTAAGTAATATAAATTAGGTATTTAAATATATAGCAATTTAATACAAAGCCTTTATAGACGTAATGAAATCAAAAATAACTTGACTAATCCATACAATTGAGATGGTCGAAATTTGATTTAATAATAAAATTAATATTTCATACACAGTTTCATAATTACTTCTATATAATCCTAGTAATACTCAAAATATCTTGCATAATTTATAGCTTATTCATTTATTTATTTATTTATTTATTTATTTAAATCCAATCAAATAAATAAACAAGTAAAAAATTTAATTTTTCTAAATTTATGAAAGTAATGTTTATAAGATAATTCAATATTAATTTTTATTATTTATATAAAAATTATTCAAGCAAGTAACATAATTTATTTTTAAATTAATAGATGAAGTAAAGGGTTTTCTCAAACAGGTATTACAAACGTAATTAGTAAATAAATAATGCATGAAAATAATTCAGTGCATTTTTAAGAAAAAATATAAACTTTTTTAAATTATTTATTTTTTTGAAAAATTGAAAACTTTACAAATAATATTGTCGATTGCTACGATTTTCTCTTTTATCAACTTACAATCTTTGGTATCTGATTTCAAAAGTGCTGTTAATTACTGTAAATACTGTGCTAATAATTATTGTACTATTTATTTTATAAATATATATAATAAATTTTATTTAAGTTTTTGAATAAAAGGATATTAATAGTATTTATAATTGTCCAAAATAATGGAACACTCAAGTTTTACGCAAAAACAATTTTGTCTTTAAATTTTGTCATTGTAATTTTGGAAGAAAGGGAGTAGAAAAAACAACAAAATTATATAATTTTATTGAGACATTTATACTAAATTCAAGATATATGTGATTCGCTATAAAATAAAAAAATAAATTTTAATTATTTATTTATTATTCTTAAAGTATAGTAATCATTAAAACCAATATCTTTTTTGATAAAATTAAATTTTGTTATTTAATGAAAAACAAAGAATGTAAATGAAAATAATACTAGAGTAAAGTCTTAATAGCTAAGTCTCTTAATTACATTGCGGCTCAGATTATGAGAGTATCAATTAAAAAAGTAAAAAAAATTTATAATTCAAAGTACGAGTGTTCAGCCAGGTATTAGAGATTATAACTACTTCTCGTGAGTTTATCCATTTTCCATCGCATTTTCGTCTTATTTATCTCTACTACAAACCTTTGACTCATCATGAAAGTAACCGTTGATTTTTATCTTGCTTCAACGCAAAGTTTATACCTTAATATTAGTTATTAATACTTTAATACCTTAATAGATTGGCGTCACTACTTCAATACGCTAACATTCAATATTGGAATCTAAGTCTTCCTATACATCATTTAAAGAATATTTGAAAAGTTACCTTTTTTCTATTTACTTATCTGATTTGCACTTTTATAATAAAATATCGATTTTTAAATTTTAACAATTTCCGAGACTCCTAATTATTTGTTTTTGAAAATTTAGAATATATATTATATTATAAATTAAAATTTTACTTAATTGTAATTATAATACTTAAATATTCTACCATGAATTCGGTTACGGTTTTATTCAGATAAAAAATTAATAAAATTTTATGATATTATACGTAAACTTAAAAATAATTATTTTATAAAAAGGATTTTATTTTTGGCCATTTAATATCAAATTCTAATAATATACCCACATCAAAATAACAAAAAAATATTTAATTTCTTATTTGTAGATACAATGTTTATGTCGTGAATTTATTATTTGTAAATAATTATAGCTTTAATAAATTAAAAGCAGATGAAAGCCTGCACCTGCTTTTTAACGCTTCGGTAAGATTTATGATGATACATCAAAGTAAAAATCTCATTTATGATCTTTTCGTTTAAACTACCTTGTGAAAAAAATCTATCAAAATAAAGTCTTACGATCAGTTTTTAATCTTTTTTTTTTACAATTTAGAACTGCAATTGGTATAGAACTAAAGGTTAGGAGGATCTACTGTTGATTTAATATTTTTCTTCCATACCATAAATTATTGAATTACTATATTTTATTAAAATGGTTCGTATTTAATTAACTGCGACAAATGTCTTTCTTTTTCATTTTTCTACAAAGTCTTATTGTAACAATTTTTTTACTATTTCAGCGGCAGATATTGAACAACAAATCAAAATATCATTTACAAATGTTTTTTTTATACTTACGTTGATATTTTTCTTAATAATGTATTTTTATTAACATTATTATTATTATTATTATATACTATTATAATAATGAATAAAATCTAAGGATATTTTTCTTTTTATATTATATATGTTCTAGTTAAAAAAAACATAGATTTCACATTTTTTTGCGCTATACTATAATATTTTTAAAAATTATTTATTATTAACAACAGTTTGAATCTCTTTATTCATATGCCAAAATTATAAATATCATTATAAAAATTTATTAGTTTTTAATTTGCATTTCAATATCAGTTGGTTTTCCTAATAAGTTACATTGAACTAATTAAACTCTAAATATAACTTGACAACAAATTCAAAAATTTGACGTTGCAAATTAATTAACCAGATATTGATAAATGAAATAAATAAAATCGACATTTAAAATTGTACGTACATATACACGAATATTATTAATGAAACTGGCCTTTTCTCTTTTAATTAATATAATTTAAAATTAAATATTTAATATATCTGAAAAGAAATTTAATTCATGTCTAATTTTCTATTTTACAGAAAAATGTTTCCTTTTTTTAAAAAATGGAATATATTTATTTTATTACTGGTGATCATAACTGTAGAAACATCAACTCACTGTGAACAAAAATGGGACGACATAAAAGCACCGCATTCAATCACCAATACGTACCATATTCATTTGCTGAAAATCAACACTACTGAAGAATATAAAAATTATTTACCTAATACTAAATATCAAAGTAAGTTTTTCTTAAATTCTTAACATTATTTGTTATGTAAAGTTATTTAAAGATATGTGCACTAAGTACAAAAATTTATGAATCTAGTTCAGTTCTGTCCAGTTCAGTTTTGATAATATCTAAATTATCATAAAGGATAAGATATTTCTTATATCTTTTATTTTTTAAACCTACAATTTTTATGATTTTAATCAAACATAAATTTATATACCTAGTATTTTAAATTATGATTTTTATCTCTTATATTTAAATATATTTTAAAATAAATACCCATAATTATTTATTATTTTACCCAAAATGAATTTACATTTTTTTACTCTTACATAAATTTTATGACAGTGAATAGTAAAAATGTTAAAGAAGGAATAGAAGAAGGAAAAAAAAGATTTTTATGAGCTTCTTTTACTTTTTTCTTTTTTTTCATAAAAGTAGCAGAGAATTAATGCTGACATGAATACATGACTAAAAATAGAGTTTATATAAACTTGTATTTTATATCAAATATTGAAATGATACGGATAGTAATGCAAATAATGCATAGCATTTTCTCAGTAAAAGAAGTAAAGAAAACAGGAAATTATATAAATTCAAAGCTTCGCATTGGTTTCTTTCTCTGTCGATTTGTAAATAAATGTAAATAATGTAAATAGAAAATAAAAATTAAAATTACCAGTATTTAATTTAGTATACTGTAACAAAAAAAATACCTTAACATATGATATAATAAAGTGCAGAAATTAATTCTATAATAGCAGTTGATTACTTGTTAAAGGGTTAAGGATCATATTATAAATATAAAGTCAATAACTATTAAAATGCATATAATATCATTCATCATTTCGTGTTTCCTTGTAATGTAAAGATTATTGCATATATGTTTATATCAAAAATACAAATTTTATTAAACTAATACTTTTTCTAATACATAAAAAAAATTTTCATATTCTATTTTGTCTTATAAGACAATAATGTATACATAAACAAACAATAGATGTAAATTTAAAAATCAGTTAAATGAAAAATTATTTCAATCACTATAGAAACGAAATCTTTTAGAATCCTTTAAAAATAACTTTTATCTATTCACATAGAATTTTATATAACATATTCATCAATTTAATAAATATAATCCATAAATATTATTTTATCAAATATTTATAGGTTTTATATTTTTTATGATTGGTAAAAAATTAAAAGATTTTTAAGAATAATTTTATTTATTATTCGAATAATCAAAATTTTATATGTATATATATATTTGTTATATATCAATATGTGTAAATTATAGCTAAATGTATTTAAATTTACTATATTTTATTAATGTAATAATTTGTAAATATATCTAATTTCATTAACCTTCAATTTCCTTCGTTTCAAATGCATCGTGTATAAGAAGTTTCTTTTGATTCTAGCATCATTTGTTTTATTTAAATGATATTTAAGATTTCAAAAGCAAAATGGTTACATATAATTTCTAATAATTACTTTAATAATAATGTAAATAAATGTTATACAAAGTAAACATAAAAAATTATTAATATTATAATGTACATAGTTTAATGCTACGTATAGTAAACAAACCGTTCAACATTTGACTTTATATTTAAATAAATTTAAATAAAATATAATAATAATTTAATTAAAATCTCTTCCATCATTAATTAGACTTTTTATTTACAAAGATAATGATATATTTTTTGACTTTTAAACCATTGAAGTTTTAATAGTATCATAATTTTCCATAATAACTCCTTCAGAATGTTTAGTCTAATATTCTAATAATCAAATTTTTATAAGTAAAAAATTTTTTTTATCCACATTTCTTAATTTTTCGAATTTATTTTAGTAAAATTATTAATTTAATTCCTAATTAATTATTATTTATTTGAATAATTCAAAAAAATGTTATAATAGAGGTAGACAATCATTATCCAATAAATTATTCATGTTTAAAACTGTATAATAAATTTATTGATAATAATAAAATATTATTAGGTACAATCGTAAAGTTAGAATGATGCCATAATTTTTTTTATAAACTTTTGACTGAAAATTCTAATAATGTCGGAAGTCTCTGAAATTTGATATAATAATCAATGTGCACAATCTAAGGACGAAGAGTAAAAAATTAATTCATGGTGACAGAATAGACTAAATAAACAATGAAAGTAGAACGCGCTGTCACTTGAATTTAGGCTTTTAATACATGTAATGTGATTTTTATTGTACTTTCGCTACCATTACCTTTCAAATCTAATCCCCTTACTAAAGTCACTATCGCAAACACAATATGTGTATGCTAATTTTAGACTTATATCCATATAGATTTAGAATTATTATCCTTATAAAGTAAAACTGAAAAAATGCTTATCATTAATTTCGATAACAAGTAAAACGTAAAAAATGAGAAATGATCTTTTCACCTTATTAAAAAAAAATTATGAAAATTGAAATTTTTTAATGAAATTAGCTTCTTTAATGTTATAAAAAGTATCCGTTTGAGGCGCGAATAATGATTCAGGCGTTATCTGAAGTAAAGTACAAAATAAAAGTTATAAATATATTTTTTTAAATATAATCACATAATTACTTGATTAAAAATTTTATGAGTATTATATTTCTTATCTTCTGAATATTATAATCTATTATATCTATTTAATAAAAGGATGTTTATTAAAAATATCTGCATATATTTTATGGAAGCATCACGACATTTATAATTATCTTGTTACTCGGGTATTATAGAATATTCAGTGAATTTTTACAAGGTTTCATAACCTTTCGTGCCTAGCGAGTGTACAAGTTGTCATACAACTATAAATATCATAACAGAGTTTTCATTAATGAATATTTCATTTTATATAAAATAAATAAAATATATTATGTAATATTAAAAATTAAATAGTTATAAAGTATTTGTTTGATTTTGGAGCAAATCTTTTTTAAGCAAACTTTACAAAAATTTAAAAATTTTTTAGATATTATCATGAATAACGAAAATATGCAAAAACCAAATTTTATTGAATTGATACATTTTCATTATGAAAAGGAAAATATCAACAGGAATTTAGATTGTTTAAGATCCTAGTGTAACTCTGCAATGGCGTTTATGCAATTAACTGACTACATATATTTTCCTCCCTTATTTCTCCTTATTCTTCCCATTAATTCATTTTTTCGTTTACCTATAATTAATTACTTCGCATTAATGCTTCATTAGTTTATAACTGATAGAGAATTTTTAAACCTTATAAAGTTTTCTTTTAGCTCATTAATTTTTTGAAAATAATTAATAAAATGAAATAAAATAAGAAATATATACATTGTGCTAAATAATTCACGTTCTATTTTTAACAAATTTTATTATAATGAATATTTCTATTTTATTAGAATTTAATATAGGCCTTTAACCGTTTAAAATTCTGTAATAAAAATGCTATTTTTTAATCATTGAATTTTATTCGTATAAAAAATTTACGTTATATGTAATAAAATATTAGCAATGTTAAACTACTATAGTGCAATTATCATTAAAACAAAATAATCAACGCTCTTTCCTAATGTTGGCTGCATGTTTTCAAATTTACATATGCATGATATACAAATGCGATCTAATTTCATAATACTAAGCAAACTAAATATAATGCAATTTAATAAAATACGAAGACAAATATATTTTTTTAAATCTTTCAAATAATTTAAAATAAATAAATTTTAATAAACTACATACAACTAAAATATGAAAAATTAAATTCATTATTACAACTAAAAAACCAAACCAAAAAGCTAAAGATTATATTTTCAATGAAAGAAAACATATAAGTTTTACATCACTATTTGTGTGCGTGCACGTATTTGTGTGTGTAGATGCGGATAATAAAGCCATGAGTGATCTATTACATATCTAAATGTTCTAAATCTAAAATTCATTTCTTTGAATAATTTAATTTATTAATGCTTTTCGCGTATGAATGTGAATTAAATAAAATAAATTTCATATACGATTCAGTGCACAACAGAAATAACATCGTAATATATTTATATTTTTACACATGTTTAATGAAATATCATTTGAAACGAATTTACTTTTAATATTATATATTATCCTACATACATTTATAATAATTTAATTAAGAATGAACATATGTTTTAATATTTACTTAATTAAACATAATATTACAAATTAGTACACACTTATATATATTTTTTATTTTAATAATGTATAATTGAAAAAACTTGAAAAAATTATGGTAAATTATCTGAAAGAAGAATTGTCTACTTATAAAGAAAGTAAAATCTAGCTAACACAGTAAAATATATTAAAAAAGCTAATTTTAAAAAGAAACAGAGAAACTTTTATACAGTAGTTACAATGAAGGTTAAAGCAACTTAATATTAATTACTGAATAATTCAAATCTATCTAATATTAATAAATATAAGTTATTTTATTTATTTATATGCTTTTTCTAATAAAGATTGAATAGAAATATTTTTCAATTTAAAGAATGAACTAATTGTTATAGTATATTATACTTACGATATATTAAAATGTTATAAATAATAATTCAAGTATTTCAATTTTAAATAGTGAAATGAAATAAAGAATAAAATATTTGATGAAAAATTATTTTATTGATAAATATGTTTGAAGTAATATTGCATTAAATATTAATTCTGAAAATTGAAACAATGAATATTATCCTTCTACATAAATTTTAAGTGTAAAAAAGAATATATAGCTGAATGTTGCAATAAAAATTCAACTTTCCACGCATACAATATATTTTCTTACAATTTTTACAAACTCTTCTATATTGGAATAATCATTACTATAACAAATGATAATCTTATTTTACCGTAACTTTTTACTTTTTCATCAATAGTGAGATAACTGCATTCATTATTGCTTTCTATATATTGTATTATTGCTATTTTCCCGTAAATCTACCTTACAATTAATTGAACGCCTCCTCCCTATTCCACGCTTTTATTCTCTTTGACGCACTTCCCTTTCTCCCTATCACTCTCTCACACTCTCTCTCTCTCTCTCTCTCTCTCTCTCTCTCTAATATACAGTACCAACATTCTGTTAACTCAGACTGATGAAGACCTGTAATGCAAGCGGCGAAGCCATAAATTCATGCAACAATTGAGCAGAAGCTTGAAGAGATGAATAGAGAGGATAAATAAGCAAAATTAGAATACGTTGGTCCTCTTATTTAGTAGGAAAAAATCAAATGTTCACTCTTACAAATTTATAAACATTTTTTTTTAAATAATCACATAGATATCTTAATTTATAAATATGAATTTATCAAAAGTTATCCATCGATTATAGCGTGGATAATTTTCTCTACGTAATCATAATTATAATAATATCTAAATAATAAAAAAATATTAAGTAGTTAATATATTTAGTAGTAGTTAAATATTAATAAGTTTTTATTAAACAATTAAAAACGTTTATGACAAAAATTTTTTGACTTGCACATTACTCAATATATAATAAATTACATAAAATTTTATTTAATAGTAACGTTTTAATTATTTCAGTTTTAGTGAAATCAGATGAGGAAGGTAGAACATTTATCAGATTTTATTTAACCGTGGAAAATGAAAACAAGTCACTTTCTTACGGTACTATTGAGCTATACGATAATGAAATTTCCCAATTTTCTCAAGATTGTCCAGACTCAGTTGTACAAGTATCTCAAGTCTCAAAAGATGAAATTTCAACTTATTGGACGAGCCCGGAAAAGGGTAGTGGATGTGTCATTTTCAGGTAAAAACATTTTTTGACTCACCAGAGGTGTACAATAAATCGTTTTTTTTTATTTCAATTTTCTACATTGGTACTCAATGAAAATAACGTAAGATTTATTGTAGAACATAATAAATTCTATTATAATGAAGTTAGTTAAAATTACTTTTCTACTTAAATGTGATTATATTAAATATCATAAAAATTGATTCTGATGTATTTAGTTTTATCGGTAATAAATTTAATAATGATAATTTTTAGGGCCTCGATAATGGAATCACAATCAATTTGGTTTATGGATGGAAGCTTAGAAAAAAAAATTTGTCAAGATCCAAAAGCAATAATAGACGATCCTGGTCCTGTAATGACGAAATGCTGTGCCTGTAACGAAGCTAAATATGAGCTCGCGTTCGAAGGACTTTGGTCAAGATATACCCATCCAAAAGTAATAAATAAGTTAAATATTAAGTAATTTATACTTAAAAAGCAGTGAGCTTCTTAGACGAGTTGTATTTTATCTTTCAAAATTATTCATAAACAACCGCATTCTATTATAAACGAAAAGCTTTAATAATATGTAAATTAAATTTTTTTCTTATTCAGAATTTTCCAAGTAAACCATGGAATGCAAGATTCTCTGATGTGATTGGAGCTTCACATACATCTGAATATCGTTTTTGGGAGTATAAGGGTTTTGCCAGTGAAGGCTTGAAGCAAGTTGCTGAAAATGGTGTAACTCGTATTTTAGAGTCGGAGCTAAAGAACAAAGTATATTCAAAATAATAATGATAATCTTCTTATTTGTCTAAAATTTATAAAATAGATAAAATAATTCTTTCTATTTACAGAGCATTCACATAAGAACCATCATCAAAGCTAGAGGAATAAACTTTCCAAATATAACTAGTAAAACTTTTGCAGTATTTAAGGTCGATCAACAAC
The DNA here is from genome assembly GCA_018907185.1 of Platyscapa corneri. Classification (NCBI taxonomy): domain Eukaryota; kingdom Metazoa; phylum Arthropoda; class Insecta; order Hymenoptera; family Agaonidae; genus Platyscapa; species Platyscapa corneri. The sequence continues at coordinate 99,527 of JACCHW010000083.1, forward strand.
ATCATCTCATGTCATTAGTCTCTATGATAGGTATATACTCTCAAAATGCTTATAAATTGAATAGAAAACCATTTATTCGTTAAGCTTAAAATTTTTTTTTAATTAAAAGATAACTTTTTATAAAAAGTGTTTCATTTTTCACAATATTCAAAAAAATTTTCGTACAAAAAGTATCTCAACGAAGAAGAAAAATTTGATGAAACCTACAACTGCAACAATAAATGATAATAAATATATATTTTAGACCCATCGCCTGATTGGTTCGTTGGCGTATCTGGACTAGAACTCTGTTTAGTTAATTGTTCGTGGATCGAACAAAAAGAGCTCAATTTGTATCCGATTGACGCTGGAACCGATAACGGAATTACTTATGAAGTGAGTTTATCTAGAAACGAATTCAATCACTTTTCACTCATATACTTAATATTTGTAACCTACACTCAAGCTTATTGTATCTATGGGTTAATTAATTTTACTTTTGCTTAAATTTCTAATATTTTAATGCAATAAGCATTTTATGCAAGAAATTTAAACTTAAGATAAATCTTAATAAAATTATGTATAAATGAACTTATAATATTTATTTAGAGATGAGCGTGTTTAAAAAAAATCAATTTTATAGATAAACTAATTTAATGTATAATATATATAATAAAAAAATTAGAAATCGTTCAAAAATATAAACCAAAATATTAAAAAATTAAGTTGAATATGTTCCTTTATTCTATGAAATATTTAATAAAAAATTTCAATTAACTAATTTTATTGAAGACTTATTAGTTATAAAATCGTTTATATTGACGATTATACGACGTGATTGTGTCATTAAGAATAAAAAATGGTGAAAAATATGTACACGTATATTTAAATACACCTTGTTAACAACAGGCTATCGACTCAGAAACAAAACCTCGCGACGTTATTAAGCGAATAACAACTACTTGGCCGAAGGACGAGGGCTCACCCTTTTACGACGAAACAGCTATCGATATGAATCCACTAGCCAAACTTTATCTTAAAAGACAACGCATTTACGAGAGAGAATGTGAGATATCTCCAAACAACAACAACAAGAACAACAACGAGGGTACAAAATCTCCGATCAAGCGTAGCAAGTATTAGTTTCTTTTAGCTATTTCTTTCCATTGCTTAGATGCTTATAATGAGCTTTAATTAAGTCATTAGTTTTTATCTACGTGCATACTAGACATATATGGCATACTTATAAAATACGTCACCAGTATATAAAGTTAAATCGAACGTTCTTTTCGCAATCAAAACAGGTAATAATTGTCGCTTTTCTCTTTAATTGTTTATTAGATTTTCAGCTTTTCACAGTAGATAGATTTTTAATCTTAAAGTTATCTTCTGTTGTGAGTATATGAACGTGTGTAGTATTTGTGCAATCAGAGGCCTTATAGGAAAAGATATTAAGAAAAGTGTTTTTTGGAATGTATTTTGAATCACCAAATTTAAATTTATCATTTTAATATTAAAACTAAGTTCTAATTAAAATACTTATTAAATTCATAATTATAATTTAAAATAATACATTTTTTATATAATTACATATACATCTGTTACCATAAAAATTATTTGTTAAATTAATTATTAATTCTTTTTATTTATAATCGAAATCTTGACAGCTCACTTAAAATATTGAACATAGATAAATATTAAATAAAATTATCGCAGCAATTTATTACATTATAATATAGTATCGTAACGAATTTACTAAAAATAGTTTAGATTACAAATTTTTATGTATTATCATTCAAAACTTACGTGAACTAAAGTTAAACATATAATAAACAATTTCAAAGGCTATGTACCGAGACCTACCAATATTGAAAAGAAATATCACGTACCATTTTAAATTATTCGTTGAGAATTAAATCTGCAAATTATATTTTGATAATGTAATACACACTTTTTAATCGCACGTGCAAACAAATCGGTACACTAGTTTTCATTCACTTTCAAATGATAGTAAAAAAAAGAGAGAGAAATCTCCTTATAAAATCTTTTTATGGTCGATAATTTAAATAAATGTCCTCGTAGTGCATGATACTAATATAGAAAAATTGAAGTAAGGGCAAACAAGACAATAAATTATAAGTTTTTAAAATTTAGAAGCGTGTAAAGTTGGACTGATTGGGGCCAATGGGAAAGGTGCTCGGTTAGCTGCGGCAAGGGTGTGAGGCTCAGACAGCGGAATTACATAAACGAGAAGGCAGCCGTAAAGCACAATTGCGACTTGACCCTGACCAACAGAGTCTCCTGTTTCGCAAATAATCACAAGTGGTAAGTGATCGCCGATAAAAAAAAGGAAAAAAGTGGACGCTCGAATGGATAAAGTACGTTCCGTGTCCGTGAGACAGTCCGCCGGACGAAGTGAAGGACAAGGAGTGCCTGCTGACCCCGTGGGGCGAGTGGTCAACTTGCAGTAAGGAATGCATTCACGAAAACCGGATGCGATCGCGAAAATTCTTGCGGCACAAGGAGTTCTTCAAGAAGTGCAAGAACTTGTATCCGGATATTGAGCTCCAGCAAACCATGGATTGCGAGAAGTCGTGTGATGCCAACATCGGTCTGGAAACGGTAAGCGAGTCCAGCGAACCAAGTGATACGAGCGAGACAGGGGTGACGGGAGAGACGGGAGAGACTGGCGAGACGGGAGAAACGAGGGAGATGGGCGAGATGAGGGAGACGAGCAAATATTTTACTGAAGCTTCAGAGGAGAGTTACAAGGCTTTGATGGTGGTGGAGGAGGGTAGACCCAAGGTAACAAGCTCTTAAGCGAAATTCTTGTTGCGATAAGTTTCTCTCATTACTGCAACGAGAATGTAATCATTAACAACGAACATGTATTCTAATGTCATTCGCTCCTTCAAAATCATTTTTCAGTTAACAGAGAAGCGAAGCTAACCAATGACATAAACTCAACGCTGTATCTCGTCTTTTTTCTCTCCTCCATCAAATTAAATCAAAGCATAAAAATAAATGTCTCAAATACAAATAAACATTTTTTTACAAAATTTACTTTATGGTCATTTTACTGACGACATTTAAAACTCGATACTAAGAGTATGTCATATAAATCCCCTACTACATCATCGATACGATTTCATCACTTGTATCATTCAAATTTATGGGTTATATATAAAATTTAATTCATAATGAGCCAATTACAAATGGCCTGCTTAAGAGGTAGATTATAATTATTTATATATATCTTATAAAGGGTTAATTGTAAATGGGTATTAACAAGTATCTTATTTGAAAAATACAATCAAAATACTAAGCATACAAGAATTATTTTTATTATTCTTGGATTTTCATAAAATTATCTTTCACTTAGAATCATTTTCAGAAGTTATTTTGAAAAAGTTTATTTGTTTTCGATTTTTATGAACTCACTTATCTACTAATACATTTTTCAAGTATAAAGTTGAATAAATATTGGCGCCACGATTAAAAACAACATTTATTAATATATGTAATCGAATTATCACAATCAGTAACTTTGTCTACATCTAAACATTGTTATCACCTTAAGTGTCTCATACATCTATTATTGTACTTTTAACAATTCTAGTACTTTTTCTGATTAATATTAATTGCAGTATATTAAACTGATTATTTATTTAACACACTCGGTGGAAACGTTATTCTACTGAAGTGTAGAGAAGATTTAATTGTTCAATTATTCTAGTAATGTAGTTCTAGTAAAAATTGTAGTAATTTCTAGTACTTGTTTATTTAAATGAATGATATCGTTTTGAAAATGAAAATTTAATTTTTCTAATAATTTCATAAATATATTAACTATATACATCTATTTATATATAAGCACTGAGAATTATAAGAAATATTATTTATAAGGAATTAACAAAAAAAGTTGATATAATTTTTACAAATTATACGAACCTTTCAGTTTTATTTCTTATATAATAATACTACAAACAAATAATAATATACAAATAATAAATTACATATGATACGTATTTCATTTATTCTAAAATAAACAAAAGAAATTAAATTTACTCTATTTAAGTCATAATTATTGCGAAAATACTATTGAATAAAATGTTACTTTGTCATTTTAACGCGTCAAAAAATAAAAAGTAGGCGTTGTTAACAATGAAAAATTCTATTTCACGTATTTCATTTAAATTCTACAGATTTTATTCATACGAAACTAGTAGAAAGATAATTCTAGATTTTCAACAATCTAATTCAAGTTTTCAATTTCATTTATATTTCATATTTCTTATAACTTCAAAAAATAAAAATAAATTTTTTTTTAATTCTACATTTAAATTATAAATCGTTTGTTTTTCAAAAAATATACAGGTGAAAAAATATACAAATAGTGCAATTATATACATTTTTAAAGTATTGTTCACACTACCATACTCAACAGTTTTCGAGTTACCATTAAATTTCAGATTTCCATTATTCAAATATTTTATAAAGTGATTATTGAATGAATGGATGTCCTGATTCCTTAATTAATAATTAGCTTATCATTGTCTTAGTTCCGTACCTCTTTAAAAAAAAAATATTAAACAATAACATGTTTAACATCGAGTAGAAATGTGTGAACGACCAATACACAGAATGGTCATCCTGGAGTCCATGTTCTGTATCCTGTGGTAGTGGCAAGAAAATTCGATCACGGGAAATAAAACACGAATGGATACATTTGCTTCATATTGAAAAGGATTTCAGCGAATGCAAATATGAATACACTACTTGTGGAGACCAAACCAAATCTTGTAAAATCACTAAGGAGGAAATGAAAGGTATTTTTAATTATCCTTTTTTCATTAAATTAACGATTATTTTCACTTATTTATTTAGACATCCATTTTCCTTAAAAAATACCAATAAATAAAAAAAACAGCATATTGGACATACTGAACGCGTATTTTTCTGAATTAATTAATTGTCGATTAAGGTAGTTAAAATATTCACATTAATATAAAAAATTATTCATCTAAAATTACGTATGCAAATGAGTCTCATATTTTTCATTTCTTCACCTGTGAATATGATTTTACAAGAATCTAAAAATTTCAGTAATCTCCGTTTTCTTATCATGGTAGGAAATAAACTATTATATGCAACTTTAAAAGTCTATTCACTTGGAATCAATGTTTTAGGAAAATTGATGAAAGACTTATCTTCCGTTATAAACTATAAATCTTTGAATAGTATTTAAATTATAGTATAAATCTAGATTTTTTACTATAATAAACGATACTATTTTTAAAAAAACAAAAGTATTTATTTTTTTAACAAAAGTATTTATTTTTTTAACAAAAGTATTTATTTACCTTTGTTACATTATAAATAATTATCGTAATTATAATTGTAGTATTTCACTTATATTACTTCAATTTTATTAGATTTATTATATACTTTACGAAAATTTAAATCCAACAAATACATGATAAATAGAGCATTGATTATTAAAGCAAATACTATATGTAATAATTACATTTTCCAATTTTACCGAATTTTCATGCATTTTATTATATAAAATAATTCAAATTTCATAATTTACCTTTTCTAATTTTCTATCGTTTATTTTCTTATTTTATAATTAAAAGTTATATAATTTTTTAATTTTACATAAAAATCAAATACATTGATTAGTAACACTGATATGTGTAACTAATAAAAACAAAAATTTTAAATTGAACACACGATGTAATAATACTCTAGATTATTTTGTTTTTCTATTATCTTTAAGATTTTTGTTATGTTTAAAATAATATATTTCTCAACAAAATGATTCGTATAAGGTTTTACAAAACTTTTTTTTAATTTTTACTCATACTGTGACCTTATAAAGAATGTACGAGTTTAATTTTTCCTTCATATAAAATTTTTATAATACAACTGATTATTTATATTCTTATAAAAACTTTAATTTATCTTTATTATTTGTTAATAAACAAAATGAAAATATATGCTTACATTTTAAAATAAAATAGTTACATTACAAAGTTAAATTATACAATGAAATGCCGATAAAAAAATGAGTATTTATTATTTCATGAGTATAGATTCCGATTTATTTATACAGCTACTCTAAAATGATTGATTTACCAGTTAATTTATGCATGAATTCATAAGACCATTTCCTTTTCATAGTCATTCTAAAAAATTCTAAAAAAAATACTATACTTTATGAAATATTTACGATAATAACAAAATTATTCAAATACAAATATTTTCTTTGTAAATTAGTAACTTGCTCCCAACCAAAAGAACCAGGCTCCTGTCTCGATGGCCACAATGATTCTTCCATACGTTACTACTTTGACAAATTCATTGGCAATTGTACTATGTTTCACTATACCGGATGTTTTGGTAATAAAAACAATTTTCGATCGCTCCAAGAATGCCAGTCAACTTGCGGAAGATTTCGTAAGTTCAATTATAAATTAACCTGTAAAAAAATGAACTAGAATACGCCGATAAAAATAATACAATCTAATGTCAATAAAGGATTTTGAATTTATTTGAATTTGAATTTTGAAAAAATTTGAATTTTTTTGGTGAATTTAAAGAGCAGATTTTTTAATATAACTTATCATGCTTATTAAATAGCCAAATACTAATAAAAGATTTTTCTCGAAAATTTATATGCTTACTAACCAATGAAATGGCAGAAGATACTTTGAATTTTAGAAATTATAAAGTAAAGCTGAGCAGTATTGTGACTTATAATGTACCACTAACCAATGATCCAAGAAACTTCAAAATCAAAGGCATAAAATGTGGTGACCTTTTTACTAAACTTTTTAAAATTATTTTTAATTTTATTTAGATAATTAATTCACATAATTTAATTAATTTTAAACTTTTAATTTCTTTAAAACTTATTTTTTAAGTTGAATGTATGAAATATCTTTTTTTTTTAATTAATGTTTTTTATTTAAATATAAAATAAATATTTCGAGTTTATATTAGACTCCTCTTATTATTTTTTTATTTTCATTGATTTTGATAATACTAAAACAAATAAATTTATTACTTGGATATATCACTTTAACTTAATTTTATTTGATTAAATAGTTGAAGACGAAGATTCGGAATATAAGAAGAATAATAATAACAATCGACACAGAGATAAAGTAGACTGTAAAGTTTCAAAATGGAACACGGAAACAGAATGTTCTGGCTGTGAGGGATATATTATTAAAAAACGCAAGATATTGGTATATTAATAAATTTTTTAATTTATAATTTGTAACTTATTTTTATTAATTATGTATTGATAATTATGTTTAGATACATCCAACCAATGGGGGTAAGCCTTGTCCAGACAAGTTAATCAGAAAAAAAAATTGTCATAAAATCATACCAAATTGCGGTAAATATTTGTAATCGATCTAAAAGAAAAATATACAAAGTACAAATGATTTTCATTATTTAACAAGTTTTTTACTTTTTTTCAAATAATATAATACTTATGTATACTGTAATTATATATGTAACTCTATATAATTTAATTAAATTGAAACATATATTTATAATATTAAATTTATCCTTGAAATACTTTTCAGATATACAAAACAATCAAAGAAGTCTTGATAATAATAGGAAATGAAAGAATTTTCACAGTAAATATATATATATCGTCTTCTTCCAACTTATTGGGATAAAAAATTTAATTTGAAAAATTGATGATACATTTTAAGTAGTTTTTATTTCTCATCCTGCTTATTTTATATTCCCTATTGTTAAAAGAACACTAAAAATTTTGTTTATACTTTATATTAAACTAACACTACCATACTGTTTAAAAAATCCGAAGTCTATAAAACTTTCGAAAAACTACAGACTAATACTAAGTAATTTTTTAACAATTTAATATCTTTAATACTGTTTATTCTAGTCGCTTTTTACAAACTTACACAAATTCACTATTCCGTGTAGTAATTAAATCTCGCTCATATATCAATCCCTACACAACCCTTTTTTTATACTAAAATTTATTCTGATCTTATCTACATTAAAATCCCAAGCGCTGTATATTTTAATATATCATATCGTAATTACATCGATAATGTACAACATAAGTTTTATTTCAAAACTTAATGAACTGAACGTACTATTTAATTGAATCATTAGATCTTCAGAAATTGGATATATATATATGTTATCTAAACAGCAAACAAATTTTATTCTTTTTATACTTAGTAATATATTACAAGACCTATTCTTAAAATAAATTGACATTATAATTAAAAGTTTAGAATTTAAGATACATATCAATGTAAGTAATACGATACACCGTTTATTTGTAAAATGAATATATTTTTTGTAAAATTACAATACGCTTGCACGTATTAAATTAATACGGTGGTTATAAATTCAATCAAATCTGGTCTCAGACCTCATAGTGTTATTACACAGGGTTTATGATCGACTTGTATACCGAATTATAAAAAATAACAGCGTAATATTTCCGGCTACTAAGAGAACGAATGCTTTTTTATTATCAATGTCAACACAAATACGACATCTCGATTTTCCTTTCTAGACGCCTACCGAAACGTTCCTCTTATAAAATGTTAAACTTTCAAATATGAACAAATTTTTATAGCAAGATTCAATAATGCCTGTTGGTCGTAACATTTTTAATGTTAATTTCATACATCGTAAATAGTAACGTTCACACGCACATCTAACGATAACAAAATATTTCTTTAAAAAGTATATCAAGATCAAAATTTACATAATCTTATAATTGTAATTAATTGTCTTTTTCTTAATATATTATATTTTAATATATAATTGTAACATATGTAATAAAAAATATTTCAAATATAAAAACTATGAAACATAATTTATAAAACTATGTTCAAAATTAAAAACGAACATAATAAATAATATTTCTGTTACATTTAATAATATATATTAAATGTATTTTAATATAAAATAAATAATATTATATTAATATAAAATAATAATATAAATAAATATATTTTAATATTTATTATATTATTAAAAGTTATTAATTTCTATTGTTCGGCACAATTACAAAAAAACTATGTATTATTTTATTAATTACCATATATTTTTACAAATTTACTTGCATAAATGTACTACAATAAACATACAGCAACACCGTTTTTGCAAACTATAAATAACAATAATTTATATTGAAAATAATAAGTCAGTAATTACACTAATATAAAAAATCAATTTTATTATTTTATGAAAAAATTTTGATTTAAAAAATTTGACTGTTTATAACTTGGAAATAATTTTATAAATTGACTGAATATCTTTTTTTAAATAATCAAAAATTTATTTAATTTATACTGTTTATAATGTTAAAAAATTACATAAACTATAGCTATCTTTATAAAAGTTATTTAGATAAAATCAATCATTTATTATTAAATAATAATTGAATTTCCTACGCATATTTAAAAAAACATGATTATATCAAAAATATAAATTTTATATTAAATGAACATAATTTTTAAATATAATTCAAAATAGTAATCGAATAACTTAATTATATTACATAATTTTATTAATTATTAGTAAATTATTTGTTATCTTTAGGATTTATGAATCTACACAAATTTGATTTTTTTTTTAGAAGTATAAATAAATTAAAAATCTACTTTTATTAGTAGTTTAAATAAATTAAAATCATAATTTATTTAATAATTCATTAAAATGTTTATTATATAAAGTAAAATTCTATTCATTTTATAATTTTATTTATATGTTTTTTTTCTTCATCATTGTTTGGTGCTCTTCATTTTCATTATTTTTTAGTGGTTTCAAAACTAATTTTTGACAATTAGTAAGTTGTGCTACTTGAGACTTATACAGAATTCACTTGCTTCCTTACAATGATATCATTGATTTCTTGCTTTAAAATAAAAATGATCAAAATGTAAATTAAAACCAAACAATAATATATTGAAACTTTTTATTATATTATATAAAAAATTTTATATTGGGACTTTCTTAATTTAATTTTTTTTTACATAAAAATTTTTATGAAATTTTTTCTTATATATTATAATAAAAAGTAATCACATAAGTGATACAATAATGCTAAATTACTATTCTTGAAGAATTTGGTCCTTTTTGAATTTTAACTTCTACCTGACGACCTTCTTTAAGTAATCGTATTATTTGATTATTTTTCACATGTAAATCATGATTAGAAATATTTGATGTAATCCATACTCGCTTAAAATGAGACTTTCTTTTTTTATTCGTAAAAGAGATATTTGGTGAATTAAGTTTTCCTTGAACTGTGACTGGTATTGACATAAGCTTATAAAGTGGTTCATCAGCTTTTAAACTATTTTTCTCATCTTTTACTAATTGTAAATTTGGTTTAGCAGCCAATATTTCAGCTTCTTTTAATGTTAATGATATTACCTTTTTATTCAATAATATAAGCAAAATAGAATTTTTTCTATTTATTGACAACTTTGGTTTAGAATTTTTTGAATTACTGTCATTTGCATCTGAATAAAGTGCTTTACTTTGCAAAATATTAAATGATTTTGAGACATGTATTTTATGGATTCTTTCAGATAAATAATTAGATAACAAAACTTTAAAAAAGTTTAATTTCTTAAAATTACTTGCACATATCATTTTTATAATTAACATTTTGAATTGAGGTTATACTATTATATACCTCATTTAATCTTAACCATGATTAAGATGAAAAATATTTAAGCTTGACAAGAAAAAGAATAAATATTAAATATCGCTAAAGGTACATATAGAATACATTTTGAAAACTTCAATTCACAAACCACTAAAAAATATATTTATGTATGTAAAAAAGAAAAATTTTACGAGAAAATATTGATTAACCTAAAGTTGATATAATATTTATTAAACAATCTAACAAAACTAAATATTTATCAATTATTTGCGCGATATTTATATTAATTTTGTATTACTTTTATATAAATCATATTTTAATTAATTCATAAAAAATTTTAATAATCTATATAAGAAAGTTTGCACATGCGTATTACCCTAGGAATCCCGATTTTTTAATTTTTTGGTTACTTTTGATTAAGTTTCTAACTTTTTACTATTTGAGGATGAATGATGCTAATATCGAAATTGGAGAATAATGCACCACTATTCCAAAGCAGGACCGAAGGTAATGTATATTGGAGAATTTTTAGGCGAAAAGAATTCTTCAAGTAAGCCCACAAGATTAGTATTAAAACCACTATACGAATCTTTCGGATTCTTATTATAGTAAGTGCAAACCTTTAGCACAATTATAAGCAATTTTTTTACAAGATAAAATGTTTCCTAAAGATTGTAATAATTCTTTATAAGATCTAGCATTTTTATCATATCATTAGTAACAAAATGTAAGTACAGCTTATTTATTTAAAACTATATAATTAAGAGATCAGTAAACAAAGAATGTTCGATTCAACTTGCTATGTCCATGTAATCAATTTTTGAGATTTATATCTTGAAATCTAATGTCTGTAAGACTTCAACCACTGTTTTTGGTATATTACAAATTCTTAAGGTTCATGGGGATATCCTTTATAAATCTGAAAGAACAGTTCATCAAATATTACGATCAATATCTGAATAATAGTCGATATAGAATCCGATCGAATCTATGAAATGAATATATTTTACATATTCAAACTATTAACTTGATTCAGTAAAACAGTTGCTGGATCTACATGCTCATGTCTTAACAACATCCAATAATACGAAATTTATACTCAAATAAAATGCATATGCAAGTAATGCAGAATGGATATATATGTGTCGATGAGTCTGATCCTAATTTTTATACTTACTTAAACACGTGGAACTTCTTAAAAATTTTATTTTTAAACTTGTTAAGCATAAAGGGGTGAATGTTCTTGACTATTAAATTGCGTCATATTATCTTATAATAAAAACTAAAAATGTGTTTGTTAAATTTAAATAAAATTTTATTATTTTGTATAAACTATTCTAAAAGTCCATTGTCGTAAACAATCATTATATAAATCGTAGTATAATTTTTGTTCAAAAAATTTTTCAAAAAGTCGAAAGCAGTGGCCTGCGATCAGTGCCAATAAAAAAGCAATGGGTTATTATCATGCTCGTCCTGTCAATTTTTATTGTGCTGTAAGGCTTGTTAAAATAAGAAGGTAGATTTTCTGAAACGGCGTTCAAATCTAAAATAAATTGGAATAAAAGGACCCTATGCCATCTAAATAAGAAAGAAAATGAATGCTCTAAATAAAACGAAACAAGATTTATTAATTGATTCGCTTTTTTCACCTATAAATCTAATAATACAACTAGAGTTTCAATTAACACTATAAAGCACATAATATTTAATACATTCTCACTAGTATATTGTCCATCATATTTGGTTGCGTAGGTGAATCTGTTACTCCTCGTTGTCGTTGAATCACGTAATGAATGAAACACCAAAAATTTTCATTGTATAATAATGAAATCTGCCCCTAAATACTCTACTATTCTCCAAAAACATATTCCTCGTCTTTTATTATGTGATTTCTCTATCTAATAAATTAAAAATTAAAGTGACGTTAGATTTAGATTATTATTATTTTTAATTTTTCATGTTTTACGTGTAGATGTTAGTGTTAAAACAATTAAAAGAAGTACTTCTTAAATTACTCATAATAATGTTTTATTTATAAATTTAGATGTTGACATGCGTTATTCTATACTAATTACCAATATAAGAAAATTTGAAATCACTAAGAGAATAATACCATATAAATTCTAGTAAACAAAAGGGTTTTTAGTTACTTCATAAAGCTCGATCAGTTATGATTTGATCTAAGAAAAAAAACGGAATTAGTTTACAAATTATGTTTCCATAATGAATAATTATGTTTATTCCTTTTAAAATTTTTTAAATAATTAATCTGAATGTAATATCTATTTAAGAATACAAAACTATCGTTAAAAATGAAATTTATATTTTGTAATATTTCGAAATATGGATTAAATTATCGACTTAAATTTAATCATAAACAACGGTGCACGTTTATTATTAATCTATGATTTTAATTTTTGTATTATAACATAATTATTAAGTTAAACAAACAATAAGATAAAAAATTATAATTTTTATTTAGGAAAAGATATAACAAAACCTTATTTTATTTCACATTTAACTCACACATATAACACAAAATTTAAATAAAATAATTAATTAAGTTACATTAAGATTTTATAATTAAATTTAAATTTATTATAAGCTTTCATTTATATTTAATTTTATATTAACCACTTCAATGAATTTCTCATGTTAACAAAGCATACAAAACTTCTAATATAAATATTGCATTATTATAATAAAAATTTTTTATTAATACTTTTATTAATAAACTATTAAAAAAATTTCAGGTATTTGACAGTTACATCTTCAAGTTTTTACTCAACAAATGAATCGAAATGTTATGATATTCCATTAGAATACATACGTAATTTTAGTATTATTGCTCATGTTGATCATGGAAAAAGCACATTAGCAGATAGACTTTTAGAAATTACTGGAGCAATAAAGACAAACTCTGGAAAACAAGTGTTAGATAAATTACAAGTAGAAAAAGAAAGAGGAATCACAGTGAAAGCTCAAACAGCTTCCCTAAAATATGTCTTTAACGATAAAGAATACTTACTTAATTTAATTGACACTCCTGGGCATGTTGACTTTTCATCTGAAGTTTATCGATCTTTAGCAGCATGCCAAGGTGTAATATTGGTTGTTGATGCTAATGATGGTATACAAGCACAAACAGTAGCAAATTTTTATCTTGCATTTGGTAATGATCTTAAAATAATTCCAGTTATAAATAAAATTGATTTGAAACATGCAAATCCTAAAAGAGTAGTAGAACAAATGAGCAATATATTTGAAATAAAAGAAGAAGAAATTATTAAAATTTCTGCAAAACAAGGTACTAATGTGGATGAAGTTTTGAAAGCTGTAGTTCAAAGAATTCCTAAGCCATCGTGTTTTAGAGATAAACCATTAAGAATACTTATTTTTGATAGTTGGTATGACAAATACAAAGGTGCTGTACTTTTAGTTTATGTTAAAGATGGAATTGTGTCAGTCGGAGATCGTATAACATCTTATAATACAGGAAAGACTTATGAAATAAAATCATTATTATTTCTCAGACCCGAAGAAGAAAAAGTAAAAAAAATGTAATATTGTATAAATTCTGTTATAGTTTTAAAATTATTTTAAGCATTTTAAATAAATGTATTTAACTACTTTTTTTAATGCAGATATGCTGGACAAGTAGGATGTATTATTTGCAAAATGAAATCTGATGAAGCCCAAATAGGGGATACCCTTCATTTACAAGGAAAATCAGTAGAACCTATTTGTGGATTTAAAATAGCAAAATCAATGGTTTATGCTGGTGTTTATCCAACAGATCAATCACAGTATTTGCCTCTAAAAAACGCTATTGATAGGCTAACTTTAAATGACAATGCTGTATCAGTAACAAAGGAATCTAGGTATCATATCTATAAAAATAATACCATTTTATAATTACAAATATAAATATAAATTATAATGTTCTTTTTGTTAATTTTATAAATATTTATACTTAAAATCATAAGATTATTTTAAAAATTATTGTTTAAAATAAAATAAATGTTTGGATTTTTATAATTTATAAGTAAATTTATACAGTCCAGCATTGGGTCAAGGTTGGCGACTTGGTTTCCTTGGTTTTTTACATTTAGAAGTTTTTAGCCAAAGGCTTGATCAAGAATATGATGCTCAGGCAATCTTTACTGTACCTGGAGTTACATATAAAGCAAAGATTTTTGGCAAAAAAAACATCACTAAATATGGCAGTGATGAAGTTTATTTTAGCAATCCTTCACATTTTCCAGATCCAGTTATAATACAAGAAATATATGAACCAATGATTTTAGGAACTATAATAACACCAGGTTTGTTATTTTTAAATCATGAATATACATAAAAATTTTAATAATTTATATTAAATATATATAATAAAAACATTTTTCATATTTGAATTTTGATTGTAGAAATGAATTGTTTAATGTTACATTATAAATCACTATTTAATATTTTTTAATAAAAATTCTGTATTAACTGCATTTATACTTTGAATACAAACAAAAAGTAAATATTATATACCAAACATTTACTTAGTAACTAATAAGCTTTTAATTAAAATATATAATCTTATTGGATTTATAGAAATTTCTTTAAATTATTATAATTAATAGTTATTTTTAAAAGGCATCTTTATTATAATTTTTTTTTTAATTTTTAAATTAATTAATTGATTTTACTTTAGAAAATTTATTATTATGTGCAATACTAAAATTATGTAGTTATTGTTTTATATGTGTAAATTATTGTATTTTATCATTATTTTTTTAATAATAAAACTTATATTTAAATATTTATTTTAATAAATTTTTAAGCTGAATATTACAGACAAATTATGAATTTTTGCTTGGAAAGAAGAGGAATTGAGAAATCAAGTAAAAATATTGATAATGAAAGGCTAATGCTTCAATATGTTCTACCTTTAAACGAAATTATTGTTGATTTTCATGATGAGCTGAAACGTATGACCTCTGGGTATGCAAGTTTTGATTATGAAGAATATGATTATCAGTCAAGTGATGTAGTAAAGGTAAATATCTTTTATGTATATATTTAATAAAAGCAAAGACAATTCGAAATTAAAAACTAAACCAGACAATCTTATAAATTACATTCAAATTAATAAAATTTATTTAAACAAAAATAAAATAAATAATTACATTAAATCAGATGGAAATTTTACTAAATGGAACATCAGTAGAAGAACTTAGTACAATTGTAAATTATAGTAGGGCTACTGAGAAAGCTAAGAAAATGTGTGTTAAATTATTAGAAATAATTCCAAGGCAGCAGTTTTTGATTGCAATTCAAGCATGTGTGGGAAATAAAATTCTAGCAAGAGAAAATTTACGTCCTTATAGAAAAGATGTTACAGGAGCTCTGGTAAAAACTTACTATAATTTTACTGATTTAATAATATTTGTAAATAACTGAATATATTCATTTTAGTATGGTGGTGACATTAGCAGGAAAATAAAATTATTACAAAAACAAGCAGAGGGTAAAAAAAAAATGCGAATGATAGGTAAAATTGCTTTACCTCGAACAACTTTTGTAAATATGCTAAAAAGATAAATTATTATGAAAAAGAATCTGTAGTAAATCTTATGCTTATTCAATAATAATAAAATTTATATTGGAAAGGATAGAAAATGGTATTTTAAACTATTAAAACAAAAATTCTTTTCACTGAATACTTTTATTCATTCATATGTATAATCCGGTGTCAAGAGATCACAGATTGATTCATTTACGCATAAGGAAAACCAATTTATTATTTCAGAAAAAATAAACTTAAAAAAAACTTTTACTTTTTACATATACAATAAGTGATACATAATGCAAAAGAAAACTTGATTTTTATAACAAAACAATACTGATAATTACAGTAGAGACAAAAACAACAATGTATATATTTTTATTTATTAATATTGTAATAACCATTAATGATTACTGATTTACTGATTTGTAAAAATCTAATTATGTTAAAAAATAAATTATGTATTCGAAAATGGTTTTCCATGGCATTATTCATTATTTGTCAAAAAGAACTCAGTCGCGCATAAAATACTTTTATCGTTAAAATCAAGTTAAAGTAATGAAATAATACATAAAATAAAATTTCTTTGGTGCTAGCAAAAATAAAATTATAGATACATAAAAACCTGATAACAAAGACGACGCTTTTCGCTTTCGTCTTATCACTTAATTCGTTACAATTGTGGTACTATTTCTTTAATGGAATAATATTTTTCTTAAAATCCATTATGTACATATAAAAACTTAGTGAAACGCTCGTGAAAAAAATGTTTTTCACATTCAGTGCAACTATGAGTATGTGTGTGGGTGCACGCCTGCGCACATATATGTGCAAAGTGTATAATCAATCTTTTGCCACACAAAACCTACACGCTTTTATATAAAATCGGTAACGAGATACCGACTCGTTATATCGAAAGTATATTTTAAAATATTGTATAAAAACATAACGTGTATTAGCATGCTTTAAATTATATTACAGTAGGTGGGCTTCAAATATTGTTTGTTCTCATTTTATTTTTATGTAAAATTACGTCTAAACGTGTTATAGAAAAAAGCCTTTGTTAAATCGAACACAAGTTAAGACTTAAAAAGTCACTTCCATCCGTTTTTTTATTTTATTTTTTCGTTTAAAGTATTGATGTAAAATAATACTATATATACTAATTGACATTATCGACAGATATGCATAAGAAACAATAATTTAAATTGCGCATAGATAACTCGAAAATCAATTGTACTTAATGCAATGTAATGCAATAATACTCGAGTTCTCCATAATAATGCTTTGACAATGTTTAAATCATTAAATATTGAAAATAATAAACTGTATACATTAAATTTATGTCCTTAGTCTTAAGATATTTGAATACTCATAATATCAAACACTTAAACACGAAAACAATCGTGCGAGTGTACATGATTATACGCATTTACATACACATACGTAAAGTACATATCTCGTTGCTTATATATGTACATATATGTAACAATTGTTACTTTTTTTTTTTAAAAACTTGTAAAATGAGATGAATTTTTGACATGTCCAGTGTATTAAGAGCATGAATTAGTTTTATTATCATACCTCTACCATAACGTTAGCATAACTTTTTATACTTGTGTATATAACATATGTATATCACACCTTAAACAAATCTTTGTCTCAAAACAAATATACTTTATTCCTTCTCTTGAACCTTAAGGCAAACGTCTATAAGAGATTTATATCGAACAGAGTCTTGATGTAATGAGAAGTGATTGTTTAACTATCGTCTTTTTTATTTTGCTATTTAATAGAGAGCTCTCACTTCGTTAGGCATTTGACCTCGACAAAGATTGTTATTAATACTTTCGTTTCCTCTAATATATATTTTTCCAAACAAATATGTCGATGAGAAATAAATAATTTACAATATTTAATAGAGATGAGAATTTTTTACACTTAGAGTTAAATGCGCTTGGAATGATGCAGTATGATTTATCAACCATAAAAAATATAAAATATATAAATCGATTCATGGAATGAGCTTACAACTAAAATGCAAATGAATTTTTACACTATATTCATAGGTTTGTGTGTATGTACACACATATACACACACATACCTACACATACATACATACACATGCATATACATTTATATGTCAGTTTGGCTCGACTAAACAGTGGAATATTCAATCTTATTTTCTTCTCTCATTACTTCATTATTACTTAAGTTCTTGAAAGTCATATCTTTAAACCAAGTATCAAAAAATTACTCTTGCTCGAATCGCGAGCATATAATTCTACATTTCAATGCTCATAATTTCTGACATTACACAAAGCAAATGAATTAGTATCCTATACTCTTATACGTTGAAATTGAATTATCAACAACACTTAACATATATTATTTTTCTTACTTTCATTCACTTTTTTAGTAGCATCTCAAATAATTTCTAATTAATATTCAAGATATTTTTTTATTTAAAAACTTATTGATTCATTCTAATAATAAAACGTAGAATTTAATATAAAATAACAAAGTTCAAGATGTAAATAATTTCCCCATAATTTTTTTTTTTTATTTTTACAGTGGAGGGACTAATAAATTATTCATATGTTACATCGAACTCGAATACACTTATACAAAAATGAATTTGTACGACACGATTGACTCAGTGTAAATTTACGAGATATGCATATCAAATTAGTTAAAAAATTTGGCTACGGTTTCACAATGTTCGTGAGTAATATTAAATCTTTTGTCTCTCATATAACTGCTAATATTCCGTCATACAAATTGTATACGTACACATACATATATATGAACATATATATAAATATATATAGAAGTAATCATTGTATTTCATAATGTCTAATAAAGTCAGTAAAATGAACAAAACTTTGTCAAGTTGAAAAGAGTTAAGACATCTCTCCTAAAAACATGAAAAATTCTTGACTGGATTTCAAAGCCAAATACTACGTATGGTCCAAACCTTATATATATATATATATATATATATATATATATATATATATATATATATCCCTCTGCAAATTATGTCCCTACTAATTGCATGCAATATAAAGATAAACCGATTCTACACTTTGCTTCAGGTAAATCATATAGAGATTGCAAAATTTTAAAATTAGTGCCACTTTTCTTATAATACTCTTTAAATCAGACATATTGCTCGATATTTCAAGTCCTGATTACCAATCTTAACTTTCCTATCCCTCTTTAACAATGATGAAATGTTCCCCATAGTTGGCCTAGAAGTATGCGCTAACTAGTACAACTTAATATTATACAAGAAAATATTGACCGTGGAGGAAAGGACAAATGATGCATGGAAATTCTTATTATCTAGACTATCTAGTATTGCGACTGTGCTATCAGCAAAGATTTTTCCTGATATCGTTAAAAAAAAAACTCAAGGGTATATAGCTTCGATCGATTAATTGGATCTAATCATGCGTATAAAACAAAATTTAACAGATTTTTGTTTCAGCAAATACTGAAAAGTATATAAAGACGTTTAAGATATTGTGTCATCAGTTTAAATTTAAAAAGATGATATATCTTTTTATGAACATAGAGGTGGTTTTAAGTCGTTAGCTCCAAAAGGTTTACAAGTATGGGAAGTGGTCTTTTGGCTGAACTGAGGAGGGGGGATTACCTCTATGACCGTAAAGGATCGCAGGTAGGCAAAATAACGTTTATAAAATTTCCAGATTAAACATTTTTACAACATTTCGGAAAGTTAAGTGAAAATTAAAGTTAGGATAAAATATACTAACTCGAAAAATTAAAGAGATATAATTCAGAAGGAAAAATGACCATGTCTCAGGTGTATACAAGGACACGCGAGCATATAATTTTTTATGCATGTAACTTTTCCTAAAAAAACTTCTTTTTGTTTCTCGTTCTCAATTTTTTTCGAATGTTCTCTTTTTCCATCTCTCCCTGCTGCCACGCTCTATTCTACCATGAACCACCCATAACTCGTTCGTAAAGTCGCGAACTACAACTTTTCGCGAGCAAGTTATCTACGATTTTTTGCACATCGGTTATGGAAATTGCGAATGATTCTCCGTCATTTCCTGGTTTCCTAAAATTGCTCTTTTCCTTCTCTCCTTCTTGTATGCAACGAAAATATGTACTACACCTTGTTAGAGTATGTGTTAACAAAAGAAAACCTAGGTCTGTCAAGGGCAATAAAAATCTGAACCTAGTGAGGCGACGCACAATCTTGGTCTAGTAAGATTTATGTAGAGCGTTGTACGAACCAAAATATCAAATAGTGTAAATATTTACCAAGTCAACACACACTGGCTGTGTTTATAAGGTATGAATAATACAAGAAGTGCTAGGAGAGCGACCGCGGATTCGCAAGCACGGCTAACGATTGCAGGTTCTGGATTAAACAAGGGTGAACTCGAAACACTTGGTTGTGAAGATCGTTGCAAAAAAATTGTCGGCAATTACGAAATTCATCGTGGGTGAAAAATCCAAAAATAAGAAGTTACGTTTGGGCTGAAAAACTTGGAAAGATTACTAGGCCGTGAGTATTCCCTGACGTACAAAAAAAAAAAACAGAAAAGAAATAGCTCTCCAAGATAAATAGTGGCAAAGTTATTTTTCGAATGCCTTGGCCAACCTTCGTTGAGTAAGATTATCGAACAAAAATACAACAAGTACAAAAAAATAAAAATAACGAGTACGAAAAAAAAATAATAGAACGAAAAGAGAAAATCTTTCCGAACGCGGTTATATAATAAAATCGAGAACATAACAGATTTCTGAAGATTGATTCACGCTTTCTAAAAAAATCTCGTTCTCAAAAGCCTTGTTATTGCTTATTTCGCGACAATATGCTAAAGCTATCATTCTCTACGAAATAATAGTATGAAAGAAGAGCTATTGTAACAAAATAAAAAACGCCATTCACTTGAAACTTATTAATGTTCATGTCAAATAGATGCATCTATTTATATAATTATATATATTGACTTAAAATTATTCACCAATTACAATAATTTTTACTTTTGAAATTAATGTAAGGATTTATAATCAAGAAATTATGAATTCCATCATTCAATTGTATATACGTTGTATGTTTCTAAAGTTTTACGATTAATAACTTTTATTTATGTATATAATAAATTAATTACTTATATCTATTACTACTGCATATAATTCTTTCTGTCTCAATTATTGATTATTCCAGATTTGGTTATATTTTTATACAATGATCACTTTTATTGAAATATAGCATGACAAAAACATATAGTTTCCTTTTCAAAATAAAAACATTTTAACAAATAATTCTAAAAAACAATAGTAAAGGAAAAAATAAATATTTTTTCTTGTATGCCATATAAAGGAGTGTTATTAATAATGTGAATTAAAAAAAAATACGATAAAGAGTTGAAAATTAATAAAAGTGCGACTACTTTATACGTGGTACATTACTTTTAAGAGTTTTCGGTGTGTAGTCACGTTTAATGTATATATAAAAACAATAATCTGGAATAAAATTTGAAGGAATAAATATGAATGTTGTAGGACGGAAACGTTTGCAGTGACTTTGAGAGGCGTAATATAATTTACTATATTCGCGGCTTGTAAGTAAGAGTGACGTGAAAGGTTTGTACGTCCATTTCGGTGCAGTCTTGCGGCCTGATGGCTATGTCCGTTTGTTGGCGCAGCTTACCCTTGCTATTCTGCTCCTCGCTGTTCTTGATCATCTTCTCAGCTGGCTGGTGATCTATGCTCACTCGCGCACCCTTCGCCTTCACCGTCTCAAGAGAGCGCGACTTGGAGTTGTCCGAGGCGACGCGGCCCTTCGCCCCATTTTCCTTGTTACGTCGGGATGAACTGCGGTGTAATCGTGACTTCTCTCGCGATGAATTCCTTCGCAAACTTGGCCGTTTCACAGATTCAGCGC
Source organism: Platyscapa corneri (assembly GCA_018907185.1). Taxonomy (NCBI): domain Eukaryota; kingdom Metazoa; phylum Arthropoda; class Insecta; order Hymenoptera; family Agaonidae; genus Platyscapa; species Platyscapa corneri. Next base: position 121,686 of record JACCHW010000083.1, read on the forward strand.
TTGCACTTAATCCCGTTGCTGCGAACAAAGAACACTTGTACGAGTATTGTAGCGTTTTTTATTTTCCCTTCAATCTGCTAAATGCTCTTTTCACGCAGTCTCAACAAAGCCATGCTTTCATTTTTATTCGCTGCAGTTTCGATGAAAATTGATAATCATTCGTGATTTGTTCTCTACCCTAGATATCAACGCGGGTACAGTTAATTTGTGATCTGGACAATGGCTTGGCAATAGAAACTGATATAAAATTATGCGAGTATAAGAAATACCCGAATCGAAGCAAAATCTCAAGAAAAATTAAAGATAAAAGCCGGAAACTCCAAACAGATCGCTTGTATGACCAGATGCTAATATATACCAGAAGTTAATATTTCGTTTTCAAGGAATCTAACTTTGATCATCGTATTGATAGTACATCCCCGTTTACATAGTAAAATTAGATTCTACGTTAACTTTTACAATAGCTCGAGTTGTGTTTGAGCATTGCAAGGGGACGGCAATGCTTGGAAGTAGATGCTAAGCTTGGGTCCGTTCCCTTATATACTCAGACCGACTTGGTACAAGCGAATGGAACGTATGTAGTCATTTCTCGGCAGCGTTAGTTTACAAAATTGGACTGCTCGTGCTTTTTAGAAATCCATTCAAACATCATCCGTGCTCATATTTAAAATCCATTTCTGTAAAAACATACACCTCGAATGAAAATACGCTTAAACCGCTGAACTTGCTCAAGTGACCATTCTTTATTAGCAATAAAAATAACAATATTAATAAATTATGCGTTAATAAAAAAAATTAATAAAACACTAATTAGTTTATCAAGCGAATCTTTTGTAAGCTTTCATTCTGAGTTATGAAATTTTGTTTTATTTCCAAATTGAGCAACTAGCATGTGAGGAAGAAAATTAATTTTAATAAACAAATTTTAACTTACCAATGTTGCCAGAAGAAGATCGATTGGAGCCGCGAAGAACGTGTATAGCCGTGGGATCGCTATCTGTCGCTGCCAGTCTTTCGCTGACAGGAGTAAGAAACCATTCGGACCTAGTTCGCATGCGTGCGGTTTGTCGCTCATGTACCTGACGAAAATCGTGCATCGATCAAGGATAGTTGTTTCGACTGAAGAATTTATTAGTTCAAAATTATACAATCAGCAGTAATATTTAACAAAAAATGCAAAAGTCAATTTCTAAAATATGAACAACGTGAGAAAAAATTTAACTTTCATCTAAACACGTTAAAAAAATATTTATAGATATGTAACAAATAAAAATATTATTTAAGCAAACTTTTAAAACAAAAACAAGGAGTTATTTGATGGCATTTACATTGTTCAATCAACCGTCATTGACTTTAACATTATGAAGCGAAATTTGTTTGACTGTAAACAGAACTTTTTTAAACAAATTTATATGCATAAGTACATACCGTAACGATAATCAATACAGTATGAAAGCATTCCTCTATTTTGAGTGAAAAATTTAGTACTAAATCATAAATGTTATAATATATATATATATATATATATACAGAAAACATGTAATCATCATACAACTATATCAGGATAAACTTCCAAATCGATCCCAAGGGATAAATTATATTACTTTTTTCCTTTTTTTTCTTTATTGATTTTAATACGAACGTGCAGCGTGCAAAAAGCAAACATACCACTTTTTATAAAATAAAAACAAAATTTATGTGAGATGTATTATATTACTTGACTCTTTGTTACATAAATTCTGTACACTTACAAACCAGCGTAAAAATTGCATAAAAGAAATGCAAAAAATGGCATTTTTGTACATCAGTATTACTATTACATTCAAGTACATAAGATTTAGTCTGAGATTATATTAACTGTGCGGTTTTAAGTACATACGGATTAACGTGTGACCTAAGCCTCACCTCACTCATAATTATTGCAATAAAGTGTAAAAAAAATTTCCATCTCCTCAAAACGCCTATAAACTAAACAATTCTTAAAAATTGTACTACAGATCCGCCAATCATAAATACATGTACAAAAGACGTATAAATAAATGTAATTACTATTATTTTTATGAAAATTCAAGGCTCCTCGTATAATTTTTTATTTAAATATTTAACATTACTTAGTAATATCATACATTCACCTTCAGTTACATTCATTTATCATAGTCTTTTTATAAATCAAATTATTTAAAAGCGTTTCAATAGTGAATAATATAATTAATGCAATAAAACATTTCCTTTTTAAAGCATTTTGTAATTTGAAAATGTGAGATGCCTTAAATTTTTTTACGAATAGCAAGAATGAGTAAATGAACCCAAACAATGCTAATCCAAACGCAATAATCGTTTAATTTATTATGATAGATCGCAACACAAAAAAGGACCAGAAATCATGAACGACAAACGAAATTACACTGAATACAATCAACAAACATTTTCAATAAATTAAATGCGTAAATAAGAAAATATTTTTAAAAACATTTAAAAAAACATTATGCAGTCTCATTCTCTTTGATTCGTATGTCGGTATCATATTTATACTTGTTTTCGCATTAAGCAATATGCAATCACGAAGTTTTACAAAATCTTATTATTCCGAAATTATAAAACATGATTTTTTGGTATAGCAAAGAAAGTATTATAATCATTAATTTGACATATTGATATTGCTTCAACGTATTAGCACTAACAGATTTAAAAGCCAAATGTGGAATGTGAATATATCACTTCTTTTTTGTAAATTTATACTCATAATTTTTATGTGCAGTCAACTTGTAGCGGTGCAAAAATGAAGCATTAAATTCGAAAGTGCATGAATTTAGAATTTTGTTTTTTTTTTAATTATTTGTACTATTAAAAAATTTATGAACGCGGAGCATGCTTAGTTACTATTTGATAATTGCTCAATGTAAACATAATTAAACTATAAATTAATCTACATTCTTTTTATCATTTATAACGATATATTATTTTTAAAACTCGATCGAGTTTTCAGGAATGTACTGTTGCAGATGATTTTTATATTCATCACATAATTTATTGGGACATATACGTGTGGTAATTTTTTTTATTGACTGACGTTCGATCGAGTAGCTTAATTAATTAACGATATCATTTCACTTAAGCTTCGCCCACCCCTACCTGAGGCAAGTAGCTGAGACTCTTCGTACTTTCGGCGTAGCGATTTACTGCTCGAAGTTCGTCCAATGTCATTCCTGCATGACGTGAATGGTGACTACCATTACTTGATGATCGGCTGGACGCCTAAATAAAAATAAAAATACTATCATAATTTATAAATTTAATTGCGTTTACTTATTTTAGTTAGAAATTATAGTAAAAATGTGTTTTTTTTTATATTTGAATAAAGTAATTTTGAAAATCATGCATTTATTTGTAATTAGAATTATTTTTATAATTAAAATAATAATTAAATACAATACAAGATTGCAAATTATAAATATGATTAAAAATTTTTAATTTTCATTAAATCATTAGATTTGTACGGACTATTAACCAATACACTTTTATGAATATTTTCATACTAAAAATCTTATTTTATTTTTACAAATTAAAAAACTAATACATAATAAATATTAAAAAATTTGTACACGGAATTTTTGAATTGTTATAAAATATTATATTTATTAACATTAATCAATCAAAGTAATTAATAAAATTTTGAAGCTTCAAAATTACCGATATTTATCTATTTTCATCAAATTTAAATCTCTATTAATCAAAATAAAATAATCTTTAAAAAAATTCTGTATGATTTTTCAATACATATATACATATATATTTTATTTTCTTCAGAAAGTAAAATATTCTTAAAAACTAATTTACATTTGTAATATAAAACTGATTGCATGTGCTAGTTTATTTCTCTACTAAATATTCTAATAATTGTTATAAAATATAATTTTTAAACCTATTAACTCACAATAAACTTTTTTATCAAGTAAAGTAAAAAGATAATGATGAACTCGGTCTTCACTTTTTCAATATATATATATACATATTTTCATAAGCTTCTTCAAAGATATCAAGAAAAAGGACGAAATAAAAAACAAAGAAAATTTAGCTTCAGATTTAAAGAACCCCGTCCTTGGATAAAATAGGACAGTGTTGAAGAACTATTGCAGTGACGTAACAGTTATTGATTTGCCAATATTTCTACTTTTAGTTGTTATATCTAGTCAGGTTGACTTATTCTTATGAAATAACGTTTTAACTAATGCGAGTTGATCCGATGCATGTAATCTATATATATATAAGTTGATAAATAGATGCAAATTTTTTATTAATCTATTCATTTTTATTTACACATTGCAAGGCTTTAAAAAAGAAATTATTAAATAAATAAATATATATATAGATATTCTCAGAGACAAGTTTCCTTCGGAATCACTTACATAAATAATATAGCCAGAAGAAAATGTAAATTATGCGAGAAGTAATCAATTATGAAAGTTCAAGAGAAAATTCTTTCAACTGTCATAGCCTTTGACATGCAACGAACGAAAAAATTAATGTTAAAAATTCCCTCCATTACAATATGTATTTATATCATACATTATGTTTATTTATACTTCTATAACTTAATGCACATAATCTTTTAGAAATAATTTAAAAACCAGGTAATTTATTTTGTGTACAGAATTTACAATAAGTCAGATTTCGTATCTACTAGTAAAATTTATTATGTTCCAAATATAGCATAACACCAATAATAATACTTTTAAATTTCAGCATGAGTATAAAATTTAATTTATAAAAATCAAGATAATATTTATTTTATGTAAATGTAAAAATGATCAAAGTTAATTATTATTTAACATTATAACTTTTTTTAGTATTTAATAAAAAAACTAATTCGTTAAAAGCAAAAAATATAAAATGTAAATAATTATATGCATATTACTAAAAAGATGAATAAAATGTGTTTACCTTTATTTAAGTTTTATATTACATTTACTTACTTGAAAGAAGCCATTTTCCTCTAAACTAACTGAAAGACGAGTGTAGCTTTCCAGAAGTGTGTTTTCCGGAATCATTCCAAGTGACGACGTGAGTTCTAGGGATTCTGGTACATGAATTAATGCCGGTGTAGATTGTGACTCCTCTTGATGAGACATTGCTATATAACAAAAAATTGATCGTAGTTTATAATGATATGTTCAAACGAAATTGATTGTGCGGATTTTCGGATTACAGTGCAAGCTTACATTCTAGATTAAACTTCAAGCCCCATCTCTCACATTCATATTGCAACCAAGTCTTTTCTGCTTCTAGTGATAATTGCCCTGTAGTGATGTATGGAAAAAGTGTAGCTAATTGGCATTATTAATATATAAAAAATAAGTACTAACTCACTACATTAAATGTTATAAATTTCATGGAAAAATCAAATACCAAAAATATTTTATTTATTACTAGTCTCAAATATATTTTATTGAATACTTACGTGATACTAACGTATCAGGAGGATAACGAAAACTAAAAATCCAGTCTTCTTCGACTTTTAGTATTCGTCCAGTGATTCGTGCATAGAATTCGTAGTTTTCTCTCCCAAATAAATTTGAAACACCAAAATTATCTATCATGAACTTCATTACTCTTGTAGCAACCTAAGTATTTTAATATTTATTTAAATAATATGTATATTTAGCTTTAGATTTTAAAAAGTAGAATAACTATTTAAACTAGCATGTTTTTCTAAAATCATTACATTATCTCTGCTGTATTACTACATTCAAATTTAATTTATCTAAAAATATAATTTATAATTTATTTTGATAAGACATAAAATATCATAAACTATTTTCTTTAAAAGAGAGATAAATTATGAAACAATCAAAGCATACGAAATTAAAATAATGAAGGAGATTTAGCAATGATATTTGTAAGGTTTAAGTTATAATAAATAAATAACTAATAATTTTATATGTAATAATTAAATTTATTTTATATGCTTATAGTTTTCATTTCTATTTTATATTTATAAATGTAAAGCGATATTTTTAATAAACATTGCCCACACATTAAGATTTTGAAATTTTAATTATGAATAATTTTTCTGTAATCAATTTAGGTATTTTAAAATTTAGTATTCACGTTAATAAAATTGCATTTCAAATTTTATATATTTTATATATTTTTATTTATTAATTCAATCTTGACAAATGTCTTATATTATGTCTTTTGCAGCTAAAATGTTTTTATTTGTTAGCTTTTAACTATTAAAAGTTTATCATAGCTGGATCCCCTTTAATGACTTAAATAACCTGCTATAATATATCATGCATACTAATAATACATTAGGTATGTTAAACATTTATAAATTATTTTTGATCAGGTTGTACTGATTTTATTAGTTGACTGATATTCGCCTCATGCTTGAATTGTGCAATTCATTCATTATACTATAATATTTTATGAAAGACGATAATAGAAAGGAATGCTACAACAACAATAATCACAATATTTGAAACACTCAGAACTGGTTGAAAGACAAAAACATACAACAGATTGTCGGTATGGTAAACTTACTGATACTTCCGCCTGTCGGTGATTGTAGGCAAAATATGAAAAAAAAAAGAAGTAATCGTACTATACTAAAATTGATTGAACTAGATAATAAATGAAATAGAATTTCAATAGTTTATATTAATTATTAAAGAATGTTATGCACATTCTATCTTCTAAGGAATCTTAATACTGCATAAACTTAAATATTTAAAAATAATGTAAATAAACGTATAAACGTGTAAATAATGTAAATAAACCTTGTAAAATATTTTCTTAATTATCAGAAAATTAAACGACAAATATTTATGAAATGTTAAACACTAATTATTTTATATAAATATTTTTTTTTAAACCTCATATAAAGTAATTTTACCATACACTTTGTTGTATTTATAAAGTTATCAAAAGCTTTTCATTTACTTACATATCATAACTAATATAAAATATAATAAATTTACAAAGTAAAAAATATTATAAAATTCTTAACATAGTTTTTGCAAATTAATCCAGTTCACAATAATGCTAAATTTCTTTTAAATCAAAATATTGTTTCTTGAAATTCTGAAATATTTTTTTCAATAATCAGAGAGAATAAATATTGTATAAATAGTTAAATGAGAGAGAAAATGTAAAAAAATATAAATTTAAAGTTATAATTAAGCCATAATTTAAATACAATTTTTTAAATAATTATAAATTTCTTTTAAAATTTAAATTAATTTTATAAGAATTAAAAGATTTTTTAATAAAAAAAACTATAAGATGTAACAAAATAAAAACCATGAAGTTTTTATTTTTTCAAAAATAATGATATAATATATAATATAATAAATAATGACATAATGATGTTATAAGCGTTATTTAAAAATTAGCAAATATTTTTCCATGTGCTTAAAATTAAAATTTAATGATAAAATAATATCTAAATTGTAAAACGTTAACCACTCTAATAAGGAATACCCATATTAATATTTAATAAAAGATTAAAATATGTAAAACAATCTTCTATAATAAAATTTTTCAGTTATATTGAAAATAATAATAAATGTATTTTAAAATTTTAAGAAAAATACCTTGAACCTTAAGACATCTTCCATTTTTGCTGTTTTTCCGTCACTAACACAACTTTGAAAGAAAGATGGAGCAACAGAAACACCTAGAGCTTCACTGGTCATACCTGTTCTGGCTCTTTCGCTATTTACTGCAACTACTCTAAATGTTCCAAATAACAGTACCAACAAACGTTGAGTATATATTGGTAATGAAGTAATCAATCTATAAGAATTTATATTTTTTATAAATTATGCATTGAAAAAGATTTTACCCCAAAATACTTTTTTTATAGATATTTAAATATTTTACTTATGTATCTGGTCCCTTTGTTGCTCTATGCTATCCAATTGAATGACACTAAATAGTTGTTGCTCTCCTTCTCTCCCAAAAACACCACCAGGGATTTTACGCAAAAATTTTTTAAGAACACTAGCTATTGTATAAACACTGAAATTATCCATGTTTACTAGACGTCCAGTTTGAAGAAAATGAATGAGTTTCTTCATGTTACCCTGGTGTCCTGGAGCTCGAAATACATCTTTACGCAATGGAGCTTCTTTATTCAATTTTAATATTAAGACCTAATTAATTTTTATTGTGGTTAATAATTTCTAATTCAAATTTTTTTATAAATCATAATAAATAAAATTTACCAGTAATGGACCAGGTATGTCATTTTTACAGACTTCATCAAGTGGAACTCCAAATTTAACTCTTTAAAAATAAACATTTATGTAGTATTATAATTTAAAAAGAATAATATAATATTTTATTTTACATATAATAATTAAAAAATGAAAAAAATTTATAAATTTTTTTTTAAATAATAAAATTTACTATGATATGAAAAATATAATAATTAAAAATCTATATAAAATAAATTAATACTACAGATTAAAATTATCAATAAAATTCTATTTAACTAATAACAATATTTAAATATTATCTATTGAATATTTAAAAAAAATTTTTTATTTAAAAATAATAAATAATGTTTTATAAGAATGAAGTTAGGATAATATTAATTTACGATCAAAATATATGCAAACTAAATTTATAAAAGTTAAAGTCAATATTTAATTAATTCATTTAATTGATATGTATATAAATACATTTAAATACTCAGAAACATAGATTCTGCATTACATAATTTTGTCTTTTTTGGGTTTTTTTATTATGCTAATTTTATTTCTTGAAATTTGACTACTATGCTAATAAATATTAATAAAATCTCATTAAAAAATTAATTACATCAATGATATTATATAATTTTATTATTCATGAAATGAAAACAATTAAAATATAAATTTAAAAATAACTATTTAATATCTATTCAATAATAGCAAGTATAAATATACAGTGATATTTTTTGTATTTTATTAGATTGTTAAAAAACAGAATAAAAAGTATTGCATTTTATACAAGTGTTTACTTTATCAATGATCAATTTATCAATTTTATTTAAAGAGAAAATAATAATGATATTAACTTTTCCAATCGTCTAGGATATGGTGATACAGATGAAGGATGTCCACAGCTGGTAACTACATTTCCTAAAGTAGCTGCACGTCGATGCATCCTCTCAGTCCAACTACTCATTGTGGCTCTGTTCCTCTACCCTGCTCCGTTGTCCAAAACTCTCAGTCGACTGTTACTCAAACATGTGCCTTTGGACACTCACCCAGGATTAATCTTTAATAATCATGAGTGGCTATAACTACAAAAGGGCAATCTGCTTATCCTCCACGATTAACGGTGATTTACACGACGTCGTACATTCAGACTCTTCCCCTCTTTAAATAGAGGGCTTTTACACTCCCCTCTCACTCTCTCTTTCTTACTCTCGTCTCAGTCTGTCTTTCTCTTTCTATCTTTGTTTGAACTCGCGTTTCCGCTACCTGTCAAGTTTAGCGACTTAGCGCAAAGCAATAACTCGACAAATACCTCCGCGATGACGGTGACGAGCGAGTCCAAATTCAGAGGGCATAACCTAAGAGCGCGAACCCGACTCTCGAAAGCGACCGAGCGGACAAGAGAGGGGAAAGAGAAAGTTAGGATCTTGTTTGGATAGACAGAAAGAGAGAGAGCGAGAGAGAAACAGAAAGTGAGAGAGGGAATACGGAAAAAGGGGAGGGAGGAAGAGAGAGATAAAGAAAAAAAGAAAAAGAATGAGAGAGAAAGAAAAGTGAGAGGAAATTAAACTCATAATGAAAACTAAGCCTTTTAAATGTATACAAAATTGTAGATCATCTTTCTTATTATCTCTTTCTATTGTAGTTTGTTAAAATGTAATGAAAAAAAGAAAGAAAGACGGTACAGGCCAGGTCTCCGTTCTCTAATATTTACGTTGTCCTCCGGAAGATAGCAACAGCACACGTTGACTGCATGTTTTTGTTTCCTGTGTGCTTTCCCTTTCGCGTAGAATAACGCATCAAACGGCGTCGACGCTACTCCACCTGATTCTCCTATAGATCGACTTAAGCAAAAACATCGCCACCACACTCTCACCTTTTTGCTTCTTTTACATAAAACGCACAACTGCACTCTAAGTCACTATCCTGTTCATATTCAATGAATACTTTTCTCTTGCCGTTCGTTGATGCTTGGCATTTGGATGTCCGAATCTAAAAGTAGGAGGGGAGAAATAGATAGATATAGTTTTCTTATTCTCTGTCTCTCTCTCTTTTTACGTATACTACATCAGCCACACCTTCAGATCTTTTAACTTCATTTCTCTCTCTTTTTCTACCGTTTTGAATGAGTCGAGAGCAACTTTACCGAATATGCGTGTTGCGTGCGCTCAAACATATACATAATTCACACGTCAAAAGAATAATTAAAATTGCAAAATATATTTTATAAGAAGATTTTTCCTTACATAAAAAAATTATGTTAACATCACTTTCTTTAACTTTTTTTAAACTATTAAATCTTTACTATCATAAAAATTATATTAAATTCAAATTAAGATAAAATTTTATTTAAAATAAATAGTTGTATATCATTAAGTCAATTACGAAAATAATTTTTTTATAAGGCAGTTTTCACCTGTTACAATATTTGTTTCTTTTCTTTATTTACAAATATTTTCTAAAAATCAATATGGCTTTGAAAGAACAAGACAGTAGGTGTGTATAGTGACGGTCACAGATCATGAAATGGTGTCAAGGGCATAAATTTGTACTATCTACTAGTTTCTATTATATTATTTATTATGAAAGTGTAGTAAAACATAATAAATATAATTACTGCACCCTTCTATTTTGGTATTTATAAATAAAATAAGGATAATATCATTATTTTTCATCGATGCATAAAAAAAAGGACACAAAAATTAGATATATTGATTTTTTTATTCAACTATTTTAATTTTTATATAGGAAAATGTTTTCTTAAATGTCTTTTTATCATATATAGTACATAGTACATATTATTCTTAAATTCTTTTTTTGAAAGAATCCTTTAATTCAAAAATACAAATTGATTTTTTAATATTTACTGTTTATCGTACACAATTTATTTCTGTTTGTAATGCAAATATTTTTTATTTTATAAAAGCTAAATATTTTGATAAAATTTTTCTAATTAATATATTTAAGTTTTAAAATTTATTAAAATTAAAATTAATCAAAAATTTGCAAAATGTAACATGACTTACACTACATATACTCATTTTGTTTTTAAATTTTCAAAGTTTTGATAGGTATTAATTTATATGTAAAAAAATTTGTTAAGTATTCTTAAATTGTTAAATTGTTTTGAACTATTTATTATCATTAAATTATGATTATAATATTCATCTTATATTTATTAATTTTTCAATATTATTATTGTACTTAAGCTTTAAATACGATTAGATAAAAATCTACTTAAATTAATTTATCGATTTGTTAACAATATTTTTTAAAAAGTCTTATCATTTGTCAAACTTTTTATTATCAAAATCAACTAGATTTAATTTCTATTTTCGTTAAAAATGTACCAGTGAGACATTTTCAAAATTCGATTTAATTTATAATTATATTTTCATTAATTTTTAAAAATTAATCATATAAATTTTTTAAATTATATATATATATATATATATATATATATATATATATTAGAAATTATTTATTTTTAATGGAATTATTTTAGCTGTCTACGCGTATTTTAAAAAAGACACATCATCTTCCATCGATAAGAAAAGTATCTATGGGATAAATTGATTCATGCGCTTCTTGTCTCTTACATTTAAGTGAAAGTTCAAAGCAAGGAAAATATAAAACGTATATACATGAATATTGATTCATAGAGAATGAGTGAAGAAAAATTGAGATAAAAAGGAAAGTAATAGATTACGAAGGAATTTATTACGGTAAAGTATGTTTGTTGGCCCTCGACCTCGAAAAACATAGTGAGAGATAAACGCAGTACAAACAAATAATTAACAAAAGTTCTAGTCCATACCCTGGGCAAAAGCATCATACTAGCAAACTTTTCGGTAGATAAATGAAAGCTATTTTCCGTGACTAGCAAATGCAAAAACCATCGGTGTAGTTGACATAATAATACGCACCAATGCAGAAAAAAATCAATCAGAACTTATAACGTAGTCAATAATTAAATTTTTTGTTTAAATCACTGTAAAAAAGATCCGTTAAACTCTTATTGTATTAACTTTACCAGTTATTGTAAATGAACTATCATTACCCAGATCTGTTTGTATACTATTCTTATTTGTATCCTTACCTGTAATAAATAAGTTTATAGCTTAAAAGTAAAAAATTTGTCATTTGTTATGATTATCATTTCTACATTGAGATACCACAATTTCCACAGCTACTCCTAAAAACAATGCTAGCTAAACGACGAAGATAACGTAGACTAGGATGGCCAAATCCTTTTCAAAATTACTGACGACAGTAGAACTCTTGAGCAAAATTTGTATTTTAGTGAGTGCAGTTTGCTCTCAAACGATGAGAAGTAGGTCAACAATTTCTTGGGGCCCATGTGTGCATATATTTTAAATAACTGTATATATATATATATGCATCATTAGTACACTAAACTTATTGCTGTTTAATGCGACTACACTAGCATTTATTTAACAAAACAGTTATGCCTTGTGTTATTTTTAATACAAATTTTTTCAATTTTATTAAAAAACGGGTAGTAAAAATAGGAAGTATTAATAATTTGTTTTCCTTTTTATTTTTAATTATCATTTTATTATAATTTATTATATTATACAAAAAGATAACTTGTACAGTATGAGTTCTTATTTTATTTTTAATTCGTAATATAAAATTTTAATAAATAACAAACGTTAATATTATTATACACGTATATCTATTGAGGTTTCTTCATGCTTAGCCAAATACCGATCTAAGTAATGTAAAGTCTCGAAAATCACCTCCACCATAATTAAAACAATGATCATCCACTCTAAACGAATATGATGCCTGTCACTGAGATGTGAAGAAAGCAATTCAACCAATTCAACGCAATGATTGATTTTTTCATTCATCACCTGAAACATTAATTTTGTACATACTATATAAAAATCGGTTTTTAAACAACAAAACATGTAACAATATTCAATTGATCCTTTAAAAACAAAGTTTTTAATTTTTTTAACATTATAAATTGTTAACTATGTATTAATGATATCTTTTAAATTAGTAAATTAGATGTTAACAATAAATTAAAAGATACTTAACTATAGCTTGTAAAAAATATATTTACATATTGTTCTGTGCAAATAAAACTTACAGGAGCCTAGTACTGATTTATAATCGTAAACGTGGCCAATCACGGATTCTAAAAGCCACGAATACAGAACGGTATATTTATTTTATTACATATTATATACATACCAATTCAAATCCTTTTTCAAATATCACAAACTTATTCTATACATTGTAAATATATACGTATATACAAACAAGACTTTACGTGACAAATATAAATTTAACAAATGCCACAATGAAATTTGATTTTCAATAAGTATTTATCAAGTTTAAGGAATAAAAACTTAATAAAACTTAGTAGTAATAAATAAACTTAGTCAAGTATCAAAAAGTAATATCTAAAAAAATTAAAGCGATAGAATAGAATGAGTTTGTAAAATTCAAAAACATTCTATATAAATACCATAAATGGAGAATGGTAATCAATATTCAATATTTTATACTTACTTCTGAAATATTCAAATCATAAAAATATATAACAATTAATGAATATATTCAAGTATTAAAGAAAAATATTTTCAAATATGCTGTAATTAAATATATATATTTTTAAAAGTAAAGATTAATTTTAATAAATAATAAATATTGAACGTACTTTAGTTCTTTTTGCAACACTAAAATATTGGCAAGTTTTTCGGTACAATATTTCCAAATCATCACGTTCCCAATAAAAATCGGGAGTATCCAAAAGATCTGAACTCAGATTTATCAAGTGTCTCAAAGCAAAAATTTCGCCTTGTTTTCGCAAAACTTCTTGTCTAGTCATTAGAATTTTACGACCTATTTTTAAATCTTCTGTAATAAATTGTATAGAATCTATATAACATTCTAAGGAAGTTTCCCAAATACCCAAGTTGACTGTTTGGGATAGAGCATTCGAAAATGTATATTTATCAAGATTTTCATTTGGAGACAAATATATATCACCTTTTTTAAGATGACTTCTTTTTCTAAAATTATACAAGAGTAAATAATATAAATATTAATAATTTTTTAAATTGTCAAATTATAGAAAACTATGTAAAAATACCCTTGATCTGTATAAGTATAAATCATTAATTCTTGTTCAGCCTGGACTAATTCTTGCGCATAACTATTTTCTTGATATTGTTTTAAAAAATCAAGTATATTATTACACTCCAAATCAGTAACATTCCACATCACTATAGTACCTTGTCGAAAAAAAAAAATTTCACGCGGCTCAGTATCAACTTCATATTTGGCTACTACTTGGATAGCATTTACAATAGCTGAAACCATAGCAAAACTTATTAAGAATTAATAAATATTCTAAAATTTTAAACTTACAGTTTAAAAAAAGGATAAATTTATTGTATTTATGTACTTTATTTCTATATAATGTAATTTACGATATATGTAACATAAATTTTGCCTATTTGAACGTAGATTAATATAATTTTAATTTATTATAAAACTTTATTTTAAAAACTCAATCAGTTTTTAGATTATAAAAACCCTAAATTCGCAGCAATTTTTTGTGCTTATTTTGACACAGCACCTTTTCGATAATATAATATATGTATATTTTTAAAAACATCATATATTTTCGAATAATATCTGCACAATATAACATTATTTATTTAAAAATTAATTTTTATAATTTTATAATAAAAAATTTAGTTTATCAATCAAATATTTTTCCAAACATTTTATCTTGACGTTTTATGTAAAAAATATACTATTGGAAATTAAATTTACGTAATTTTCAAAACATAAAAATTAAAAAATTCTAGTAAATATATTTTCCTTAATTATACTTTTCTGTTTATCAAGTAATACTTTTATTGCTTAAGATTTTCAACAATACTATAAAGTGATTCAAGAAAAGACAATTGCCATTACCTTTTCTAATGACACTGTTTTGTCTTGTAGGTAATAGTTCAAGATGTTTCTATCCATCATGTCGACTGCTTTTTTCCTGCGGTATATAACAATTAATTCATATTTTATCAATAGTAACAAAGAATTAGATAAATCACTTAGATTATATCAATTTATTATAAAATTCTGTTAGTTAGAGCATGTATTCCTTGCGATTTATGATAAAATTAGCTTGCTGAATTCAGAATAGATCATATGATCTCAGAAGAAAATGAGTATTTTAATACTTGCCATCATTTAAAAAATAAAAATTCTTCAGTACAAGATAAATTAATTTTTTTTCAAGTTGTTATGTACAAACTGTATAAATACTCTTTAGAGATTCGAGATCGTGTGATTATATTATACGAACAACATCTTCACTGGACAAAATGAGCATTTAAGAATTGATAGTAAGATGTATATAAAAATAAAACCAGCCTAAATAATTAAAATAATTTAAAAAATCATAAAGTTAAAATGAATTTAATAAATTATCTTAGTTGCATTGGTTTACTATTTTTACACATTGGTCTAGTAGTCATTTTTACGTTTTACTAGTTTTTGTACAGTTATCTGTAGGATTAAAATAAGTAAAATGTATTGTTTTCACAAGCAGCAAGAATCTCGATCATCATATTTTTCATCGATAAAATTTTGTATTTTAAAGTCGGATTTTCTTTTATTCAGCATTAGAAGAGATAAATGATTCTTGATTCTTTCAAAAGTATACGTCAGACGCTATTGTCTCTAATAATCACTTCTTTCATAACTGATTACTACGAGAAAAACACTTCTTGATCAACCATTTACTTAATTTTTTAAGTAAAGATTTGCTTATAGTCACTTTGAAATAACATATTTTCTTACAGATTTCAATCAATAAAGATCGAAAAATATTGTTCAATAAATTTCATTGTATAAGAATCATCTTTTAAACTCTTCAGTGAAGGACTTATAAGATAAAGATTTTTTAATGTTTATAAAATTGGACTTAATAAGACGTTTATTAAGAATAAAATATAAAACAACTTAATTCTTAACTTTTTTATATTTATTAATGTTTAAATAAATTTCGAATTTTATTTGTCCTATTTTGTTCCGTAGTTATAAACATGATAAAATATACAGATTTATGTATTTTTATATTAAAAAACGACATAAAGTAGATATTGTTTCATGGCACGAAAATCAATTTACTTCGGCTCTAAATTTTCTGTTAAATTAAAATTCTCTTTTTTTATGATTTGAAAAAATACAATTTTGAAAAAAAAATTGCATTTTATGAGAAAACTAATCTGAATTATTCTATGTTAATAAATCCAGAATTTAAATAATCGATTTTAATTATTTTTTAAAATTTATTTATATTATGCGACAAAAGTCTATTTTAGAAATAGTAATATCAGTATCTAAAAAATAAATTATTAATAAAACTAAATATTTATTTTTTCTTCTCTCGATTTCTCTCTTTCTATCTCTGCCTTTTCGTCTCTCTTTCTCTCTCTTCCTTTCATTCTTAAATAAAATACTCTCAAAAAATAATTACATTTAGAATGTACAATTTAATAAAAAATTTATCAAACTTTTTTTACTTTATTGTTAAATATATTATAATAAATTACTTTTTTTCAAAAAAATTCTAAAATAATTCATCATAGAATATTACTTCAAAAAATCTATTAATATAACAATATATCATAATTTATTGCTATATATTGAATAAACGAAAATCATTTATATATCATGCAGAGGGAAAAAGTAAAAAAGATAAAGAATTAACGTGTATTGTAAAGGTATAAGTATAAAAAAGTTTAAGTAGTATTTAAGTAGTCAACCCGAATTTTAGGATATGAACTTGAAAGAAATGTCCTTAAATATAATGAACAATCATAAAAAGTTAAAGACTAATTTGTAATATAAATTTCTATCAAATTTTAGAATTTTCAACAATAATACATTACTTTAACCGAATCATTCTACAAAAATTTATATTAGTTAGAAATTTCATATAATTATTTATCATTTATACCAATAAAAATATTTAATTTGAAGATATTTTTTTAGTGTATAAATAAATTATTTATGCATATTATACGGATATAATAAATAGCTAATGCTTTGTTATTGAAATAAAAGTATTGATTCTATTTAAAATTTATTTTTTGATCTTGAATAATCAGTGTGTAATAAGTAAGAAGTTAAAAATTCTTATCCGATGTTTAAGATACAATCTTTCTAATTTTATTGAAATAGAAATGGTTAATTTAATATTTTTTAATAGAAGTTTGAAAACTGTTCAATGTGCAAAAAATATTGTATTAAGTTTTTTTATTGCTAATCAAGAATTTTAAATAAAATTTTCATAATTTAGAATCATTTTAAACAACAATTGTTTTAACAGATTATATAATTGCAAAATTCCAAAATTTTTAGCAATAAAAAAATAAAGAAATTAATGAAAAAGCATAATTAATTATATTTGATTGTAAAAGATGTATTACATGAAATTATGAAGAATTGATTAGAAAATTATTCTAGACATACTCATCTAATATAAGTATTTTATAACTACTAACTAAAGTAGATTTTAAATAAAAACTATTATTTTATTGGACAATTGAAAGATTAAAATAGTAAAGATAAAAAATATTTTAAATTATTGTAATTGATCTGTGAGCTAAAGACAAAACCACAATAATTCTATGGAAAATAATTTTTATATATATATTTTTATCGTACAATATATAAAATTTAAATTTATGATTATTCAAGCAATTAATTTGATATATTAACCTAATATATATTATAAATTAATTAATAACTAATTTTTTTTATTAAAAATTGTTATTCTGTATAAGGGTTGTATAAGATATCATTGTATAAAAAATCTAAAGTTTTTCATAATTTATTTTAGTCTATAACATTTTTCAAAATTTTTGGATATAATAAATATTAATGTAGATAAACATCATCCTTTAATTTATATATATAGCGTTTCAAATTACGGAATTTAATAAAAACTCACATGATGAAGATTCTATTCCCACAGGATGATATAAATCTGTGTCATTAAACCTTCCATCAAGCTTTATAAATTGTATTCTTCAGCAGTAGCCAAAGCTCTTAAGTTCCAAAACTGTAAATATTTAATATTAAGATATGTTTAATATCTTTTTTAATAATATTATATTATATAAATTAAATCTACACATTTTTATCAAAGCAAAATTACTTTATAATTTATTATAAATTGAAAAAATATTAATATTATCATTTAAATTATATTATAACTAACGACCTAATTAAGTATTACAATTATAATAACTAATAACCATAATTTATAATTAAGAAAATAGAATCTTCTAACTACTTTCATAATATTAACATTAATTTAATATAATATAAGCTAATTAAATAAATTAATTAATAACAATTATATATTATACTACTTTTTGTTACTATTATTATGATTTAAAATATTCTATTATAAAAGTTAATACTTTAACTCATAAATATTAATAAATTTTTCTAGTAAAAATACTTATTATATGAATTCAGATTTTCATAATAAAATTTAAATTATAATACAAAATTTCATACACCAGGTACAGATGCATCTTCATTTTTTATAATTATCCTTTTTTTACGAATTAACCTTTTTTTCATATGCAATGATGAAATATTTCCTTGTAATCCTTGAATATTACTATATGATTGACTCATACTATATTTTAATATTTGGTTTGATAATGTACGTATACTTTTGAAATCCTTATCTAATAAAATTAATCTATGATCGTTGTTATTTACTGTTTTTGAAAAATTATTACAATAAAATTTTATAGTTTTTGTTGATGATAATAAATTTTTTAAAAAGTTAAGGTGCATATTGTTATTATTTATAATCAATTATGTAACAATAACTTTCACTTTCAACACTTTGTTTATAAAAGAATGTTTAATTGTTTTAGGTTATGAAATTAAATAATAGTTTTTTATAGAAATTATATATATCACCTATTTATTAAACAATAAAAAAACATTTACATTCTATAATTAAAAAAATTATACTATTTAAAATAGTTATAAATTTATATTGCTTTTTAATTTTTAATTTTTTTCAAATCATATTTAAGGTTATTCGTTTCTGTCCCAATGGTGAAACATACCATTTAAATAGGTACACAAAGTACAGGCACACACAGAAATATAAATTTTTAATTATTCATAATTCTAAATATTAAAACAACTTCTAAATGAAAATTTAAAATATCGTTTTAAAAACAGATATTATCACAAACGAATGCAAATTTATAAAATCAGTCATATTTAAAATAATCTATTGCAATATATTCAATAATTTTAATTGAAATTCTAAGTATATAAAAAATTATTATCATTAAAATGTATAACTTACTTTATAAATATATAAAGTACGATATAAAATAAGTAAAATTTATAAAATATAAAATAAAATTTGGTTTTATATATACAAATAATAACTATAATACGTCCTAAAATTATATGTTTATTATCATAATTATCAACTATTTTATTGTTCATAATGATGAATCAATAATCTTATATCAGTCGAACCTACATATTTTTTAACCCTTCTCAATTACTATTACAATTACTATTACTATTACAATTAATATACTCAAAATGAATAACACTTTCGAGAGTTTCCTAAACAAAGTTTACTAAGTTTACTTTTAGTATACTCTATTTAAATTGAATTTATAAAATAACACATAAATTTAATGTTTTTATTTTTTTCTAAAAGTAACCTACATACGAATCTGTACGAATAAAATTAAGCGCTTGCATTAATTATATTTGTAATAGGTTTAAAATTATGAAAGTAAATGTTTTACATTATTTTACCTTCATATTCGTGTATATAAGTTTATAGGTAACACACGCCCACACGTGACAAATATGCATATGTCCATATTTATAATTATTCTAGTTGTATTTGTATTTACTAATTACCTATTGCAATTCAATAGAATCTATGAACTTATATATGATTTCTAAAAAATAAAAAAAATATCTACGTCAAAAACTTGTTTGATAGATTTTTATTAATAATTAAATTTTTTACATTTTAAATAGCAAGAAACGACTCTTAAAATATCTAAATTTTTTATATCTGCGATTTTAAATAATACTTAGCACTGTATAAATTTTTTGTTTAATGCTGCTATAAGAAACTCATTTTATAAATCTTTAAAATTATAAAAGCATTATATTATTCATTTTATTAATGTATAATAAAGAATGTAAATAAATTCCATTTCTTTAATAGAAAAAAATAAAATAAAATATTTAATTCAAACATTATTACTGAAATATTTTTAAGTCAAAGAAGTTTTTTTTAGTTTCAATTTATCAAATCAATTTATTAATTTCTGGATCTATTTAAAATCGATATATATATATATATATATTATAATCTATAATATTTAAAGCAATGTAGATATATGTATTTGTTATTTTAATTATTTATTGGAAGTATTAAAAATAAATCACATTTTTAATATTATAAACTAATATATTATACGATAAAAAATTGTGGATGCTATAAATTCATTTTTAGTAAATTTAAGAAATTAATCATTTCCAAATATATAATTTATTATTTAAATAAATATAACAAAACTTTTTTTTATCATACTTATATAAAATTATTTGATAATCAAATCAGTATTCCTCGTATTTTTTTTTCAACTTTACTAATATAAAATATTTCTTTAGAGTTTTTTACTTCATTTGCTTTTATGATATGCAGTAACTTTGAGTAATTTTCTAACAAAAGAAAAAATAAGTTCGTCAAACTGAGTTATTTGTGCTAATTAATCATTATTTATTATAAATTTTTAATACATTTTTGAATTAATTAGTATTTATTATCACATCAGTAAGCAATTAGTAACAATAATGTTTTTAGCAAATGTTTTTAAATTAATGTATAAATTTTTTTAAATTTGAACTATATTAACCACTTTGTCTGTTTTATTTACGTATTGATAATTTTAATAAAGTTTAATCAATCAATGTAAATTAATTCCATTATTTTTTAATAATGAAAAGTTATCCTACATTCAGTTGCTTACTTAATAAAATACTTTTTACATATCATTAAAAGAAACAATTATAAAAAAAACTTTATTTACAATAAACAGCTTACGCATTCAAAGTAAATTTTGGCACTTATTATAAAAAATAAGATATTTTTTATTAACTAATATTGTAAATGAAACGAAATATATTCAAAAAATAAAATTATTGATCGAGCATAACTTTAAAATGAATAATTAAGTTAAAATCTTATTTTTATTTTTATATATAATTTAATTTTGGTTCTATAGAAATTTTATCTAAAATTAATTATGCAAGATGGACGACAATTACTTAAAGAAATAATTATCTTAGTTTTATTATTATAAATGAGATAAAGATATTTATTATTAGTTTTTCTGCATCTAAAAATATCGTTGTATTAGTTGTTTATAAACATAATATTATAATTTTGATAAATATATAATTATATAAAAAGTATTTCATAAAGTAACAAATAAACAAAAAACTTACTGCACTGATATAGAAAAGCAAAATTTGGAAACCATTCATATTTTTAACTTTTTTTGAAAAAGTCATGAAAACGTCTGCATCAGAATGAGCAGAGATTTACGTTAATGCTAAATTATAATTACGAGTTATCAAAAAAATTTGAAATTACATTATTTTTTTTTATAATAGAAATTGATTTTTTTTATATATCCTGTACAATTTAAAATATTAAACACGGACAATATTGCTTACAAGTTTTCTCTTATTAATGATACTAATGTTCGATATGTGTTTATTGAATATATTATATTGTGACAATTTTAATTATCAAATAATCATCTATTATTCTAATTTAGCAGGAGAATAATATTTTTTTTATATATTTCAAAATGCAGGAATAATGATTGGAGGCGATTTGTAAAACAATCGATAAGTGTCTCATTTTTATTTAAAGCTATCATTGTGCTGCATTCCCACAATTACAATATTAATATTATTATTCAAAATAAAATAAAAATATAAAAATGTAATATAGTTGTAACCTAAAAACCCCTGCTTATGAACTTCTATTTACCGACATCAGATAAAGAAGAAACAGCTGCATCGGCTGAACAGAGTCTGGATTTTTGAAAAACATTGCGGCTCAACAGCGGCGGGGATACAGAGCGTCAAAAGAACAGCGGTAAGCTAGAGCGCTGGGCAGTGAGAGCAGCGCTAGCAATTCAGTTGAGTAGGCCAGGTATCGGAGACTGGAATAAGCCAGTGTGAGACGTTCGCTCGATCGAAACGTTTGTTATATTTATATGCGCCGGGGCGACGGTGAGAAAAGCTACGGTACAAATCAAGTAAACCAAAAGAAGAAAGACATCAAGTAAAATCATGGCCCTCGAAATAACGCGCAGTCCGCATTAGTAGAACGTATTCGATTAACGAGAGTGTAAAGTTTTGCAAAGCCGCGCGCGCGTGCGCGAAAGAGCGAGAGAGAAGAAACGAGGACGCCAGCGGCCGGGGACAGCCGCTAGAAAAAGGATGCGAGCCGCATAGTGCCGTATGGGCGCTCTGGGCTTTTGGCTGCTGGCTGTCTTCTGGTAGCCCCTGCTTGCTGTGGAATTTTGGCCACGCCACGCGGGAGTGAAAAGGGAAAAGTGACGCGGGTTCAGTTATTCAATGTGCATGGCAAAGTGAGAAGCACGCAAAGAAGATGCGACTCGGGGAGGACGACGTGGACGACGACGACTTAGCCAGTTCGCACGGGCGATTCTGAGAGAAGGCGCGCGAGAAAGAGGCAAACTGGAAGAGAACACGAGAGGAGGGAGAGCGATAGGAGATATGGCAAGACTCCGAGATCTTCTCGGTATCCTCACTGCCGTCTGCCTATTCTGCAGCATTGTCGACCTCAGCGATGGTGAGTGGCCGCTGCAGCTTTTTTGCATATGTCTCTTCTTTCTTTCTCCCCTACTTACTTTCTTCTGTTCGACTTCGGTACGCGCCTTTACTTCCTTTATGTTTCTCGCTCCTTGTTTCTTTGTCTTCTCCAAAAGTTTTCGCTTTTTCTCGAGATAGTTGTTCGCTAACATTCGTTCGCTTTATCTTCCTGCCTTTGTTGTAGAAAAGCTGTAAAATTTCCAGATTATATTTATTTTCTGGACTTACGATCAACTAAGCTTGACATTTATGTAGCTCACCTCATATTTAAGTTCTTATCTCCTCTTCTCCATTCCATTTTTAAGTTATTAAAGAGGGAATCTGATTTTTGAATTGATAAGCGTTCTTCAACGTCTTATCCACTTTTTACCTTATTTTTCTTTGATAAGTTACACATCTAGTATAAATTTTTATGTACTTCAAAATTTACATTATTTTTTGCGCTCATTTTATTTAAAATGTAACACGATAATAAATTTATTTTTCTTAACAATGGTAATGAAACATTAAAAATACACAATGCTTGTTTTATATTTTTTCAATCTTTTATAGGTCATTTCACATGCATTAGCTATATAAAGTTAAATAGTTAATGAACCACAACCTAACTTAGAAGAAATAAAGAAGCATTTAGCTACGATAAATATATAAAAATAAAGAATATATGTAATTTTGTGTTTGCTATCGATACTAGTTAAGTTTCTACTTAATATCCGATAATAGAAATCTACAATTTAATTTATTCAAAATGAACCTATAATATTAATGGTTTAGTTTAAATATAAGCCAATAATTTTCTACGTACTATAAACATTTTAGTGATTTTAGCATTAAAATTTTCAATTTAATTTCTATTCATTTGTTTAACAAATAATAATTATATGTTCTTGGAAGTTCATCAATTTAATATAACTATAAAGCGGCTGAAAATAATAATTCTTTTAGATAAATCTCTGTTTTCGTAAAAACATCATTAATCGATATTGATAAATCGATATTATAATTGTTAACCCAACAGAAAGAAAATGATCCTTTAAAAGAAATAATAAAAATACTTTCTGAAGGTGAATGCGAGACAAAAGAAAGGCTCGATTTCGTGGGATACGTAAAAAGGAAAAAAAAATTTTTATCATCTTGGTGGCGCGGAAAAAGGAGGAAAAGACTCATGGTTCTCCGGTCGCAAGTCCTGAAGGCCACATGGATTTATTCGATTGGTCTGTCAATGTGCATAGAATCGCATGTATTTTTATCACGCTCTTTTAAGAGTGTGCGCGCATGCATATATAAAAATTCAGGATTCGTGATAGAAATAGAAAAAGAGAATAATGAGAAAAAGGAAATATTCTCACGCGTTTGATGCGTACACGATTCTTTCAGTTCGGTACTTTTCAACCGAAAAGCGTCAGATTGGGCCATGGAAATCGCCTTTGCAAGCCCGCCTTTTTTAGACTTTTTCTTCTCTCCCCTTTTCTCTTCGCCCTGCCACTTTACTACTATTTTTCTATTTCCTTATTTTCCCGAGATGTATCCAAAAAATAAGGGCTCAGTTTATACAAATTTTTTTCAATTTTCACGTTTTGGATCATGACAGTTAATAGTCTCAAGAATGTTTATTAATATTGTTTATTTTTGTTCAATGATAATAAAATACTTTAAATCGAGAAGCATCGTATAATCATTTTCTACAAACATTACAAAAGTCTTCAAAAAAAGAATTATAATAACTACTTAAAACTTATATTTCAATTGTTCTAATATTTAAAAAAATTTAACATAATCACTAATCATTATTACCGCAATAAAAAGACAAATCACCTTATTGAATGCTAATACCAGTAAATTTTTAAATAACTCTAAAAATAGAAATTTTAGGCAAACGATGAATTAATCGATAGATAGTTGATAGAGAAAAATGCAAAAAAGATAAAGAATAAATGAGAAATGAAGAGAGAGAAATCAATAATTACGCTTCGAAAACTAAGATTTTTCCCGCGCGTTTCTTGAGCTCTTCTGGCGTGACTTCAAAGGATTAGCGTTTTTACGATCGCGTATGAAGTCACTAATTTTATCTGCCAGATGCCACATGTTTATAGACGTCAAATAGAAACTGTGAGCATACGTATTGAAGAACGAAATGGAAAGCAAATAGTAAGAAAATCATAGAAAATCATAGGAAAAGGAACGAGTAAAAAATAAACGATTTTTAATTATATATTTAGATATTGTATTGCATTGTATTTAGTTTTTTTATAATAACATTGAATAAGAAATACTTTGAACTGACTTGAAAATCTATCGTTCCTCCGATATTTATACATTTCTCAAAAATGTCGTAAATATTTTTCTAGTCAATATGAAACCTTAAAACTTAACATGAATTTGTATTTTTTAACGTCTTAATATAGCTTAATAAAATTATCACATGCTTTCGAATTAGGTATGTATTTTTTTACCAAGTGTCAATATTTAATATTTTTTAAAAATTCATAAAACTCTGATTTGTGAATAAACATTATTAATACACATTCAAATACAAACAGCATCTTCGATTTAACGTGCGTTTTACAGTTTATAAAACAGTAAATAGATAATTGAATTTAAAAAGAAAAACGTAAATTAAAATTTGAATTAAAGAAAAGGAAGTTCCATGATTTTCTAATTTAAAATGAATGTGTCCAAGTACATTTTTTATTAAAATTCTTATAGTGTTTGTATTAAAATAAATAAAAAGTGAATGCACGAGAGCTGTACTAACTTATTATTCTTAATTAAATAATTATTCCTATTAAACATAAACATATACATATATTTATTTAAAAGTTTTGTTGAATCGTTGCTAAATTCTATGTAGAAAAGAACAAAGATAAAAAATAATGGTCTTTTGAATGATTTGCAGATCACTCTTCAACGTAATAAAACTAAATCTCGAATCGACTTTTGAATTTCATGTTGATTTTACTCTCTTTTTTTCAAGTTAAAAATATTTGTTAATAGAGCTTTTGATTAAAATAGTTTTACGTAATATTATTAAAAACAAGACTAAATTGAAAAAGTGCTACTGTTGGAAAAATAATGATAAGAAGGAAAAGAAAAAGTAGGGGATGGATGAATCGCAAATACTATGAAATCGTTAGCGACTTGTATGTCGAGCAGTTTCCTTAGCTTTGTTAGTATTTCAAAACATCTACGATGACGCTACCCACAATCAAGATAATTTTTTAAGCAGAACTCTTTTCAGACATGTCACTTTGTTTGGATGATGTTGCTGTGGCTCGCTACATAATTCATTGAAAATTCGGGATGTCGACGCCTTCAGAGACGGTACACAACATTCCGTCGTCTACACGTGTCGAACAACATTGAAAATCATTCTACTTAGTTCATGCGCGTCCCTCATTACTTTCTGTGTTTCTTACAGTTGAAAAGAAGCCCCAACGTTCACTTTCCAAATGAAAATATTTTTTACTTCAAGAAACGAACAATTCTTAGCTTTGGCTGAATGGCTCCTCCTTTCGAACTGGGTTACTTCAAGATACATAATGCATTATTCAAGCTATAACCGCTTATTTTACAAATTTATTCGAATTGTAGATGAAAAATATCTAATCTCGAATATTTTGCACACGATTACAGTCATGTTTCAAATTGAAATAAACTGTACACAACGATGAATGTCCATTATACGCTTTTTATTATTTGGAAATTTTGTCTGTGCTATCGTTTTTGTTTGCTATTATTTTTACTTGTTAGTATTGCAATTTACATTTCTGTACCAAACGTTAATTAATACGCCAAATCAAATTCATATTTTATGAAAATTTACATACTTAAACCATTGAAACTTAAAAAATATAATCGAAATTTAAATAAACAATGAATTGTACTTTTTAAACTCTATAAAACACCAAGCGAGATAAGTTGTTTTCTGAATATTTTATACGAAGAACATTGAAATTATTTAAAATTAAAACTTAAAAATGAAATGATATTATATTTTTAAAGATTAAAAAAATTCAATTATCGGAAAAAAAACTGTTTTTACACCCCCAATAGTTTATACTTTACATTAATAACTAATCTTTTTAACGAAAACACAGAACAAATTGCGCAAATAATACCTCTAATGCACATTCTACGAAACGTTTTTTAACGTAACATTTATTTTAAATATTTATATTTTATAGGAATGTTACGGCTCATTAGTGCATTTCAATTGAAAAATAATTAAACCAATCATAAACGCGGGTAACGTCATAGAGTTTCTAATATGTAACCGCATCTTTAACGCATCTTAACCGTATATTTTTTTTTTTTGTAAAACTGTTTAACACTTTTATAATGTTCCATGATAAGACTAAATGTTCTAATTACATAAGCATTATAAGATAATTTTTATTCTTAAAAAGTCATGTACAGTAATGTATTTAAAAAATTCACAACTGGTTTAACAATTGCTAGTGAATGATCCATTATAATATTGTATTAGTTTCTAATGTTTTATAACGAGTTTTTCAAAAAACTGCTCAACTTTTCGTAGCAAAATTTTTCTAAATCTCTGTTCCTATAATTTTTTTTTATGAATAAATATTTGAAAACAAAATAGGAATAAACTGCGTAGAGTAATAGGAATGAGCTTGTTAATTCTGATTTACTAGCGTTACCTGTACACATACGAAAATCACTGCAAATTATGCATTACATACATATTATCGTCGAGTGAAAAAGCCACATGAGCTTTTATTGGAGTTTAAATCACTAATATGAACCTCCATAAAAAAGTTGTAGTGGTCAACAAACCGTATTCAAATGAATTAAAATATCTATACACATACAGCTTTAAAATAAATTATATAATATGGTTTTTTTATAATTTTCTTCTATTTTATGTAAAGGATATCTATTGGAACCCATTCCCGATGATGATGAAAACGACGAAAAATCATCATAAATAAAAATCACAAATAAATCTATAAAATAAATTGCAACGCCCTACTTCACTTTTGTGCAACAATAGAAATATTAATATATAAATGCGTAACATCAGAAGTTTCGTTTTAATCTCGATCATAGATTTTTTACGTATAGTTACTTAATTGTGATCATTTATATACAAATATATGTGTACATAAAGTAAAAAAATAATAGGATGTCTATATTTTTATTTTGTCCTAAAATGATCAATAATAATTGGCACGTATTTTTGTTTAAATTTTCATCAAAATAAATAAATATCCGTAAATGAAAAATGTTATTTACACAATTTAATGCAATCATTCATAATTGACATAAATTAAAATGCCATCGGATATCTGCGCATCTATATTTTCTTGTATAAACCCCGTAATTAACCCGAATAAAAATTTATTTTTTTATATAATTTCAATGTATTTATAATGCAAGAACAATACAAGTATATTACAGTTATTTTTGAAAAGAATAAAGAATAAAATTATATTTCATCTTTGAAATGAATTAATAATTTTTCTGTTCAGGTTGTACAAATAGTTCCAATAAAATTTAGTAAAATATTTCCTCTGTTAAATCAGATTCATTCATAGAGTTTATTTGATATTTTATATTATACTTTACAAAAAAATTTTTAGATAATTTATGGATTTTTTAAGAATCCCTCTAATTTTAAACATAATATTTATACATCATAGCATAAAATAAAATTTTAGATGCTAAAAATTGTTTATTTCTTGTCTAGTTTATATGTCGTTTTAAATAAGATAGTTAGAGTTTGTTTATAATAAAATTTAAATCGTTATTTTTAAATAAAGGAAAAAATTTCGAAGACATTACTCTGGAATAAATAAGGAACATTTTATGAGTCGTAAAAAGGTAGATAAAGTGATTGAGCCGTACGAATGTTATTGTTTACGCAAACGGAAACATTATACACACGAATAGAAAATAGAAAAGTGATCTCTATTTTCTGTTCCAACCGGGACAATGGAGGGTATAAAAGAGCTTGAAACCCCCCCTCCCCAACATAATAAAAATAATATATAATAAAAAACAACAAAACAGGCATTAGCGTGACAAAAACGCATGAGATACCGAATGAAATAACAGAAAAGAAATAAGAACGAAGAATTAATATATAATAAAATAAAAGAAAAAAATCTCCAAGTAAGAGCCAAAAGAAAAACTAGAATGAGACAAAGACCTTATAGTGCAACTGCGTGCCATAGAAGTTTTCAAGTTGAACGAAGAAACGAATGAAAAGAAGAGGGCCGACATAAGTGCAAACGTTTCTTCGTGTCTTTTTGTGGTTTACCCGCGCACAGCCAAGATGCTGCCGCAACTCAACTATGCAAGCTATAATTTGCGTAAGAAACAATATTGGCATAGGATACTGGGTAAGTAAAATGAGCAGCCATATATAGATTAAAAGATAGAGTAACAGTAAGATAGAACAAGAAAAAGAAATACGACAAACACAATGTCTGTGGCTTACGCTTAAGATCTTGAAAGAGTAAACTTGGCATCTTCTACAAACGCATCAATACTAGTGTGTGCCTTAACAGGCTTTTAGGATAGAATATCTCTCTTCTTAGGAGCTTGACTTTTGAAAAGTCCACAATTATTTTTTTGTATTGGAAGTAATAAAAAATGAAAGTACAATTTTGACGAGAGAAACCAGAATTTTAACTTCATAACTTTCCTATTTTTCCATTGCGTTTATGACGACCTTAGAGTCGAGGATATTTTACACTGAGGCACCTGAATGCCATCTTTTTGTGATTTTCTAATACATCTATGTTGTTATCTCGAACGAACCCATTATTAATACAATATGGACCGACAATGCAGGCCAGAATTCACGTTTTAATCTGGTACTTCATTGGTTAAAATATCTAAAAATCTTTAGCTACCGTTAGTTTTTATACTTAGGCCATGTAATACATAGATGTATCGGTTTAGTTTAAGGCATGAAAAGATGAAAAGTATAAAAGATGGCAACCATCGAACCCTCCGTTTGTTTTTTAATGAGAGTTGGCTTATAAAATGTGTTATAACGCTCCCGGTGTTCCGGCAAATAGGGTGTATAATCACCACACATTCAATTCACTCTCATCTTAAGACAGTGTCAATAGTGATTTCGAGAAACTGAAATAACCACCTATTAGAAGAGTCATTAGCCCACACATGCGGTTATGTGCAACCACAAACATTAGTTTCACGTTTCAAAAATTCAAACGAAAATTCTTTGTTTGATTTGTTCATTTTTCTATAGCGTCAAAAAAAAATAAGGAAGAAATCCTTTTATAGCAATGTTTAGAATTTTTAAACTTTGAACTCTTGAGCTTTTCTTATATCAAAACTAAACGAATAAATGAATCAATGTCTTTTTTGCATCTTTTATAACATGAAGGATTAGGTAATATTACTCCTGCATGCGTCGACTCAGAATTGAAAATTTTTATTTAAAAAAAAAAATGGGTGGGCTTGAAACTCTCATTTCTTAATCAGGAGGCTCATTTTATTTTTTTAATCTTCGTATGAAAATTCGTATAATTCAAAAGTTATTCCTTCGGGGTAATTTAATCGTCTAACAAAACAATTTTATTTTACATTCGTCGGTATTCCTAAAAAATAACAAAATGGAAGGAAAAATATTGAAATCAAAGTTTAACAAGCCGAAATTGAAACTATTTCTTTCCAATTTGTGTGTATTCAGTTTCAATTTGCAAGACAAAAGACAGAGTAAGAAGAAGGAGACAAGAGGAAATGAGCTACGGATAAAGCAGAGAGAAAGATTAATAAAGCGTGAATGCGAAGCACGAAAGCGAAATTCCGAGCGTATCGAGTTGGAGAGACTGGACTCGAGCGAAAGCGTATCAGTTACAATTCGCGTGTACGAGGAAAAGGTGTGAGTGTGCGAGCGAATGCAAAAGCGGACGGCTCGCATTGCAGATAGAAAACAAGACTTTTTATGCGCCTTGAAGAATTAAAGCGGGAGAAAGAGAGGAGTTAAAAAGGAGAAAAAGATGCGGCAATGTGGGGCCGGGGCAGTTATAGGGCCAGTGAACAGAGGGAAGACCAAACCTCAGGAATGTAGAGGCGCGTTCCTCTCTCGCCTCGCCCCCTCGCCCATATCTTCTTGGCTTTTCCCTGGCGTTTCTGGCCCCGTGTACTCGAGTTGAGCAGACCTTCTCTTCTCCCACTTCTTTGACTCGACGTGCACCGGTCGCGAAGCCTCCCTTTGCCTCTTCTGCATGCTTTATTAATCTTTTCCAGCTTTGCAAGCTTTTAACGTTTTGGCACCTGACGAAAACACTCACATTTTTTCCAAAATTACTTGCGAGTCCGGACGCTGGATCTCGAGAATTCTGTAATCGCGCCAAACTTGTTTAAAATATCGCCTTCCTAAAACTTGCTTCTGAACACTCGTAATTTAATTCGGGCTTAGAGTTACAAGGCCGATAGAAATTTCTCGGTAAGGTGTTCGCAATGGAAATGTTTTGATAGCCCTTTTCAAGCAAGAATTTTAGCGATTCTATCTGGTTTTCGCTTGTAGAAAAGGGAAGTCTGCGTAGCAGCTCGTTTTTTTATCATCAAACTTTTCATTCACCTGTCACACCTATAATCATTGCTCCCAGCTTTGAAAAATTGTCATTGTAAAGACGAGAGACGACGAGTAAGCGCGCTCGTAATTCGATATTTTTTAGGCTTTTGTATATGCAAATGACACATAAAAAAGCAATAAACTCGAATCGTAAATAATTATTTCTTTTTTATTAATGTTTTATCGTTCCTTCTAAATTAGGATTCCTCTCTTTTTCCTTTCTGGGTTCTCCAATCTTTTCCCCCTGCACTGCTTCTCTCCCGCTCTCGACATCCTCCATTTTCTCCTTCATTCTTGTTGTAAATTATACTCACTCACTCACACGCGCGCGCGCCTGCGCTACTCTCTCACTCCCCCTTCCAGTACCCATCCCTGGCTTCCCCTCCCCTGCCTTCGCGTGGGCTCTTTTGGCCTCTAACAAGCTACAATATAAATAATGTTATACAAGGTGCGCGCGAATGCCCCTTGGCTTTTTTTCAAAGTGTATATACGCGCAGATGAGAGCTGTGCGCCAGGCTCGTAAGGCGTCTGCATATTTTCCTGTCTGGAAAAACACTTTACTTTTTCAATTTCTTTTAGCAGTACTTTTAGTATTTCTGCTCGCATATTTGCGCAGCTTCTTTATTTTCGGAGTTTATATATTTTTTGCAAAGATTTGTATTTGAAAAGCCTTTAAAAATCTTTTTATTCATTTTCAGCCTTTCAAATGACGGGAACGAAATCTTATAAATTTTACTCAAGTTTCGTGATTTTTGCGCTTATTATAAAAAACGCTTCTGTTCCAAATAATTGTTGTCGATTCTATTCTTTATTGTGAATAATGCGATAAAAAAAGATCGGACAGTGATACGCATTGCGACTGGATTGTTACACGAACGTTACGCGTGTGAATGAAACGAGCGCATAAAAATTGGTAGCCGCACATTCCTATGTTTGAAAACTTATAGCGGAGATCCAACACCGTAGATTCTCGTTCGCGTAGTAGCATCTTGTTTAACCTTTTCTCGACGTGTGTATTTAATACAAGCGAAGCGACGCGTTATAGGCAAGGATTTATGAGCTTGTAGAAGGTTTTCAGGTGGTGAAGGGAAGAGGGGCCGAGTGAAGTTCCAGGGTAATAATTCATCGCCCCGGTTTGCTTCGTATACTCTTCTTCTCTTGGCTAAGATTTTTACGCCGCGCGAAATTTAATTAAAAATTTCGAATTAATTAAGTGACTGTTTACATTTCGTAAAACGCAAAAATGAAAAGTTGCTTTTGAAAAGCTGCATCAGGACTAACACTTAAAAAATTCGAATACATTCGACTTGCTCAGGAGAAAATGTTGCCGCGAAAATACTCTCAGCACAGGTCCCAGGAATCGAACGCAAGGACACGTCTCACAGGCCCTTTCACGTGAGTTGTTGAATGATCGCATGACAGTTCTTTTCATCTCGACGGGAGCAATTGATGTTACTGAAAAAAGGTCGCGACTGCAGCGAAGCCCCGATGAAGAGACCGCCGAGATACGATAAGGCCTTCTAGAACTTTACTTCTAAACTACCCCTACCCTTTTTTCACCCCTGGAGATTGCTGCCGATGCTGCAACCGCCACTACAGTCGGCACTCTTCAACCCATAAGTATGTGCGCGATCTTTCTCTAACCCCCGTGGATTTCTCGTTAATAGCTGGGGGTGTAACGCTCCTATCAACCCACTTCTCTCGTGAAGTCGCTTCATTAATTTTAATTGCGTCAAATCAATTTTAATTACTATTTGGTCTCTTCGCTCCTAAAAACCCTGTCGAGAAAGTAGCTTTTTTCTATTTTAAAGACTGTGCCCTCTTCAATTGAAATTTTTTTTTCGTCGTACTAATTTTTTTATAATTATGCCGACAGACGAGGTAAGTGTGGCCTTTGTTTCTTTTTTTATTCTTTGTGTGGAGTTCAGCAGCAGCTAAGCTATGACTATTTCGCAAAGAATATTTCTAATGCCCTGATAAATTTGCGGTACTGGTGGGGGAGGGGGAAGGAATATCATCAAGATACTTTGATTCCGCTGAGAACATCCTTTCTTCATGTTTTTCGTTTACCTATTTTTGAAAACCCTCATAATTGATAAATTTAAGACAAATATTGAAGTGCATCATTACAAAACCGATACGGACCGTACGGACAACGATAAGTTTCGATGATTCTAATAATGCTAACACTAATTGGAAATTTTCCACAACTACAGGTGAAGACTCGCTCACAATAATTACAGATAATAGCCTAGTTACACATGTCGCGATTTTTTTAATTTTTTTATCTTTTGTAAAGTTTTTTCCTGTAGTTTCTTACTGCACTCACTGATGTAAATTACCCCTTAAATCCGTACACGAGTTTCAGTTCCAAAAAATAAGTCTCCCCAAAAATGGAAGAAAAGTAGCATTTTGCTAAACTTTCCAATCGTTGAATTTACTTTTTGAGTTACTTACTTAGGATAGAGAACTTGGCAAAAAGGCTCGAATTGCCTCTCGTTGCCGTCGAAAGCGTTCCCGACAACATAAAAAGGTTGATGCTTTTATATTTTAAATATTCCTTGTTTTCAAATTTCTGCCCGCCAGTGCCGCTCTTTCTGCACAAGTCCACACCTTGGAATTTAAGTACAAACCAAAAGAGGTGGGGAACGGTAGGCCATACATTGAAAGTATATTGCGCGCGTCGCTGGTCCTTCTTTACGTGGGCGAGGGAGTCAGTGAGGCATTGTCTGACGTACTGGCCGTGCGGGTGGAGGACAAGCCTCTCCCCTCCCCACGCTCAAAACTGAAAAAAGGTGCTCGGGCGCGCGGGAGTCGGCCGCAAACGTCGGCGGAAATTTTGGTCTCCCGAAATGAGATCCTTTCTTCTGCACCCTCTTTCGCTCGCGTTCGAACATCCGTGGCGAGGAGCAAGGGACACGTTCCCTCAGCGCTCCTTCTCCTTCTTCCTTTTTCCCATTCATAGGGCCCCGAGTCGAGCATCGCCGAAACACGTAAAGTCGCCCCCTACGGGCAACGCCTCGGATTCTGGCCTTGCTGGCCCTCTGCTCTCTGCTACGCCTACTCTCACCCGAACCCCAACGTAGCTGTTCTGGCCGCTTTTTTCATGTGGCCTTCAACTTCGATTGCTCCGCACGACCTCTTGAATGCGGCTCCAGTCCAACCGAACATTCCTTTCGGAACTCGATCTTTTTCCCACTGCACTTTCACGCTTTTACAAAACATTGTGCGTACGTTGAGCAGATCTTTCTCAATATTTTTATTTACGTTTCACGCGGAAAAAATGAGCGCCCACTTTGACACACTCGTTATTAGTCGTCGGAAATTTTTCTTTATCTGCAGCGTCGTAAATGGCGATTGAAAATTCGTATTCCATTTCATGAAACTGCATGTTAATGGAAAATTCTTCTATATATCTCGCAGTCACGTACGAGTTGAACAATAATATTGTGTTACTAAATGCGACAACGCAGGCCTTGCAAGGGGAGAGTTTAATATTTAAAAGAACCAATTCTATTGTACAAAGATTTCGAAGAATAACATCTGTGCGAAGGATGAAATTGACGATTGAGAGGGTTTGTGTGTGGAAAGTAATGTATAATTTCACAGTACTTCAATAAACAAGTAACGATATTTTGATCGACTAATCGAATAATTCAACACGTGTTTCTTTTAAATGTTTTTACCTAAATAACAATAAAATTTAATTAATTTCAAACTAATTAGTATTATCCGATGTGTCCTTATTTTTCTTTTAATCGTTCGCTCCGCATTGTTGAGTATTACATTTTCGTTTGCATTGATAAATACGTATAATTAGATCATATAACCCTACAGACGATTTTAAATTGAATTTTGATCAATCTCAACTTTGAAATCCGGAGTTTACTGGAATTTTTGTGGAAATTTCTTGGTCTAATGGAATACACGAGTACTGCAGAGTCATAATTTATGCAAAACCATGGATTTGTTCTCGAGCCAACTGTGTTAGATTCGATATCATCTTCTGTTCGCCGCGACTTCACCTCCTCTTTAAACGATTCACGAGCAAACACCTCGGCCAAAGAATGTTACCATCGAGTTTGAATTCGTAGTTTAGTAAGCGAGCAAACAAAAGTAAAATAAACAGTAGCCCACGAATTGCTAGGAATTCGAAGTTGCAAACTACGAGTTGTATAGAATACAACGCGAGTAATAAGAGAGCAGTTTTTTGACTCCGGAAAAGTGGTCGAAGCGCTGTTTTTTGGGCGTATCGCGGACTCGCCGAGTAATCAAAGTCTCTATATGCTTGCTTGCGAACGTGTATAGGCACACTTTTCGACGACTCAACCTCCGCTATGTACATAGATTTGGTTAACATGTGATTAGCCGAGGGCGCACATTTAAGCTCTCCTACGTTGCTATTTGTATCAGAAACTGTGTGTGACTCCTCGTCTCCCGCTTTCCTGATTAAAATCATGATGTATGAATACGTAAACACGTGCTTTATTATTACTAGGTATTCATAGAGCACGGGAATCTGTCCGATCTTCTAAAAATAAAGCTGACTTCACTCCAGGTACTAAAAAATTGCACAAAATCGAAAGAACAATTTGCTCCTCGTACTGAAGTTGTCAGAGGCCTGAGTCCCGTTAGTGTTTTCCAGTTTGAGGAAGTAATCTGAAAAATTCATGAATTCAATATAAGTGCCGGCCGCAAAAAGGGCCGCCGAGAGCTTGTAAAGGGACGAGAGAAGGATAAGAATGGTGAAATCGGTCTGCAGGAATCCGAATAAAAAGAAAGAAAAAGAAACGGCAAAGAAGACGAGGCGAAGAAAGTGCGAGAACCGGTGAACTCGAAGATTTTTTCTCTCTCCCTGCCCTGCTCCTCTCGTCCTTTGGCTCGGGTCCAAGGAGGGTAAAATAAGTAGGAGAAAGAAGAGAAATAAGGCGTAGCTATAGTTTTACAATGACAAATATACATTCAAGTCCTTATTTCACACGCAACGTTTAACGTAACGCAATTCACATTGTGTCTCACGCAGCTCATTATTCTAGGTTCGCATTAGTCTGTAACTCTATTCAACGTTTATATACTTTTTCTACGCGTTTTATTTTCTTTTCATATTTGAAAGCATCTATCTGTGATTGAAATAATCAAATGCAACATTCCTCTAGTCAGTTATTAAAAATATAAGCATCGTATATGGTAATAATAAAAAATTTTATAAGTAAAAAACTAGTATAAATTTGTGTCGCTTAGCAAACTTCTAAAATTTTCCCCATATATACGGATCTCCTTAAATTTTTAATTGTGATACCGATTAAAAGTGTTAACTGGCGTAAGACATCGAATTCTCGGCTAATATTGCAGCTTAATATTAATTTTTAATAAATCTTATGAACTAAAATATATGTGTGCGCTGAATTATGAATGTCTCTCGACCTGTTTTTTTAGTATAATCTATTATTCGTGGTCAAATATTTTTCAACGAATCAATGGACAAATAGTATTTAAAAAACTAATCACTCTTGTCCACCGTTTTTATAATTCTTACAATTAATAGCTATACGCCGATTATTTTTTAAAGGTGTAAAAGTGCTTCAGAAATTCTTAAATTTAGTAGAAAACTAAATACTAATTTTACTGCATGGTCACACATTTTACTAATACGCGTTTTTGAATAGTTATCTACTTCTTTAAATCTGTTTGTATTTTTATTTGATCGTTCCTTCAATCCGTGCTAATCAAAACACCTGTTTTGACCAAATTCCCGTTGTAAATATTTAAAAAGTTATTTAAATATTTATATAATAACAATGATGGTAATAATAATAATAATAATAATAATAATAATAAATAAACTGTAAAATAATAAATAATATATTCTAGAGAAATCAATACTTTGAATTTATGACTCGGGGTAAAAAAGATTCATGTGCTTGTAAAATATATTGATCAGCCACGTTCTCAACGAGGTATGCCTCCACTTGAAAATTGGCCTTAGTAATGGATTATGTAAAAACAAGATTTTAATAAAAACTTGAATGTCTATAGCCATATCTATTCCCGAGTATGTAACACATTACTCTCATAACTCGCATACAACTCGTACCACTCGGTAGCACATAAACATCGCTCTGAGTATGAGAAGATAGTGCCTTGAACTTAAGACGCCTCTCAATTAGGAGTGGAATTCTTTTGACCTTGATGGGTTGGTATAAATTTAAAAAAATGTTAAAAGCAGTAAGAATATTTGCTTACCGGTATGTAGTTAATTTAAAAGACACGATCTTTCGAAATTTTTAAAGTTCACACCTTTACATTTATCTTTTGTGAGATGTAAACTGATGCCCCGTTCGTTAAACCCAACAGTGTTGAAAATCATTCTCTTTTAAGTTTTAAAGTTAAGAAGGTAAAAAGCTAACCTAGAATAAAGGAAGACCTCATCATTGACTGTATTGAGATGAAATACCATTCGTAAAAGAACGGTAAGAAACAAATAAAATCGTATTTTTAATATTGTACTCGCAGTTATTGAGTATTATATTCAGTCGATGGAATTACTTAAATTTTCGTTCACATTAGAGACAAATATGTAATTACTTTGAACAAAAATAACTTACTTTTCACTTACTGAATTTCAGAGAATGTCTGTTGCTGACAAATATCTATTATATCCTAATAATGATAGTACAATGCAATGATGAATAGAAATAATATAATTTTAGCTTTCCCTAGGAAAGTGGTAAAGCTTTTCATTTTTTCTGCAATGACTAAAATTCAATTATGTTAATGTTTTATTTACAGAATAGTGAAAAAATTTTTGTAACAATTCCATACAATTTACCTCCAACTATTCAGATAAGGAAATGATTCGATAATCGTATCTCATCTGTGTTCAATATAAAATGCAAAACCTTGATTAACGTGTTTTACTGAATATGTCTCATTAGGTACCCTTATTGGAATTATATTTATTTAAATATATAAGGTATCTTTACCATCTAAATTTACTGCCTACTAATTATTTATTCATTAATATAATACTAAAAAAGGATAATAAAAAAATTCTATAATTCAAATAAAATTTTACAAATGCAATTTATCAACGTAATTATGATATTATATATATATATATATATATATATTATATATATATATATGTCTTTGCATAAGCAGTGCCGTATGTATGGGTTATGTCGAGCAAAATTTGTGCAACGAAGTCTGTTTTTAAGTTAACTAAGTGTTACTGACCCTATGCGATAAAAGAAAAGATATAATACGTCTATTTATCGTTGCTATAAAGTTTAATTTACAAGGTTACTTACTAAAATTATCATTTTCTGATTAAAATATCATTTTTAATAAAAGCTCGCAATAATATTCTCTAACACAACATATATTGCAAATTTACTCTTACTTAATATAACTAATTAGCAAATTCGATATTATTCATGGATGATTTACACGCAACTGCAAATTTATATTCAAAATTATAAAATGCTCAAAAATATCAAAATTCTTTTGAAATAGTTGAAAAAGAAAAATTATAAAACATTTTTTTAAGTAAAACAGAGAGAAGGAATAAATAGAAAAAATAGTATCGAATCGCGAAATTGGCTCTTGCGTTATCAATCAGGGTATAAAATGTGTGCATGATTAAAAAGCCGTGAACGATGATGATGTATAGGTAGTAGTTGAGAAATTAATTCAAAAAAGTACTTGAGCTTTATTTAGAGTTATGCGTGCACCGTGCACATGTAATATTACTCCGCCGGAGCAACGATCTCATAATTATAAGTGCTTACAACTTTATCGATTTGAACAATTTTTTCAACAAAAAGATAATATAAATATAAACAAGTACATTTAACAACCATGCCAACACTTCGTTTAGAAAGCAATAAAGTAATAATCAAAATAATTTTATTTTCAAATAAAAAAATATTTTTAGTATTTTCGAAATATGTAATTAGAGCTAAATTAGATATACATTAATAATTATGTTTTTACAGTATAACAGTACAATAAAATTTTAAAATATGTGTCATTAATGAAATTCCATGTACTTGAAAATAATTTTCTGCCTTCACAACTACTGTCCAGTTAAATAAAAGTTAAAAAAGAAAACATTGCCCAAGCGACAAATCACTCACCGATTAATCAGTAAAAATTAGACTCCGTAAAAATTAAATAGTTTGGCAAGAATAAAATTTTTATGGTTATTGATGCGACAGCAACGGTAGAAAATTTAATAACGTTTATACATTTCGACAATTTTACAAAATTATATATTTAATTATAATTTT
The DNA here is from genome assembly GCA_018907185.1 of Platyscapa corneri. Taxonomy (NCBI): domain Eukaryota; kingdom Metazoa; phylum Arthropoda; class Insecta; order Hymenoptera; family Agaonidae; genus Platyscapa; species Platyscapa corneri. The sequence goes on from JACCHW010000083.1 coordinate 161,744, forward strand.
AAATATAATTATATCAGTGCAGGTAGAATTATTCAAAGAGTGAATATAAACCTTTGATGTCAAGTTATTTCAAAATATATAAAATGTAATCAAACCTGGAAAAAAAACAAACGCAGGTTCATAATTTGTACAAACGATTTTATGTACTTCCATCCAAGCAAAAGACTTTTAAGCATAGATCAGATATAATTCAATGATTTATTCCCCCGATTTGAAAGTCTTCAAAGGTGTCTTAAGGTGTTAGAAACAAAGACTTGAAATGATTCGATGCATATATCACAAAAGAATTATTAAAAATCAAAACGACTATAATTTCTCGACACTTGCAATTTGCATATTTCACTACTAAAATGTGCAACAATTAAATAAAACAATTTTTTTAATGTCGATTCTTTAAGAATAATTGGAATGATATAAAAATCCACATAAAAAGCTTTCGATTATAATTTAGAGTAAAAAACATTTCGATTCGTACTGTTTATGAAATTTTCACTTCCGTAAATCTCGTATATTTCATAAATTACAATGGCTCTTTTTAAAATTAAGTGTTAATCAATTAGAAATAGCAACAGCCTTTATATTTCAAAAGTTGAATAGTGTGAAAAAATATATTTAATATTGAAATAAATGTTTAAACAGGATTAGCAACTATTTAAATATGTTAAGTGCTCGATTAATCGATGAAATCAATGCAAATGAACTTGCACAGTTTTTATGAATTTATATAAGAATAAAAATATACATTTGTAAAACATAATTATATTACAATCTTTTACGAGGACTTATTCTTATTTTTTAGATTTTTTAGATTTAAAAACTACACTTTAGCAACTATTATAATTAATGTAGCGCAATCATTTTAAGATTTACGGTACGTACAAAATATAAAATAAAAATGTAAAAACAGTCAAATTGTCATTGAACGTTTAAGTGCGCCTATAATTTTTCGAGAAAAAACTTTTACTTTCTTTTGAAAATACGTTAATTCAATTTAATGTACGAGTGTACGAAACATAGGTCTAATTAATACGAACAATTTGTAGCTAATCGATTTTTAAGAATTTCACTAGTTATTAAAAAATTTCACTGTTAATATTTAAACGTTTAAAAATGGGACGATACATTTTCACGGGATTTATCGTTATCAAGGTAATCATATGCCGTCATATACATATTCTCTTGAATTAAGGCATTACCAGATAAAAAGGTAGTCCGATTTATTCGTAAAATCGGTGACTTATGGAACTGTTGCTTTAAAAATAAAGACTTCGTACCTCTTAAGCGGTAGATAGATAAACATTGAAAAGACGTGCGATAGTTGGAGTTCCGGAACAAAACTACACAAAGAAAAAAGAAACATCGCTGGGGAAGTTAAAGCATTGGGGTCCGCAACAGTACTGAACAAACGCGGAATTTTGAAGCTAAGAAAATAAGCCAAGTTAATCAAAGAGGGATGTATATAAATTAAACAAGTAATCTACATAATATAGGACTCTCTGCTTCCAAGCGAAACAATTACTCGCTTCATGCAGTGACATTAAACGCAGTGTTCCGCTTCCTCCCAAAGCGTTAACATTTAATTTCCATAGGTTTCATTAAAGAATTTTCTTCTCTCAACGTGTAAACACTAGTTTAAGGTGAAGAATGACCCGGTCTGGTGCGTGCATTCGGAAATTAGCGTCGCCTCGGCAGCTGCTGCAGAAATCTGAGGGCCCTGGGGCTCAAAACTTGGCATCGTCGCCAAGCGGAAAGTACCCGATCGGTACGCCATCGGTACACGATCAGAGCGGCGAGGCGCACTTTCAGAAATCCCAAGCGTAGCAAAAAGAAAAAGAAGGAGCATAATAAGCGATATGACGTGTGGTGAAGAAGGTGGTATAAGAGAGAGAGAACAGCAGGAAAAGAGAGAAGCACAATGATAAAAGGTGAGCGAGAGGTGACCGGCCGCTAACAAGCGAGCGAGCAAGCCATGGCGGAGAGGAGGAACGTGGGAAGGAGCAAGAAGAAACGGTGAGGAGGTGGAGTGCGCGAGCGCTAACTGCCGAGTCTACTTTGGCGTCCGCATCGTGCAACAAGGACCGCTCGCTTGCTAGCCGTTTATAATGCCCCAGCATTGGCGTAGGGAATCCCTCGGCATAGGCGTACAGCTCGAGCATTTCGCGGTCCTCCGGATCCTCCCGTCCGCGAGGAGCGCGAGCCTAGACGTAAGAGCGGACGACGAGGGAGCCCCAGCGGCCACAACTCGACACGCTGCACAACCACTGTGAGCAGCTCGAATGCAAATTGCACATTAGCCGAGGAGTGCGCAGTTTTCGCGGCAATCGAGAAAAAGAAATGGAATTCCCGAGGCAGAAAATAAGAAGCCTTGGTGGCGAGCGGAGGGGAAGTCTCGGGAGAAGAACGAGGAGAGTAAAAAACAAAAAGAGCGTCGTTACGTTAGGGCATCGCTTACGTTCACGCATGATTGGCTTCATCGTCCATTGCCGCGAGGTCCACGAACAGAAAAGAGCAGCCATCCACCTCGTCCCCACCCCCGGGTCTTTCTTCTTTGCCGTAGCTCGTCCTTCGGCCAACTACAAGTTGAACACCTGTAATCATTCGGCTTTGCCGCAAAAAATACCTTGTTTGACTCTTGCTCGCGACGTCGTAGTCGTCTTTCTCTCTTCACTCTACACTCGCACTTCTCGTTCTCTTTTCTTCCGTTCTTCATCCTTTGATTATTTTCCCTTGTAACGCAAACGAGACGGAAAAAAAGAGGAGTAGATAAGGGGCTCGATCGATGGTTACGAAGCTGCGGTTCACTGCTGCACACGGATATGCGCCGGCAGTTCTCTTTCCTTTCATTTTAACGCGCCCGCGTAGTTGCAGCAATTTTCATAATCTAAAGAGAATAATTTCAAAGGGATGCTCACAGAAGTTTTTTTTAATTCAGAAGCTTTGTGCGTGGTTATTCGGATAAAAGTTTCGTTAAAAATACAATTAATGTACTTAATCCTAAGTCATGACTAATTTTAATTTTGTTATAAATTTTTCAAATTAAAAAAAAACGCGTTAAAATACGTTCAAGTAAGTTGTCGGCTTAATCTTATCGAATCTTCAACTTCTAAATGCAGAATTAATATTCATTACTGATACAATAAATTATATTTGCAAATTTTGTAGTTTTTCATAATTCATTTGATATCGAATTCGTTGGCTTCGTCTAAAGATGGTTACAAGATGTCACAACTAATGAGAAGTAATGTTAATAGGAGATGTATGATTAACAATAAATTCATTATATTTTATTAATTAACTTATTTAATAATCTTGAGGAAGTTTGCTTTGTTTGAAAGTTATTTCATACAACTGATTGTTAATGATCCTTTAAAAACAATTCTGTGGCGACTCGATTTTAAAAAAATTACTTTTACTTCCTATATTATAGATTTTATTTCTTCAATACAATCATTTATAAATATTGAAAAATAACATTTTTAACTACTTATTTCAAAATAATGCAAGGAAACTAATTTTAATAAATTAATTAATTAATATTATAATAAATTTATTAAAAAATGTTCACCAATAGCCCCAATATGATATTTAACGTTATTTGACCTAACCCGATCGAATGCATCTACGAAGAGAATAAATTACGGTAAATACAAATTTTATTTCATTTCTAAATATTTACACATCTTACAAAGAGCATTAATTAATTCTTCAATCATCAATTTGTTTCTGTTAGTTAATATATTTATTTAAACGAAAATCTCCAACTGCGAAAAATATAAATTTTAAACTAACTACTCGCGAAGCATTCTTTGCGGAATACGAAATTTAAAGAAAATGTTGTTGTTTACTCTCGTTAAGCAGATGCGCAGTGTGTTTTAATATTCATAACGTGTAGCTGTCGATAATCAAAAATTTCCAAAGTACTTGGTTAAAGTCGATGGGAAGGCATAAAGTTGTTGATAAATCGGACAGGTAAAAAGGAGGAGGAGCAACTCGTTTCAGAGAATCAAAATCATCGAAGCGAAAGAGTTTTGTAACCCGCAATAATGGTAGAGAGTAAGGTCTAAAATAAAAAAGCTGAGATTGACGCATGGAAAAGGGGCGCAATAAGAAAGCGAGACCGAGAGCGGGGGATGCCCCAGGGTTCTTCTCTTCTCACCGAGAGGGTACTGCGTTATTGCGGCGTCTCTCATCGTAAAACAGCGAATGACCGGCAGCCGTATTAGGGAACACACGCGACTGTTGCGAATAGGACCGGACCGCGGCTTAACCTATAAAAACGCTCCTACACCGATAATATCTCCTTGCAAATGTGCGTCCTCACGCTGCCCGTAAACGAGGCCCTCTTTGAGCCCTCTGCTTTCGACTAAATTATCGCAATTAAAGTCGAGCGGCGAACGGAGAGTAGCGAATAGCCTGAAAACGATTTTGATGCTCGTTAACTCACTGCACCCCTGACGTAATTGGATCTTCCGCGTGCACGTGCACATAACTAAATAAGCGTAAAGTCCAGTCTTACCCGCGCCTCTTATTTCGTACATTATTCGCGAAGAGGATGCGCAGGTTCATCCACATCCAAGTGTATCGGTAGAGTTTTGATGACTCGGATGCAACAGCCGCACCGGCGAAACCCTTTCAAGGAATACCGGGTCATTTAATTGTTCTCCCGAAGTAACAGCAGCCGATTGGCAGCAGGGTTTTCGTTACGCCGCTTCGACGAATTTTACACTCGCCACCAAGCGAAAGAACGAGGCGAAACGATCTGATCCACTACGATTGATGAAAATTAGAGGTTTACTCTGAATTTCGCAGGTGTGGATAACGAGCGGTTGCTTTTATTTCCCTGTCGTGCTGGAAAAAATCGAAAGACAATCTAATTATCGGCAGAGCTTGTAGAAAGTATTTAAAAAAACAAAATGCAATACCGACAACGAACTGCACATCTACTCGTTCTCGGAAGCACTCAGATGCGTGCAACCCTCTCACCCGCAAAGGAACGTTGCCGAACCCGCGTTGAAAGGTATTATGACACGCTTTATTATTTAAGTGCGGACTCGCGATCGGTTCGATGCTCCGTCGCGCTGTTCCAAACAAGTTTCTCCAGAAAGTGCCTTCCGACGAAGACGCGCGCGAAAATGACAAGGAAGTTACCCTCCTCAGTATTCCTGATGAACAGGAGAGGGTGTGAAAAGTAAGAGAGCTATTAAGATCCTCTCCTTTCTCCCTCGAAAAGGGCGCGTTAAACCATTTTTCTTTTTTGAGGAGAGCCTATAAGCTTGCATGTCGGAGGTGGGAATGGTCCCGGTCTGCTGTAGCGAGGCACAAAGAGAATAATAATGCGTTAAAGTGCATAATGAGGTGAAGAAACTATAACTCGGGGGCTCTTTGGACCGGCAACGGTGCGCGCGGCCATGGCTTCAAAGGCTTCAAAAGCTCTTGGTCGAGTCCCCCGCCTCTTGCTCCTCACACCACACTCTCGCCGTTTTCAGACTCCGTACTCTTTCCCTCGCACGCTTTTCAACCACGTACAGCGCCTGTTTGATCGCGGGCCACGACACGTGTCGACGTGCATAATTAAGGCCCGTTAAAACGGAATACCGTGCAGTGTCTCCGGGAGAGGACCTGCACGCGTTGATTAAAAAGTAAAAGGAAAATAAATGCGCGGTTGCGCGCGAAGGAGAAACCAGTCGCTCAACGCAACGCGGAAAAAAGGGGCGAGCGAAAAAGCCCTATTTTGTAATCGTGCACCGACGCGCCTTTTATTTGATATGCCGGTGCGCGGATAACTAATTAAGGAACGGCATAAAAGTAGCGTGATGCCGATTAAGGGCGTCGAATTGCACTCAAAACGCCTTGCCTTATTGGGGCCTGTCTCGACATCGCCATTTTAGCCGTCGACTTACTGCGACTTGCTTCCTTCCTCCTTTTCCTCGGCTTTCCTTATGCCCGTGCACAAGCGTCCGCTGGCTTCTACTAGACACGATTAAAGTACTTTTTGCCGCTTTAGTAAGATCGACGCTTCGCCTTTTATTAAAATGAAATTTAGCGCACGAGGCGTCACGGACTTGAGAAATATAATGTGGCGCACGCTCTGCGCTTTTTGCAACTACAACTCGCCGACAAAAGAGGCGTCGTAATAAGCGCGCGCAAGGGAAGGGCAATATCGCACTTGTATAACTGCGCATAAACATAGACAAACAACCGTGCAGATATTTGCTGGGGCAAGTAGATTTGCCAAATTTATTGTGGCTCATAAAGTGTTCGTAAAACCCGTAAAATATATTTATCTTATTTACTACGGTGCCAAATTTGTAATCTATACCGCATATTTTCTTTAACAAAAGCTTAGTAGATCATTTCAGTTGCCTTTCTACAACACGATATTCCCTTCTCTAAATCAATAGTTTCTAATTTAAAAAACCTTTGACGGCTTGAAAATTGAGACAATTTATAATTGTTATTTTGATGCTCCAGGTTCCCCAACGCTATTATTCGCCACGAACAAAGACATCCGCGTGGCGAACGTCTCCCGATCGAACAAAGTTGTGTCGACCATCGTCAAAGACCTGTCGGAAGGGGTTACTCTCGACTTTTACTATGAACGAACGGGTCTCGTGTGTTGGTCCGACAGTGCTCTTGAAATGATACAATGCGTTCGTACGAACGGTACATACACACAGGTACGTTTTAAATTTTCATTACCTAAAAGAACTTTAATATCTCCCGTTATTTCCTACAAATTACAATAAAGATCTCGAGATAACCTTAATTTCGGGTTTTTTTAATGAAAACTAGAATAGTGATTCATAGTAGTTGCAGTGGTGAAGAAACCAAAAAATTGAAAAGGAGCTCACTAAATAAGCACGTTATTATTGTCTTTAGGAGCCAATAACTGTGGTGAACTCCAGCTTGATCTCCCCAGATGGTTTGGCTTGCGATTGGTACACGGGTAAGCTTTACTGGACGGACGGGGAAAAAAACCGGATCGAGGTGACGAGTATAGATGGCCGACATCGTAAGGTCCTGTTTTGGACAGAGATTTACCAACCTCGAGCAATCGCTCTTGTACCAATGAAAAGTATATTTTTCTGGACAGACTGGGGCGATGTACCTAAGATCGAACGTGCCGCCATGAACGGTGATCCAAGTTCCAGGAACGTCGTTGTTTCCGATGACATCTACTGGCCTAACGGACTAACTATCGATTATGAAAACGATCTCGTTTATTGGGTTGATGGAAGGTGTGTTACAATCATTATTTTATTATATTTTATTTTAATGCAACTATATATACTCTATTATTATTATCGCGTTTTTGAAAATCAATTGAACCGAAATACAGTTCTTCAAAAATTTCTTTCCTAATAGTCATCCAAAGATATAATTTTATATAATTTTCCTAAATTAAACGAATCCTAAAACTCGAAATTTCTTGAAATTAAAAATAACTCATAAGTTTCTTTTAAAAAATGTATATATATAGAAGGTAAATAATTTGATTATATTGATGAAAACAAATGCTAAAATAAGAAAATTTTACGCAGATACAAGTTTATAGCAGTCATGGACTATCATGGCCGGAACCGGCGAAAAGTTGTAAGTGATAGTCTTGAATACCCATTTGCCATAACGTACTTTGACCAACGTCTTTATTGGACGGACTGGCGCACCTGGTGCATCCATGCGCTAGACTTGCGTTCGACAAATGCACGACCTCGCGAGCTTTTCCACGGCGAATACATACCGGGTGACATCGAAGTGTGGGATCCTAGGAGACAACCTCCCGCAATCAATAACCCTTGCAAATTCAATAATGGTAACTGTTCGCATCTCTGCTTGCTGAGCCCCAAGGCGCCGGGATACACTTGCGCTTGCCCCACCGGTGTCAAACTCGTCGATGACTATAACTGTGCCAAGGGAGCTCAGGAATTGTTGCTTATTGTGCAGAGGAATGAGATCAGCATGATCTCTCTAGATTCACCAGACTATACTAACTTCGTCTTGCCACTCAGCGGTATCAAACACGCTATTGCCATTGATTTTGATCCAATTGATGAGATGCTGTATTGGACTGATGAATTAGCTCATGTAATTAGAAGGTATTGTTCCACCATGTATTTCTTTTTAAATTTATTACCATACCATATTTCTCCCCTCGAGTTTTTTCATATTCTGAAATTCCTTTTTAAATAAATGATTTGCTTGTGTTTTTTAGAGCATATTTGGATGGTTCCGGACAAGAAGACATTTTAACAAGTGAAGTGAAAAGTGCCGATGGAATAGCAGTTGATTGGATAGCTCGAAATTTATATTGGACTGACACTGGTACAGATCGAATCGAAGTATCTCGTTTAAATGGAACCAGCAGAAAAGTTCTTATTCATGAAGACTTAGGCGAGCCGAGAGCAATAGCCCTTGCACTTGAACTTGGTTGGATGTTCTGGACTGACTGGGATGATAAAAGACCAAAGATCGAGCGAAGTAATTTGGACGGTAGCGAAAGAACTTTGCTAATAACCAAAGACATTATCTGGCCAAACGGTATTGCTTTGGATCTTGAAAGGAAAAAGATTTATTGGTGTGATGCCAAGACCGACAAAATTGAGGTTTATATTCTTTTTGCGCTTCCAGTAAATTTAATCAAATTTTGAAGACTTTCTTTCTTATTTTCTTCTGTTTTAATAATAACTTATTTATTATCTTCTTTTATAAATATATAAATACTTTTTATAATGTTACATAAATTGTGCGTACGGGCATGTGTGTATATGTGTGAGCGCACGTCCGCAATAATGTTACCTTTTTTTTAAATAGATTAAACTGGTTATAATAGATTTTGATCAATACTTTATATTAGGTTTGCAACATGGATGGTAGTGATCGTAGAGAGGTGATTACAGAAAATCTACCTCACCTATTTGGATTTAGTTTACTCGGAGATTTCCTCTACTGGACGGATTGGCAAAGACGAAGCATCGATCGAGCACATAAATTGACTGGTGGCGAAAGAGAAATCATTGTCGAGCAATTTCCAAATGTTATGGGATTGAAAGCTGTTCATCGAGGAAAGCCCAATGGTACAAATCCGTGTGCAAAAAACAATGGGGGATGTAGTCATCTGTGCTTAAATCGGCCAGGAGACAAATACGTTTGTGCTTGTCAGATTGGCTACGAACTTACCAAAGATATGAAAACTTGTGTTGTACCAGGAGCATTTTTACTTTTTACAAGAAAGGACAAAATCGGACGGAATAGTATTGAAAATGCTAACAATGATAACATTATTCCCATCACAGGAATAAAAGATGCTAGGTTTGTTGTCAAACATACATTTTTCAAATTCAATTTAATATAATTCTAAACTTTACATATTTATTTATTCTTATGAATTAAATATCTAATCAATTTTCATTATTATATTTTTATATAAGTAATATGTATTAGTTTTAAGATTATACGTGAAATACATGAAATCGATAAATAAAGTCTCTTTAATTATTTTCAGTGCTCTTGATTTTGAAATATCTGATAATCGACTCTATTGGACAGACGTTAAACTAAAAAGTATAACTCGCGCCTTCATGAATGGTTCAGAGGTAGAAAAAGTGGTTGATCTCGGTTTGGAAACACCGGACGGTTTGGCAGTCGATTGGATTGCACATAACCTCTATTGGAGCGATACAGGTACGCGCAGAATTGAGGTTATTCACCTCGAAGGCTATAGCAGAAGAGTATTGATTTGGCAAGACCTTATCGAGCCCAGATGTCTTGCTCTCGATCCTGAAAGAGGGTAAATATATCGATAATGCATTTTATAATCTCTTGTTTGCTTATTATCTTTAATTCTTGGAAATTTGCAATTAAACTATAATTTCCTACAATTTACAATATTAATGATGAGCAAAGACATTTATGAAATTAATTTTTAAAATGTACAATTATATAATAGAAAAAAATGCAAGTAATCAACGTAATGTATTTCAGGTTTGTTTATTGGACCGAATGGGGAAATACCGGTAGCATAGAGCGATCTTGGTTAGACGGAACGCATCGGCAAATTATAATAAACGATATAGGTCGCACCAATGGATTAACGATAGATCACGAAGAACGTCGTCTATACTGGGCCGATCTCTTTACTCCAGCAATTGATAGCTACGATTTAATAACGAAAAAACGCAGGCCTATTATTACACAAAAAATTGGTTATCCATTTAGCATCACTCAATATCAAGACTATATTTACTGGACAGATTGGAACACTGGCGATATCGAGCGAGCTAACAAAACATCTGGAGGAAATAGAACCAAAATTCATGACAATTTAGAGTCGGTTACGGATCTTTTAGTTTGTCATAAGTCCAGGCAGCCTGGTTGGAATACCTGTGGTGTTAATAATGGCGATTGTAGTCATTTGTGCATAGCTTTACCTGGAAATATCGGTGCACTTTCAAAGAGTCATAAGTGTGCCTGCCCCACCCATTACAGTCTTGCATCGGATAATAGAACTTGTATTGGTAGGTGTAACATTTCAAAAAATTTCATTCATCACAAAGTTAGAGTATAGAAAAATAGAAAAATGTATTATTTGTCTTGTAGCTCCGAAGAACTTCATGGTATACAGCTTTCGCAGCGTGATGGGTCGATTTGTGCCAGATACGAACGACTGTCCCGATATAACTCTTCGCGTTCAAGGCCTCAAGAATGTGCGAGCTATTGAGTTTGATCCAATAAGTCAGTATATATATTGGATACGTACCGGTGACGGGCGCAGTTCCTCCATCAGAAAAGCTTTGGAGAATCGAACACACGCGGTTGTTGTTCTGCCAGGAGGAACGGGTCACCCTTTTGATCTTGCACTTGATCCGCTTGGTCGCTTACTTTTCTGGTCTTGTTCAATGAACGATGCTATCAACGTAACAAGGCTGGATAGCGACTCAACGCTAGGAGTTGTCGTCAAAGGTGAAGGTGAAAAGCCAAGAAACATAGCGTTGCATCCGGAAAAAAGACTGCTCTTCTGGACGGATGTGGGCGACAAGATGCGCGTTATGCAGAGTTTGATGGACGGAAAAGAAAGAGTTGTTATTGCGTCGGATTTGGAGTCACCGACGAGTTTAGCCGTTGATACTTCTGCGAATCTTGTGTATTGGGCTCATGGAAGGCAAATTGAGTTTGCCGAACTCAATGGAGCCAATCGCCGTATCCTTCTTGCGGCCGTTCAAGGATCTCTTGTTCATCTTTCTGTCCTGTTCGACTACGTTTATTGGTTTGTAATATTATTAATTAAAAATTTTATTTTTAAAGCCTAACGATATAAATGACGGTTAAATATTTTCCCACCTCTTAAATAAAAAATTTCCAAACGCAATTACCTTTCCAGATTTCCTTGCATTAAAAAAAAATATTTTTTACGAATATTTCATAAAGTGATTTAAGATTTATTAAAATTGTTTAACAAAGAAATTAAAAGACAAAAATTTTTAATCTTTAATTGGTTAATACCTTTATGAATCACAAGGATAATACATGAATATAAATGCGACAGGTTTGATCGTGACAGTCAAATCGTTGAACGGGTTGAGAAAACAACAGGATCTGGAAGAAAAGCTGTTATGAGCAATCGAGCCCTCACAGACTTAGTGTCTGTGCGAATGCCAAGTAACGTGGCAATGGAATCGAATGTGTGCAGTCCTTTACACGAGTATGGTGGATGCTCACATATTTGTATCGGTGCAGGCGCAAGCTCTAGATGTTCATGTCCGCAGTCTCTCGTGCTCGCAGATGATGGAAAAAACTGTAGAGTGGCTCCTACTTGTAGAGCCGATCACTTCACTTGTCTTAGCTCCAAATCTACTGATTCAAAGGACTGCATTCCGGCGACCTGGAAGTGTGATGGTCAGCGTGACTGTGCGGACGGTAGTGACGAAATCGGATGCCCTCCTTGTAATCGAGACATGTATTTCGAGTGTCATAATGGCCATTGTATTGGTGAGTTAAATTTAGTAAAAACTATCCATTATTAAATTAAACAAAGTAAATTCAAAGAAAAAAAGTATTGATGTCTCTATTGATACTCTTTTCAAGTATAATTAATTGTATGCTTTAATATTATACAATAATTAAAATTTTCGAAATAATATCCTGAAGTATTGAAATTTATCATAAATTCTAGCAAAGAATGTTATAAAGATGATAAACTTTGTAATCGAATATAAAACAATAATATTATTCGTATTTTAAATTAATGATAAAAGAATTAAAGTTAATTCATTAATTAGAATTAATAATAAGAAAAGAATAATTGGGTAATTCTCACCAAATTATTTTTTATTTTTCTTTGTGTCTATATAAATAAGAAAACACGATTACTGAATCATTTTAAATTGTGCGGGCAATAAATAAATGTACTAAATACAATAAAGAGTTTTTTTACTTTTTATAAAATGCTAGAAATCACATAAAAATAATAAATAAATAGCAAAAGAAATAGCATGAGTGAAGTCTGTTAATTGATTTCCGAGTAAAAGAACGAAATATAATGACGTATGAAAACAATTACAGATAACGCGTGGGTGTGTGATGGGACGTCACAGTGTAGTAACGGTGAGGACGAGGTGAACTGTTGCCGTGCTGGTCAGTTTCGTTGCACCACCTCGGGGGTTTGCATCTCAGCAGCGGCATTATGTGATGATTGGGAAAATTGCGCAGATGGCAGCGATGAATCCGCACCGACCTGTGCCTCAGCCAACAATCATCGACAAGCAGTCGACTCTGGCAAGAGCACATATGTCGTGGCTGGGCTCGTTTTTATGGCTGCAACCGTCCTTGTCGTTCTCGGTTTCTACTATTGCAGACGGCGACCTACGGGCAACGAAGACTTACCAGATATTTTGCATGATTCCGCAGGAGATCCACTATCACCAAAGAGTTGCAGAATGGCTAAGCCAATGTTGACTCAGAAAAATGCCAGAAAAGACTTGAAACCAGGAATGGCTGTTAGAATGTCAACGCTTAATGGCAGTAGCATTAGCTCTAGTTACGATCGAAGCCATATAACAGGTTTTTCCTATTGTTCGTCATCCCTCTTATTTATTAAACTTATTTATTATGTAAGCCTAGTGTGCACTTTTTTGCATGCGTACTAAATTAACGTTGTATTGAACTTAGGTTAATAAATTGAAAATTCAACTTAGCGATTTGATACAGTGTAACTCAATAAAGTGCAACGCTCTGATTTCTTAAGGATACTTGAATAAAAACTTTTATCCGAATATATGATAAAAAAGTCAAACATGAAAATTAAATTTTATTGGAAATTATTGGTTAGATTTTGCAAAAATCTATCGAACTTTTATTTTTAATGCACCGAGAAACGACGTTAAAACTTACATAAAATGCTTAGAAATTAGAGCTATCGATAGAAAATCATAGGATCTTAATTTTCGTATTCCATACAATGGAGAGCAAAATGTTATCTGATATAAAAGGGATAACTCGGTGCACACTAAGCGAAACCAATGACAAAAAAGGGAATGATTAAAGTCGTTTGTTGGCATCTATCATCGTTGCAGGTGCTTCGAGCTCAACTCATGGCAGCTCAGCTGGAGGCTATCCCCAGGAGACACTGAACCCCCCACCCAGTCCTGCAACTACGGCAAATTCAACGCGCTGCTCCAGTAGTAACGCCTCAAGGTATCGGCCCTATCGGAATTATCGGAGTATTAATCAGCCGCCACCACCAACACCCTGCAGCACGGACGTGTGTGACGAGTCCGACAGCAACTACCCAGCAATGCCGCGCTTCAGGTACGGTCATGCTGGGGAGCCCTTTCCGCCACCGCCGACCCCGAGGTCGGTATACCAGAGCGACACGGCAATCAGTTGCCCGCCGTCGCCGAGCTCGAGGTCGTCGACCTACTTCAGTCCCCTACCGCCGCCTCCATCGCCTGTACCTTGAATCGTCCGCTTCGGACGACTCATCCTCAACAAAGCCGTCTTCCAAATGTCTTTGTCGCTTCGAGGAAGAAGGAAAGACATTTTAATTTTTATAATAATTTACTTGGTTTTTCCCGAAACTTTCTAGAGGATCATTTTTTTACCTAAAGATACTCTTTTAATGAATTACAAGACTTATTTGTATTCCTATAAAAAATTTCTGAAGAGAATTATCATTCAAACTTAAATATGTACATAGAATTCTTGTAAATTATGTGCAAAACAGAGCAATTGCTTTAACTTCCATTCGCTATTTTTCAACGATTATTTCCATAATGCGAGCTTAAATTATCACGAATGGCATATCTTGCTATTCAATAAGTGCAAATATTCGATTAATAAGTTACTAACCGAATCCCGTGTACAAAGTTCAAGAGCCACTGTGCCTAGATACGATCGTGGTTACTTCCACGATCTGTTGTAAATAAGGAACTACGACTGTGCAATGTTTAAAACAAAACAAAGAAGTGACTGATTGTAAAAGTGTATAATAGAAAACGAATTTGTACATGACATTATTTTTAATTTAAGCTATAAATGAATTCGATCCCAATATCTTTCACACCTTACATTAAAATAAGTGATCAACAAGAGGAGCGATTGACCCCTATTACAAATATAATTATTGTCAAAAAATATTATTTAACTAATTATTTAAAAAACTTTATAATATTTAATTAGATATTAAATAATGAATAAAAATAACGATATTAAATTCAAGGTACTGTTTTAAATATAAAACTGGTTTTAGTTTATTGGGATTTTCTAGTAGTTTGTGAAACACATTTTGGAATCGAATACATTTTTTATTACATAACGAACAAAGCATACGATAAATGGACAGAATTTTTAATGATTTGTCCATAATTTTATCTATATTCTGTTATTCATGATATAAAGTATAATATCACAATATTATATATAAACTTCGTTATGATTATTGATATTATTATCATTAGACGCATATACATTATTTATGTTCCTTAACTGACGTAGCATTTGACCAAAGGCTGCATCCGAACATACTGTATTATATTTTTTACAAATTAATCGATGACTTGATACTGAAACAAATTTTTTCTACAAAATTTTAAAAATATTTACAAAGAGATTTATTCACGATCATAATTTTTATTAAATTTACAGCAAACAAATATTGTAATATTATCAAATTGAAATATGTTTTTGTATAAATATAAACAATTTTTTAAAATGAGATGGTGGCTAATATGATATAAATTATAAGTAACGATTCATATTTATGCCAAAACATTAAAGATTCTTCAAATTTAAGAAAAGTTTATATTATGATACGGGAATAAATGTTATCCATGAACATATAAAAATATTATTTTATTAGTAGCAAATATATAATAGTATTGTTATGCAACTTCAAAATTCTTTTAAAAGTAAAAACTTTTTTAAATTTATAATTGTTCGGTTACTTGCTATTATTTAACGGTGAAGTCTAAGTTTTTTTAACATTATGAACTGATTATCTGTGATTTAATACCAATCACTAAAATTTTAATAAATATTACTTCTATTTATACAAACAGAAATATTATTCATGCACATATTGTGTGCATATATGTGTTATGACGAAATATTCAGGTAATCTAATTTTTTTAATTAACTAATTTTTATAATATTTTTTAAAAATATAAAAATTTTAATTTTAATAATTATTTTTATTAAATCTATAAAACAAATTTTTTTATTCGTGCATTTTAATATCTTATTATTTACTTCAAAACAGTTTATTTTTAATGAAACTAAAAATTATAAAAAAATTTCAATGAGAAAATATTAAGCTGCTATAAAAGTACGATTGTTTTTTAATATATTTAAATATTTTTTTATATTATGTATGAAGATTTATTTTTTAAAAACTTGTGAAATTAAATAATTCATAAAATTGAGACGAACTTCATTTTAAAATTAACATCTGTAAATCAGTATTTTCTTAAATATGTGGAAAACAATATTTAAGAACTTAAAATGTATTTATTATTTATTTTAATCACAAATGCACGAAAATAGAATAATGTATCACGCTTACTTATTTGTATTGCTTAACATTTCTAATATAAACTTAATTTTATTTATTTGCTTACATTTAACTTTTAACGTAAGATATAAAAGTATTATTATTACGTTTATATCAATATTTCGTCATAAAAAACTAAAAATATTTTCGAAATTTAACAATAAACATTAACGTTAAACTAATTAAAAATTGAATATATATTCATATATTTTTATATCTTATTATTTGGCAGTGTACAAAGAAGTATTTTGCTTTGTTAAAAATTTTTTCAATTTTTCTTAATAAATGCGTAACAATCCTTAGTATAAATGATGAAATAGAATATTATTAAAAAAAATTAAATTATTTGATATAGAAATCATTGAAATACAAATTCTAATTACATTATTCCAATTTGATTAATATACATATTATTAAAAATACGTATAATCGTAATAAAATTTAATAAATACATTTTTTGTATGTTCCTGTACATTTATTTAAAATGTAGCAAGTAAATAAATAAATAAAAAATTTTTTAATATTTTCTATGTAATAATGAAAAGCTTTTAATTTAATTTTTTAAAATACACAATTATGTAAATTATTAAATTTTCTTACATATTTTATTAATATGAAGGTTATCACATTTTTTGAGATAATGTAACAATTAAAAAATATTATAAATAAGAGATTAATTTTAATATTTGAAAATTAATCATTCAAAAAAGAATAAGAAAATTTTCCTGTGATGAAAATCACATTCGTCGTGCCATAAATCAACTATTTTTATAGAATAAAACGACGTATTTTTATAAAAAATTCACAATGAAGAAAGATATGTAAATTTGTAGATTGTTGAGTGGGTTATGTTTCATTGCCTTGTGAATGCTACTGTCCATTGTCACATGAAATTTAAATTTCCTGTATTGTTATAAAAAAAAGGTATCCTTATTTAGTATTGTAAGACTGATGTTAATGCCTCTATATTTTTTTACAATCGTATCTATGCATAATGTTTTATCTATATGTAAAATATTTGTACAAAGCAATAAATAAAATTGTTAAAATATTTTAAATTTATATTTGTTATTTTATTCAGAGAAGCTCCATCATAATCCTTAATCATATTTTCATTTACTGCAAGTATTTAATTTAAATTTTTATTTAAAATATTTAAATAAAAATGTCAATGTAAACAATTTAGAATTTACTATTTATTTAATAAATTATTACAGAATATATGGTGTTAAATGAAAGAAAATCTTAACCTACTAAAATTTTAAATTATTATATTTGAAAAAATAGTCGTAAGTGGTCGTTTCATTAGTACAGTTATCTTTAAAATAAAAAATTGTTTAATTATCAACAAATTAATATTACAAGACGTATTTATAATTGTAAGCCCTGTGACTATTTTTCTTGGAATAATATATACTCTAGAAAGACGACAAAACAAACCTACATTTTAGTAGTAACTTTACAATCAGAGCAACAAGTGGTTTTAAAAGTATTAAGCAATACACAAAAACTATTCGAAAAGTATATGATTTGTAATTGGAAAGGTGAACTTAAGTTATAATTTTTATATATCAAAATTATTCTATTTTAAAATATCTATATTATATTAATGTATACTTTTATTAATAAGTAAAATAATTATTTTTTTTATAAAAGTTTCAAAACGATAGACTTTTTTATCACATTTAGAGTAAAAAGCATTACTATGTTAAAGTCTCCAAACAATTGTTTATGTGAAAGGCCGAAAACAGATATTCTCTGTAAGAACTGTGGAAATATTATGTTTGGAAGAATACGATATCCATGTTCTAAACACATAAAGGTTTAAACACACCCTATAAATATATAAAAAAGATTGAGAATACTAAATATAAATATAGAAATAACTTTTTTACACAGGTAATTTATCTTTGTGATATTAGTAATTGCTCTAAATGTAAAGCCGATATATTTATGTTAAATGAATTAAAAAATACAATTAATGCAACAAAATCTACATGAAGGGCTAACGGAAAAGTTCATCAATCAACTATTATAAATATTTTTTTGAAAGATTATTAAATAATTCTTGAACTGTACGATTGCAAGAATTAGATGAATACATACACATATATTTTATAAACCACATAAAAATATAAATTGTATACTTAACAAAACATACGATCATATGAAGAATTTAAAAAATTCGAATTATTTATGAATTATGACCATTGTAGAAATCACTACTAGAATGTTATGCGTATATACTTATTTCTCCATTTAAGCAAAAGTAATTTTACTTTATATCTAATGTCATGAACTTACCATTAGTAATAATATTATTCAAAATTTAATTACATTAATTATATTGCACTTTTTTAATCAAAATGTTTATTCATTTCAAAAATATAAGTTATTTATAATAATATATTACTTTTACAGTAATGGTTAGTTCAGACAGTAAATATGAATATTCCTATATACTTGTACCTATATTATTTCATAAGTTTGAAAGAATATGAAAATAAAAATTTGATACACGTGTACTATTTATAATTTCTTAATGGACTAAAAAAATCAAATAATACCAGAATTTTAAATGAATAAATTGATTAATTTTGCTTACATAAAATTGTTCTTAATAAACTTTTCACCTTTTGTACAAGTGAGTGATTAATTTAAAGGTTATAGTTATATTTAATATTTAGTTGGTACTTAGTGTTTAAATGTCATACAGTATAAATAAAATATTTAACTATATTAATAATTAGAAAGTTATAGTTAACTGTTAAAGTTTACTATTATAGCTAACAGAATAAGTTTTTAATTTTTTTTTAATTTTATATTTCTGAATTTTAAAGTTTTATTAAAAATGAAGTAGTGTTATCTAAACTTAATATGAATTTATAATTCGTAAAATAATGAAAAATGAAAAAAGAAGACTGAATAAAATTTATTTTTTAAATTATTAAAAATATTGTAAAGAATAAAATTATAAACAAGAAAATGATGAATATTAAATAATCTGATCAAAAAAAATTTTTATCAATATTTTATGATTATTTGTTGTGTACAATTGAAAATAAAAATAAAATTTCATACAATGTAAAGATTCGCTAATCGATTACTTCCATTTACTTAAAGAATTCTTATATTTTCCTGTATTTTCTCTTTCATCTTGAGCAGCTAACTCTTCATCTATAAGTAATTCGAAATTGCCCATTGCTTCTCGTGAAGGGCATTTATTCCATCTTACGCTGCCATATAAGAAAAGCATTTTAATGTTGATATTTGTAATGAGTGAATTATAATTGATTGTTTTCGTATAATTAATTATATACTTACTCTGGAACTCCATCGGGAGGTAATACTACAGAAATAATATTATCAATAAGTTTATATTTTAAAATTCTATCATTAACTGTAGTTGATGTGAGAGAAGGGGACGCATTGACCTATAAATGAATGGATTCAATTCTTTGGTGCGTTTTAAACGAAGCTAAGTTATTCCTATTTTCAAAAGTAAATCAGGTAGTCAGTTCACCTCGATTAGCCAGGGTTTTAATTTATTATCGATTATGATGTCATAACCGTAACATTCAAAGCAATGCCGATCATTCGCCATAACTGGAGCTACAGCTTTCAACGAATGCACTATACACCAAGTTATATTAGAAAATAGTTTCTCAGTTACGATTTTCCCCCGGGTACTCTCTAGATACAAACGCAAATTTTGAACGCTTAATTTGCCACCGTGTAAGCTATTATATTCATCCTATAATGCACAGAAATAAAAAATTTTAATATTAGTCGACGATTAATTTATTATTTTTTAAATGGTATATTATTAATATTTAAATAGGATATTATTAATACATAAAAAATAGAGCAAAATTCTATTGAAATAAAATTAAATGTAATTAATTGTCTGATCTACATCATATAACGTTTAACAAATTTCAAAACTTACTCCGTGTTTTTGTACAGATACATTAGTTAAATGAACATACATATTGTCTAATTCTTGAATACTTGTATCATATTTAACGGTACAGAAACGACAAAATCCTAATTTAAATAAGTACGCCTTTAAAGGCCTGAACGAAGTAATTAAAACGTAAAGTCGGAGATCGAATTTTTTCCCGCCAATTAAAAGAGGATTATCAATGTATCTAAAATAAAGTATTTACACAAAATAATATTAACACAAGTTATTAATTTCGTATTTAAGTATTTTGATAATTACAAAAATACTACCTTGATATAACGTAAGATTCTTTGGTAAGATTGGGATTAAACGGATTTCTCGCTTCTCTCGACCATTTTTTTAATTTGCTTAATTTATTAATTAGAAAAATTCCAGCACCTTGAGATTTACCACAAGGTTTCATAATCCACGTACTTTGTGGTGACTTACGATACTCCTCGACAAACATGTTGTAATCTTATATTAATACAATAATGGGGAAAAAATCATAATTTTGTCAACATGTAAATTTTTATTTTAGATCGTGTATTAAATCTTATTTCTTAAATTACCTGCCGGTAAAACAAAAGTTACTGGAATAAAATCCAGATGAAGGTATTTTCCAGGGCCATCGCCTCTTTCAGCTAAAGGACTGCCTTCGCGTTCCAAATCTTTTCGATATCTTTTAATATTTTTCACAAGCAAGTCTTTTCGTGACAATTCATAATGATTTGGAAAATGATTGATTGCTCTATAATCAATAATTTTATAAATTACTTAAATGTATCATTCTTTAATAAAACGTAATGGTAATATATAAGAAAAGTAAAAAGTATCAAATTAAAAAAATAAAATATTTCTGTAATGGAGGAAATCACAATTATATTTTTCAATTTATAAAATTATTCATTTCTTATAATTTATAGAATAATCTATAAAATAATATTAATAAATTTTTTGTAATCAATTATTTTATAAGCTCCAAAAAATTGGTATATATATTTAAAAACTACTAATCTCAATTCTATATTGCAATAGTGTAATTCCTAAATAGTATTTTCAAATAATTGTACATTGCAATAATGTTTTGTTTGATATTTTGATACATATTGTAGAACGAAGACGTTTTTATACAATTGAACTTACCTATAACGATCCTTTATTATACATATTAATATATTGATGATTTAATATTTAGAATGCGCTATAATTGAAAAACTTATATACATTTTTCTTAAATAATAAAAAAATTAGTTTACGAAATAATTAAAAAGTATTATGTTTACGTTTTAAAAGTTTCCTCAGGTATTTGCATTTTTCGATAAATTTTAAGTTATAGAATATAAAATAACATAATAAAAACTTTTTGCTATAATAAATTTTTTGTACTTAAACAATAATAATTTTTTTTATTCAGTGATTGAGTAATTTTAGCTGATTTGTCATTTAATGTTTTAATTTTAATTTTTTAATTTTTATTTTTGAGTAAATAGAATTTATCATTAATTATTAATTTGCATATTATTTCTTGGGATTTTGACAAACCCTACGAAAATTTTTTATCAGATAATAAGTTCTATTTTCATTTTATTAAATATTAGTGAGTACTTACTGATTATCACCCATTCTATAACCAGTTTCAACGCTAAAAATATTTCGACAAGACAACGTGGCAGCCCTTAAAATAATTTTAATTATTAATAGAAACATTGCATGTACGTAATATATTTTGAAATATTGCCTTAAATTTTTACATTTACCAGTAAAAATTCCAATCATCTTCGGCACCAACTTGCTTCCATCCTCTTTTTTCGAAATTATAAGTAATCACAGATTTATCTACGTCCGTACAAAATGTTACTTTCATTTTGTCTAGTCCAACATTAGGTACTCTTAAAAATATATTTTATTGATATTAATTAAATGTACATAAAATATTATTTATTTTACATGCAAAAGCATTTTAATAAATAAACGGATGATCATTGTATTTTAAAATAATTGTAAAGAGTTAAATGTGTAGGAAAGTTTATTAAAGAAAAATTTAAACATAATACGTATAGTACAATTCTTTGATAATTAAAGTTTTATACATTTCTAAACAAAAAAAGTCTTATTGATCAGCGTGAAAGTAAAAAGACATCGTATAGTGAACATATTATAATACATAGTTACATGATTTACATGTGTAAAATAAAATATAAAGTGTACAAGCGGACGTTTTTTAATCCGATATTTAACGAAATGCACAAGCTTACTTGTTTAAATTCAATACATATTTAAAAGCAAACGATCAAAATTATATACCTGCCGTAAGTTGTTGATGAATTGTTACTTCCTATTCGCTTATTTTCAGCACTTGCCATTTCTCAAAGTGAGCAATCTACCAAATAACACCGAAACCTATTTTATCGATGCATATCTATGGTAACGCGAAGTAACAATCAGTTAATTTAGAAATATGTATTAATAATATTCATTACATAACATTGTTCTTAACTCTGAACGAAAATCTTATATAATCAAAATGCCGGCTTTATTATCAAAGCTGTTACAACTAGTATTGCACTTGTTTCAGCACATCTTTGTAAAGTTTTTTTTATATTAAGTATAATTTCCGCTTATAAATTTATATATAATGTTCATAGCAAACAGTTATAAAAGCTATAATTAAAAAAAAAATGATTAGCACCTTAGTAGTGTAACACGTGCAGTGGTTGACGGGTAGTAAAGGATGAAAGTGAATCCTCAAAAGTACAAGAAGCTTGTGATGGTGGCTTAAATATTCAACTTTCAAAATTATTTATACAAATTTAATCGGTCATTTCCTTTATTATATTTATCAAAAAACTGAAAGATCCGATGTGGTTATTTATGTTATCTTTAATTTTTCTGTTGTTTCTTCAAAGTAAAAATACAATTTATTCTGAAAATTTTCTAAGACTAAAATATTTAAAAAAATGAAACAAGTCTTGGAAGAAGTTCCGGAAGGTTAGCTTATTTATTATATTATTATAAAGCCGCAGCTTTTTGTTTTTGTGTTCACAAGGTAATGTACAATATAAAATGTATGAGATCTAAATATCAATGTGAAAATTTGTAACTTTCGAAATTTTTTTCTGATTTTTCGAGACTGAGAATTAAACATGTTCGGTATAGACAGTATGTTAAAAATTACGACTTTGTTAAAAAATTACATTAATTGTCATGGTTCGTTAATTTATTTCCTTGTTATGTAAAAGTTTTAACTTTAAAAAATAAATACAAATAATTCTTTTTCCTGTTTTATACATTTTAATTTAAATTTCAGAATAATTATATTTGAATTTGCTTAAATGATCTAATAAAAGGAAAGTATTAACACATAATTTTGTAAGACGTTTAATGCCAGTGTAATAATATGTACTAATATGACTTATAAAACTTTAAAATAGTTATTATTCAACTTTATATAAATTTATATTTTTTTCATATAATTTAAATTATATTAATATTTGTAGGAAAATGTAAATGAATGATGTATTACTACTTGTTGGAACTCAAATTTAATTAAATGTATAAATTTTTAATTTAATTTAATATTTTTTTATACAAGGTTAAGAAGTTGACAGTATTAATATATTTATTTTTGTTTCAGTTTATGAAACTTTGTTATCTAATTATAAAATTATACCAGATATATTAATAGGAAGTAGATACACAAAATTATCATTAAACAAGTTCATTCATGAAAGAACTTATAGTAATATTATATGTATAAACTGCGGTCATTAATGTTTGGATGACTAAGATATAAATGTCCAAAGCATTCAACGGGTAATAATTATATTATATAAATTAAACAATTTAAAATATTTAAAAATTTCTTAAATATCATTTTTTAGGTTACTTTTTTTATTGACATAATTATCCAAAGTGTAAATCTTTTTATTTTATTATCAATTAATTTACTATTAAAAATGTCAAAAAATTGTAGAAAATTTGTTTAATTTTGTTAATATTAAACAAAAAATTTTTATTTGTAATTTTAAGTAGTTTTTGTTATTATTGTATTTTTATTTCAATATTTTATTTATTAATTATATAACTATACTATAGCTGGAAAAATAATGCGAAACATAATAAATGTTTTAATGTTTATTACTCATAATATTACAATATAAAACTAAAACTATTGCAACCAAAGTGGCAAACCTGGTGCTCTTTTATTATTTTCATCTAATTTACTTTTAAGTTCTGATTCTAAATCATCCACTTTAGATTTAGATTCTTCTTCCATTTCTTTCATGCGTGTTTTTTTAGGATATAAATCTGGAAACTCAAATGATTGACCTCTTGGCTATAAATAAGTAAAATTACAATGTAATTGTGACATGTTTTTGTAATAATTAGATTTATAATTTGTATTTTTATGCTTACTAAATGAACGTATGCATATTTTATGTCTTCTTTTTTTTGAATACCGAAACGAGTTTCGTATAATTCACCTGATTGTATTCTCGTATACACTTGAACGACTGGAACTTGGTAAATTTTTTCTAAATAATTTTTTACATCATATTTTGTCATTTCCATAGAGACATGAAATAGTACAACATTTTTACGAAGAGATTCTTTTGGCTTGACAATTTTCATCCAAAAATTTGGAAGATATATGCGTAGTTGTGGGTTTCCCTTTTGATACAGAGGATACCTAAAAATGTATTAAATGTAATATAAATGTAGGTTAAATTTCTATTTATCATTAAAGGATATTTTTTTCTATATTAATTTTGTATCATTGCAGATCAAAATTACCATCTAGTAGACATATTTTATTATGAAACCTTAAATTCGTAATAAATTCGGTAATTAATAATAATTTACGTTTAACCTCTAAATATTTTTAAACAGTATCATCCGACGACATATTGGTATTGGTATAGATGTCGATACTCTAGAATTCTTCTTTTACCAATTCTTAGGTTTACTACATAATACATTTCCAATCAAAATTTGGTAACATCTGTACAGTAGAAAATAATTTAAAGAATTTAAATATTATAAATGATATTACATGACGCAGTAATTGCTTTGTTTAATAAAGACTGTATCACGTTCTTAAGTGGAATAAAAGTATCGAAATAAGTAATATAGAAACTTAGTTTCTGTATTAAAAAACATTCATTTTTTTGCGTACGAAATACATATTCTTTAATGAAGTGATTTAACTGTAAAATGATAGTAATACATATAGTTATACTCACTCAATTTTAAAGTTTGCTACCTGAAATAATAATACTTATTATTGAAGCAGCAAGATGGCGCTTGATCATCGATAAGGTGGTACTGCGAGGAATTTCGAGGGTGAGCAAGCAAATTCTCGCGGCGGGCTTTTTTGTACCTTTTGGAGAGCACATATTCTTCGCTTCTTTCTCTCTCTCTCTCTCTTTGAAGTTTTCTCCCTCTTTGTCCATCTCTTTTTCTCAACAGAGTCTAGGCCGTACAGCAGCCGCGCGTCCCGTCGTTTGTATGCGTGGGTCAGCGGCTCCGGCTTTCACAGAGGGAAGCTGCAAGACTACTCTCCTTGAGTGCTAGTAGCCAGAGTGAAGAGACAGAAAATCCAAGTACCGTGTCGTCCGCGGTTCGTAAATGACGGCTGCCGAAAAACACCGAATTGTTTTAGTTTCAACTTCCTGACATATACCTTATGTCTTTTATTTTGAACGTGGTCAAATTTTACTCCAATTGTGCGATTAAGTTTGTGTTTCAACTACGTGCATGTAATTTATACTGGGTTACTTAAGTACTGCGCGACTAAGAAGAGGCGATAGGCAGCAAGGAAGTGACATGGTAATAATTAGTGAGAGAAGACGTCTGGTAACTCGAGCAAACTGCAATTTATCTTCATTATAGTGCAAAAATGATATTTTCTGTGCTACCTTTCCATAACTTAGTTTTTTTTTAGTTTTTGCTAAAGGAATTAAAAGAATCTCTCATGCAGTATGGTTTTGTTTTTATAACCTAGGCAGCTTCATTGCACGGAAGTTACACTTGTGGAACTTTGGATGAAGTCTTCTTCGAAAATGTGATTTTTGCGAACAAATAATCTCAATTAATTTATTTTCTCAGAAGAATAAATAAAATGTACATCAGGGGACGCTCTTTTATGGTAAGCTTCGCATCCCTTAATCATAACTTGCTTTCGTAATAATTTAAGTTTCATTATTATAATTACTTGAGCTTACGAATCAACAATTTTTATTTTCTAACTTTTTCAAATGTTTCATTATTAAAATATTTTCGATGCTTGATTTATACATACATTTCAAGGACAAAAGCAAGACGAAAAATTTCACGAAAAAAACTTGATAATTTTTTAGTCTAAAATCTCGCAGGAAAATTCAAATGTCAAACATAAATTTGATTAGCATTTTCAATAAAACATTAAATTCGAATTCATAAAATTAAAAAATTGCATGTTTCAATAATATTATTATTAAATCAATATTAATATTAATTTTAATTTTACTAATAATAACATTTTATGATTGATAACTTCAAATATGCTATCGTACAACATATAAAGCTCCTACTCATATTCCCTAAGGAATAATTAATATTACAGTCAGCATAGTTGTTTTGTACTTAAATGGAAATCTAAGTTTACAGTGTATAGGTGCACAATAAATAAGTAAAACTTTTAAGTATACATATGCAAATGAGAATATTGTGAGACCGATGGCTCATCGTGAGTCTTCAACAAAAAATGATACGAGTGTAAATGCACTAAAATCGAATGGAAACGTCGCCGCATCTCAATGTGCCTCGGGTTCTTTTCTCCGTGCACATCGCGACAGCATCCTGCGCCTGCTTAAAATGGAGCAAAACTATCCACGCCTGGACTCTGATCATCATATGTTGCTCTTCATATATTATGTTTCGATTAAATATTTTTTCATAACTTCGACAAATAATATTATTTCTTTTACTTTTACTAAGTTCTCACCCCACCTAAATAAAGTTACTTGAAATTATTTCAGTGAAACTATATATCAACCGTATTAATCAGTATATATAAATATTTTTAATTTTTATTGTAAATTTTCATCCAAAATTTTATCTTTTGCCATCGACGTTCACGTATCAGCTACGTATTAATTATTTGAAATTTAATTAAATATTCATACGCCGTCAATGTAAATTAAATTTGTAAGCATTCGAATCTTTTTTATCTTTCTCAATCTCTTAATTTTCGACTTAAATAATCTATTATAATGGTTTATTTGACAACTACTAATCTTTTCAATTAATTTATTCATTTGTGAACTACTATAATTGACATAGTTTATCGTACAACCGTGTGGTTACACAGGATATTATTTTCTTCGTTAATTGTATCTCTACTTATTAAAAAGTTTCACGATTTTGCTGTTTTATTAATATAAAGGATGAATTTATAACTTGATATTAATTGTTCAAATATTTTACAATCTAAAACTGTTACTCTTAAATCTATAATGGCGAACGTCAATCGACATTCAGCGTATATTTAAAAAATTGGTTTAATCGTGAATAATGAATAGTAATACACGGATATAAAATGCGTAATTAATATTGAATAAAACTGAAGTGGCTTATTTGCTATGTATATGTTGTTTTTAAAAAATAAAAGCAACGATATAAAACTAAAAAAATATTTAACACTTAAAATTAATTTATAAAAAGAGCGAAGAAAAAATAAAACCTGTGATTGAATTTTCTTTCTACGGAACATTTCACAATCTCCGTTCCATCCTTTGTACACAAAATGGCTCGAGCTTTATCGTTCACATCCTCGGACATTTGGAAAGGAAATTACCTCGACCGATAAATATTTCTCTCTTTCAACACCAATTATTTACCAATATTTCTCTCAAACGTTTGCGGAATACAACGCAATGTCTCTGTATATATGTGTTTTGTCCTCCGACTCTTCTTATTTAATCCCGTAGTCTCGCTTTAGTCTCTAACTTTCTTCTTTTAAAAAGCGACAGGCTCGTTGCTGTTTCCGTAAACAAAAAGCTTTACACATTGACTTCTAAAAATGACTTGCTGCAAATAAATACATTTTTTTCTCATTTTTCATAAAATTAAGACTCAGGTAATCTGGTTTCACAAAGTTATCGAAGAAAAACTCCAATGCTGTAGTGCATTTTGTATTGCATTGAAAATAAAATTACAGGAAAACAGAAGAAATTTTAAGTCCTACGAAAACGACGATTGGAAGCCCAAGGGCTTATCTTAGGACACGTAAGCAAAGCTCTACCCTTGACTCTTTAAATGTTGTTTTTCAAAGTAATGGAGAAGGAGACGAGAAAAGTGGGCATCATGCTACTGTTTCGGAGCAGAAAATGAAACGGAGAGAAGAAAAAAAGATGCAGAGAAGTTATATTAGAAAGCACCCGTGCGGTCCAGCAAAAGTAGGCAAATCGCATGTTGCATCGGGGCTATCGGGTGGGCGGTATTGAATTTGGTGCAGAAAAGATGTTCCCAAGACGGGGAATCGGCGCGATTTTTAAAAAGTACATATAATTTTGCACGTGGATTTAAAAATTTAAGGTTTAGTGAAGTTCCTTTTATCGTTCGACACACCCTTGCGCTCGGATTTCAAATTGTCGGTTTGAAGGAATCTGTTCTTCGTACAGTTAATACACCTGCATTTTTACAGCGGATTTTGAACGACATTTCGTGCAAGTTAACTATTATAATCAATGGATGGAAATAACTTTATCTTACCATACACATATACACGGACATCTAAGGCTACCATTGAGCTCGAAAGTCGCTAGTCCACGTTGATTACTCGATGAGAATTTTCAACCAACTTTCGCCGTGGGATCTGCATTTTGAACTCTAATACAGGTTTTGACGGAGATGATCGCGCTAAAAGTTTGAGCTCGATGTACGAATAAGCATCGAAAAAGGGAAAAGCGCAAAAGCTATCTGACAAATACCTGAGTAAAGTAAGAGCGATAAGACTGATAAAACGGATGAAACTGAAAAAGATGAGCCTTAGAGGCTTTAATCAACCCTCTGGAATGTAGCAAGCATCGAGAACATATCCGAGTATGTGCTAGCATTGATACGCGCATCGTACTATCGCTTTTTGTATCATCATGCTATGGCGCGCTTGCAGGGACGCTTGTTGCGGCTTTACGAGCTCTTTGTCCTTTACTTCGCCTTCTGTATTCTTATCTTTACCTCGCTCATCATATATTTGTCCAATTAGAATTGGGAAGGATTTCGGTAAACCGAATATATTTTATTCGGCAACGACTTCATCGAGATACCGAGCGTTGACTTTCCAATTCTTCTTAAAGCATTAGCTTTCGATAAGCGCAATAAACGCATAATCAATTCGAATGGTGAGTAATAGTAAAGTTTGCGCATCATTGGCGAATCGGTAACTTACGAAGCATATGGACTCAAGTAGCGTATACGTTCGACCAAAAGCTCGAGCTTTCTCGTGCTTAAAAGCATAACCGACGTCGCGTATCTGTTTTCGTTATTGCGAGATCGTTAGCTCAACCTGTCTGTTTCTTGGCAACTCGCTTGGCATTGATTGTACCGAAATTCGGTATATTGATAGAACTTCAGTGCCCACTCGTATAAGAGAGTCATAAAGGCGCGAGGTGGAGGAAATCGCGATATTTTCTAGCTTTCCTCGATTGTTTTATCCCTCCGACAACTTGCGTGAGCGAATAAGTCTAAGGCTGCGATAGAAAGAGGGAAGGTGAGGCTACGATCGAGCATTTGAAAGAAGATAACTAATTGCAACGTCCACGTGGTACATTCGCCTTGTAATAATGAAATACGGTGATCCGTTACTCGACAGAGGTATGCGTAGATTCGAGGTGCAGTACGTAGGCAGTTCGAACGAGGCTAGAGATGGAGCTTAGATTACCGAAGAACCACGTGCCGACAAAGGCGCACATACAAATAATATAAAAGCCTCGTTTCGACTGCCCCTATAACCAACACCCACATGCGTTCCCCTGAGTAATTAAGAAACACCAAAGACTACGCGTATCCGCATGTAATTCTACAACGCTGGAGCTTATAGCCGCGCTTTATATGACACACCGATTCAGTTTATGGCCTGGAAAACCAGTTGCGGACTTTTTTCTCTCTTCCCCTATCTCTTTGCCCTCTTACTCCTCCTCATCTGGTTGCCTGGCTCTCCTCGAGAGTTGAGAACTTGTGCTGAGACACAGAAGGACGTCATGACACCTTTCCAGCTACACAAACTTTATGAGACTTATCCGCGAATAATGTGCACCGAGTACGATAATCATGTTGTAACAATAGAAGCTTTCTCGGTTATCGGCGGGATCGAAAAAGCGAAAAATTACCTGTCACATTTTAAATAAATATATGCTCGAGTGTTTTGTATTGTAATAATACGGATTTTTTCAATAAAATTTCATTTCAGGACTTATATTTAATACTAAACTTAGATATTTTATTAGTAGTTGCTAATTTTTTATTCGCTCGAGGATTCACCCTTAATGTTTATAGCGTACATTTTCTCTGCGGAAATGTATGCTTAAATTTGTTCTGAAATTTACTATAATTACCGTGTAATAGTTATATTTGTAAATAGAAGTAAAAACGTTTAAAAAAAACAATTTAAATATTAATACTAAGCTGTTATAATGTCACAATGATGTCGGTAGATTTATAAAATCAATAAAACTAGTATTGATTTTTTTAATTTTGATAATTAATTAATAATAGCTATTCTTAACCATGTATGTTAATAATCAATGGTTTAACTTGGATTAAAAGATTATTTATATTTTTTTCAGAATTATTTTCTTTTATTCGAGTGAAATTTTCTGTAGGACATTAGCCTGATTTATTAATTGATTCATGTATTTTATTCGACAAATGTTCACGACTGATTCATCAAAGTAGCACTTTTTATATTAATTATATTATCTGTATTGTTCTATTTGAGATCAATTTCGCATCCTTATAACTACTTTAATTTACTTTTTTTACTATAGGATTTTATATTTTTTGACAAATTTTATAAATTACTACTATTTACAATCACTTAGCTTCTTTATATAAAAATATATTATTAAAAAATTCAATCGACTCCTTATTTACAATTTTGCAGTAAAAAATCTAACTAAATTTAAAATGCATTTAATCTTTTTTAAAAAATTCTAAAAAAACCTAATTTCTATAATTCTTTAGATTAATATATTTATAAGCCTATTTTTAATAAATACATTTTATTTGCAAAAGTAATTATGAATCAATAATTTCAATACACATATATTTTTATTACAACTAAATAAATTTAAAATTAGATATTTTTAAATATTTTATAATTAAATACAATATTTACCACGGAATTAATAAGTTTTTACATACAATAAAAATACGACAGCTTAAAATTTGATTTAAATTTTCAGTAAACTATAAAATATATACATATGATAAAAAAAACTTATTTGAAAAACTTACTAGAAGCTTTGGACGTCATCTACGCGTAAATTTACATACGTATGTACATTTCCCTCCTCTCTCTTTTTCTCTCAAAAAATATTTCTAAAAGAAGCAATTAGAAATTTTATTATGTCATAAAATTAAATAACGTTGTCTAATTTTATAAACTTAATTTAATAACTGTTTAAAAAATTTTAAAGAACAATTTTATACAACAAAAGGT
Organism: Platyscapa corneri; assembly: GCA_018907185.1. NCBI lineage: Eukaryota > Metazoa > Arthropoda > Insecta > Hymenoptera > Agaonidae > Platyscapa > Platyscapa corneri. The sequence continues at coordinate 193,436 of JACCHW010000083.1, forward strand.
TATTTAAGTATTATTTACTCAAAATTGTAAAAACTTCATATTTTATTTAAACATTATAAATAAAATTTATTTATTGTTATCATACATATTTTTTATAATTTTAGAGCTTACAAGCTTGAAGAAAAATATCATTTTTAATCTAATAATAAACGTATTTATGGTATAAAAATATATATAAGATAAAGATAAAATTTATATTTATTTAAAATTATAATTCGAACGGATTTTTCATATTGACAACTTTTTGTATTTCTATTTTAACACTAAATATAAACTTCTAGCAGTTTTATTTATAAAGTATTATAAAATTTCTAAAGTACACGTGTCATGTTTCTTTAGAACTTTCATATAATTTAATAAAAAATATCAATTTAATAAGTAATCAACATGTCTAAATAAAAAAATGCCAATTGTTTCAAATATAATTAACGTAGAAAGAGAAAAAAGTTAGAATTATCGCCTGCTGTAACTGAATAAATATGCTTTTAAAATTCGAATAATTAATTTCTCTATGTAGAGTAAGCGATTTTTTAATGAGCATTCAATTGGGCTCTAGCTACGAGCTTCGCGATAAAAGTGGAGCGGACAGGGAAGTTGACCCATGCAATATAAGAAGCAATGGTGAGCTCCTTGCGCTGCACCGAGTCGAGCTTACGCTGCGAGATGGAGACGAGTAATGCACGCTGCGGCCGCATTTAAGGCTTGACTGGTCACGAGAAAACTACAAAATTATCCCTACTATTCCAGATACTACACCAGTTACGTCGACTCGAAATCAACGACTTCGTGACTTTTATTTGTACTGCTCTCTTTCACTCATCGTACCAGCGACAAGTAAGGATTTCGCTCATGTGCATCCCGGAGTTCATTCAGCTACCATCCACAGAAAGTTTCACGAATTTAAAAAAATGCTCCCAGAGATAATCAGACGCCTTGCAAAATGCGTGCCGTGAAAGGTATCGTTAGCTATGGACGTTGTATACGTTGACTGAGAAAGCAAAGCGTTCCTCGACAAAAACTCATATCCTTTCCTCTTAAGCTCAAACACACGTGCACGTCATTGATTTCTGGATTGATGTTCTGAATGAAACGACGAATAGATAATCTTTTCAACACGTTTCTTTTGTTTCTTTAGATGAATTATATTTGTTTTAATTAAAAACTTTATTTCATACTGTAATGTAAAGATTAATACAACTTTGAATTAGTCATCAACGAAAGTCTTTCGTTATTTTTTTATTTTATGCACAAACACCAAATTGTAAGAGGACAGATTTCGTTACAGTTACAGTATTGATACGACTTATTGCATTTGACCTCGATTATGTTGATTAAACTCTTATGAATCTTTTCAACAATTACCTACAAAATATGAGATGATTGACATGCTTAATAATGGTAACCATAGAGAATACTGAGGATGTTCGTTTACTATTTGCGAAAGTATGTCCATTCCAAGCAAATGCCCGTGTAACAGGTAGATTCTGTTGCCTGCAAAAATCACATAATATGACTAAATTTTAAAAAATCCTGAAATTTTGAGACATGTTGGTCGAAATGAATCGATAAAAAATACATTATTTGGTAAAATGCAGAAACTCGTAAAAAAAGACAAAGTGTGGAGAAAATATTATAAATCATGTAATTGATGACCAAATTGGAAGTTATCAAATATTTCACAGCGTGAGTCCTGCAGCAACCTTAACACGCTCCAAATAAATAAATGGTAAGACTATTGAACTGGAGTTCGGATTAATGTTCGGAGACGATTCGTTTAAAACATAAGCGATACACCGTACATGGTTGGCTTTCCTCTTGCCTGAATTTCAATGAGCCTTTAAAGTTCTCGAAGCGCGATTTCACGACCAGACTTGATTTTTACCTTCGCTCTTTTACTGTTTCGAAATTCCCTCGCAGCCTCTTTGTTTCTTTTTCGCGAAGATCTTGTTCGCTCCTGCATCTTCCATTCTCGCTCCCTCAATTAGATGCTGCTGCTCCGGCTTCTACTCTGATCTTCATAACCCAAGAAGATCTTCCCCCGAACACCATGAGAAATTACGCGGCTCGCTCATCACCCCAAGATAAGCGACGGCAGCACATGCCTACTTCGATGGATCTTCAATACTTAATATCATTGTATTTTTATCAAGATTTTGCAACGTCAACGTTTTATAACCGCGCTTCACCGGATAGTTTACAGTTACCATGAAACCATTAACATCGCAGTTGCGTTTCATTTTAAAATACGGCTATTCTGTCCTTTCACGTGCTGGTGTACTTATCTTTGCAGCAATATTCTCCTTGAGTTTGTATATTCTCCTAACGCATCGATCTTTCACTCATCGTTTTCAACGTTGCATGAAATTTGAAGAGGATTTATCATGTTTCTAAGTTCAAACGGATACGACTTTGATCGGACAAGGAATATTTTGAGACGATGTGTTGCGCTTCGTTCCTGATGATTATTTTAACGTTCCGTTACAAGTGCGGCTGCCCTCCGGAAGACTTTCATCAGTGGTAACAAATATTTGCCCGTTAATTACATTGGAATTTAGAGTCCTAAGGAAACGTACTTAATTTGGCTGTTGCCGGTCTTACAAGAAAAAGGCGACGAAAAAGCGCAATCGAGGTTTCGTCACTGCCGAACGAGCAATCTACCCTTAGCTTCAAAAGTAACATACATTCACAAAATAAGAGATGGTTTGTTACTTTCCACGTAATCACAACGATCGAATAAAAAATAAAAGAACACTAGCAAACACTTATCAAATAATGCTCTCCTCGTACGCTAACATTTAATATCGAAGAATGATCGTTAAAAACGTGATGAGGACACTTCTTATTCTTCTAATTGATCTCATTTACGTAAATAAATTCGAGAGCCGGTCGGTATAATTGGTCGGAATCTTATCTCGCGTCATTTTCCTCCCCGTAATCGCGTGAGACTCGGCTGATTGCCGGCTCCTCGCTTTTCGCACTTACTCCCCGAAACAATTACTTCTAGGGACTTTCACTTTCAAAAGCCGCCTCGTAGGTTTGACGTACTGGTTGACACGTCAGCCTCGCAGATCATCAGATACATCTACCTCTAAGCTCTTCGAATTCTCCCGTTACGCGTGAGAATGTGGACCTCCGCAGGCCGAGATTCGCGAAAGCCATCAATATCGAGATTTCAAATTCTTGAGTTGGGAACAAATTAAGTGCAGTTCATCGACTCGCAGGGAAGCCTTGGCCTATATGAAGTCGATTGCTCTTTTAATTTGGAGTTTAAAATATCAAGCGCTTGAAATATTGTATACATTGGGGAACGAAGATGGAGAGCGCGAAGGAAAGACATTGGCACCTTTGAATCCCGCATGTGCAACTCGAAAAAGAATCATTATGACGTTCGATCTGCGATCTCTCGAATCTCTGCGAATCTCCGGTATACTTTCACGGTTATTCACGATTTCTCTAAGAGCCATTAAGGGGTAGCAGGCTTTGATTAGGTTTTTTACCTGTCGATAGTTACGATTTTTACAGGACGTATCACACTAACACTGATGCGCTAACACGAATTATGAAAAATAAACCTCGGTAAAAATTGAATCGAGCTTTGCTTTATTTCTTCGATAGAATTTTTGTTTAAATGTTGCTTGTAAAATGATGGAACATTTTTTCCTACTCGTGCAATAAATTCAAATAATACGATGGTTGCGGACAGTAATATTTATGACAACTTTCCGGATACTTGATATTTATAGACTTGTCATAACTCCTCTTTCGTTGCGAAGATATGCACTTGAAAATACTTGCCGAACACGTTCGTGTTAAATTAATGTGAACTTTAGCATGTGCCGTATGCTTCGAAATATTATTTTATTTGTTGTCCTTGATTTTCATACTTTGAAATACTTTGTTATAATTATAATTCATCGGGAAGGGCGCGAAATGTAGTAATTTCATAAAAAGCGGCGTTCGCTTCGGTATGGATAGACTTTGTAAAATTGGATGCTAAAAAATTCAGTTGTTAGAGGAAAATCAACGCTTGAGCACATTTTTATTGCTCGTACGTGTCTTTTAAATCTGATCACGCAATTTCTGAATGATGGATCGATCGATCGTGCACCCTTTGCCGCTTATATTCTATACACTAGCACTCGAAGCGCTGTGAACGCAAAAGCAAAAAACCGGTTTATTAAACTGGATGTTTAGAAAATATTTTATTACGAATATGCGCATAATTCAATTTCCAGATTTAGTTTCTGCTAATAAATGTTTCTTTCTCAGGTAATATAATTAAATATTAAATAAAAGATGTGCAATGAAAAAGTTAAATCTCGGAGAATGTAATCAATTACGTTAAATTATTACTTTGACTCGATCTTCTCGAATATATTAATAAATCTAAAATAATCGTTAATATACGGTTTTATTATATTGCGATAAATCATCTTGTAACGAATGGTAATGTAGCGAAATTAAGATCAAAATCATACTTAAAAATTTTAGGTGCTACGCTATTCAAGGAAATAAAAATGGTATTGTGGATTCTGACATTCTTGTGCGTGGCTAAAACAGTTCTCAGGAATTCGATAACAAAGCACTTGATAATGAATGCACTTTCTTGAGCAGTAGCTGCATATCCGTCATACTTTCCTTTATCTTTGACAACATCTTTAATTTGAGATAAAACATTAATGCACACTTTTAGTTGAATATAATACAGTAATTTCGCTATATTTTTATTATAAACTGTGTCATTTAACTTTTCTTAAATTTATTTTTCTAAACTGAAGAATTATTAATATTTTGATAGGATATATTTAATGAAATTTCATATTATATTTTTTTTAAATGAAACAATGTATAGAAAAGATTTCAAAGTTAATTAATTTCAAGTGTAATACATATGAATTATTTCAGTATTGGCTTTTTCAAATTTTATCAATAAATTACGTTTTAAATCATTGTTTAATCGTTGGATTTTTAAAGTCGTACTCATTTTGATACTTTTATCAAACTATTATTTCAATATAATCAAAATTAGTAATTCATATACACACATATATTTATTCAATTTTTTAAATACAACAAATTACCCTATTGATTTTTAATAACTTGTTAAATACATATTATGTCGATGCGTGTAAAGCTCTGTAAAATATTTCTTAAGTGCAGTCGTATTTAAATAATCCTTCAATGAAGTATACAAAGTATTAAGCCCCGAGATACATAATCAGTGCCAAACATCATGAAGCCGATGTTCGAGCATAGCTTTGAGTGTTTAAAACGTTCTCTTCTTTTTTCTTAAATTTCATTTCCATCGTTTACTCTTGTCGTTTCTGAAATAAAACTTATATATATTTATACTGCTCTATTTTGGTATACGCGTTATATAGTAATTAATACAAAATATAAAAGGAAACAAGGTTTTTATACGAGATTATAAAATGGCAATATAAGCATTGAACATTTAAATCAAATGCACAAACTGACTCCGAATTTTATGCTTTACACATAATATTACTTTTAGGGATTATTTTAGTAAATTTTAAGATAAGGAATACTTAAGGTAGTGTTAGCTTATCGACCAACAAAGTAGTTAATTAACCCGAGTGTGGTTAACGGATTATGTAAGTTGAAAGAAGTATTTCTAGTCTTTAAAAACGAAGAACATGTTTTTGGTTTTTTAAGTTACAGCTATTTTTTAATTTGTTCCCATAATTAAAATATAAATCATTCATTTTTATGTAAATGTATTCCTAATGTCTACGCAACGAATTGAAAAGATGAGACAATGCAACGAGGCTGTCGATTCTTAAAAAGTCTAAGTTATACGTATACAAGAATTAAGTTGGTCCAGCTGTGATCAGTCTCTATCAGATTTAATCGGTCGTTTTGGTGTAGCATACAATTGAGCTTTTGTGCAAATCATAGGATTGTAGATAACTATAAATTTGAAGGCTTCTCCAGAAATCTATTTGAGCAATCGGAAAGCGAACGGGTGGCCGCTCGATGGATAACCGTCTTCGAATCACATCTGGACCTCATGCAGCTTCTTCTTTGAGAATGTGTACGTGCGGGTTGTAAACCTGTGCGGATCGCAGATACTGAATTTGACCTCTTTCTGCGTGAATGATGCGCAAACGTACGCTACACTGCAAAAGAAGAAACTGCAAAAAGACATTTACCGTTCAGCAGGGGCCACGCGACGTAGATGCTTACTTGCGCGTGTGTGCGTGAGTGCGTGCGCGCGCATGTGTTATGTGTGTAGGAAGAGGACTTTGGGATGTCTTCTTTCATCTGGCCGCGTGTAATACACGAGGCTCTTTTACGTTTAGTAAATTTGGATTTTTCCTAGGGTAACTGCCACTCCCGTTCATTGTCTGAATTTCTACATGTCGGATTGCTTTTCTCGCTTATAATCCTCGGAATCTATGCTTCTTTCGCGCACTAATGTTATTGGGGTTGGAATGAATTTTTAAAATAATTTCCCTCTTTACAAACTACATATCTGATCGGTACTTAAAATTGAAATGTCTTTAGTACATCTTTTTATACACTCATCAAAATAATACACTCGCATTCAGGGTAAAAAGTATTACCCGAAAGTTCGAGAAAATTAATCGTTTTAATTTGGTAAATAGAAAATCATTAAAAGTCGATTACAATAATCGATGTTTACACTTTAATGTACGAGTAATTCATTAGATACATATTACATATTTTTATCGATCATTTTCTTTGAGCGTGTTATATTATGTACTATTTCTCCTGGCCGGTGTGCACTTAGAAGAAGAAAATAATGATTTTTACCGCCCAATCATTCATCAATAGCTAGACTTTCAAGTATACTTTTCACGTTGAAAATCTGATAGCTCTCATATGTTGCCATTTGCATGGGTTGTATTTAATTTGTACGTGATACAAATCCATTAAATATACTTTGCAAAAATTATATACTTTGTTTTTTAAATGAAAACTATACAAAAATACACCATGCGTGCTACACGTATAATTTCATAAAAACGAACCTCTAATTATTCAGGGAAAATATGTCTTGTACTTTTTTCATTTGTTCTAAAGTGTAGTAACTCAATTTTTTTATGTTCATCAAACCGATATATCGTGAGCGCGTAGAGAAGTGTTGAGCGGAGTCACGCGAATTTGTTGGTTTGCATTCAAGTTCTTGGAGTTACAATTGAATCTCAACACTCGACAAGTTCATCTAGATAAGGATCATCCAAGCGATGCTAATTACAAGCGTGAACTCGTTAATGACCTTCGGATTCCTCGCGTGCGTGCATCTTCCGACCACATAGGAAAAAGCTTTAAAGAAAGTGCCGAGAGCACCTGCGGTTGTTTCATGTGCGTGTATTACTTTCATCTAGTAACAGCAAATGTATACTATACTATTTAGTAACTGTGTTCGTGTGTATTCTAACGCCCCTTCACTCTCATTATGCGCTACTTTAGAGCGTCGTGAGAATTAACGAGAAGCACATATAAAAGATACGTATTCGAATATTTACAAATTATTATTCGCTGCAAGGAAAGGAAAAGCTTTATTAAATCAGTATAAATACTAATGATATATATTGTTTTCCTATTATTTTTTTTATAATTTAAATTTATTTCGTTGAAAACCATCGAAAATTTATAAAACATTCAAGAAATCTTGATGAACATACTATTCGGAGATTCTGAATTAAAATTTTATTCTGGAAATAGCTTATTTTTAATATTAATGAAATCAGTCTGGTTATCAGATTAGAGAACTCATTTAATGCAGTTTCTATAATGATAAAGAAAACTATAATTTTCTGATTTGCAGACGTATATAAATGTTTTATCTGATATAATATGATTATCTCTTCAAACGTTTTATAAAGTATTATTTGCGTTATTTAAAAGTCAATTTTGTTGTAATCTATTAGTAACCTAATTTTTCAGATTCTTAGATACATTTAAACTTATATGCTTATTACTCCTCTTTTCGTGGGTCATTATTTACATTTTTAAAATGTCCTTTTTTACTATCGATTCTCCTTCTAACTCATAAATTAATATCTACAACTTTAGATATGGCAATTACCATTAAAGTTTATCAAAGAAAATATGAGAAATTTTTAGTTCGACAATTTCTAATTTTCGATATTTAAAATTATAAATATATTTTTAAGTAATAATAAACATTCTGAAAAATTGTAAAAATCTATTTCCATAGTAAAAATTGAATATATTTCGTAAGACTGTGATTAATGAATTAATGTAATCTAAGTTTTGCGAAGATTTATAATAATTGAACTAATTCATATTGAATGTTTAGTCATAATAGCATTCAAGAATATTTTCATAATAAAAAGCGTAATGTTACATAAAAATAAATTTTATCAAAAGTGTTATCTATCTAGATTAGCTATGGCAGTTAATGTGCAGTCGTTTAAATTTTTTTCTGTTTTGCTTTTCGTCGGATCCATAAAAATCTCTAAATTTATCAGATATTGTTTAATTTACGTAAATCATTTTTTTAGCATGAGGTACTTAAACTTTCAATGGATTTATTTTTATAGCGCAATACTATAAATCATCATCGATGTATGATATGCATTTAAATAATATTTATAAATGCTGCATCAATAAACAACTGAATAACTAAATAGTTACAGGGCATATCCATAGTATTATTCAAAGGTGATCAAACTTGAAGCTAAATTGGAAGTACGTCTACGTTGGAAAATATGTAGTTACCGGTTAAACTTGTTTCGTCCTAACAAGATATTTGAAAGATTTATCTGATTTGATAAAATACTGACGAAAATACCTAGCAAACCTTAATTTTTAACTAGTATTAAAATATCTGACAACATTGGAAACGCTTTTTTAAAAAAAAAAATTAAAATACTCCAGTGTCGGAATATTAAAACCTTAAAATAATAACCAATGGACTAGTAGCTCTGTATACAATACCGTACAAAAAGCCTTTAAAACTTATTTTTCAAATAACATTGGAAAAGATAATTAACAAACATTAATTTTTATTTTATCTAAGATAATAAGCATTTCGTTTTTTCTTTATATATACAATATATATAAGTAAGTTTTTTCTTACAATTTTTATTCAAAAGTCTATTTTATTTTTAATGAAAATAAATGAAAACCGATGAGAAAAACTTCATGCGATGTTCATTTCATCAAGTTAAGATATAAAACTGCTTTAGATTTTTTTATGTAATATTTTTGGTTGATTGGGTAGCTATTAAAAGTAGATGATATGAAGTTATATTCGTATAAGATAAGTAACAAAGCCGAGTAAAAAATATTATCTTTTAAATATTAATCACTCTAATCTTATATTTCATGACATGGGATTATATGATATTTAAAATCTTACACGATATAAAAAGTAGTCAATTTCTAAATAATGCTACCAAAAATAAATATCTAAGAAAATAAAAGACTAAAGTTACACTTTCGTACAACAGGTAACTCTTGGCTGGGAATTTACTCACGATTCCTGACTTTCCCAGATCGACTTCCAAATGTGTCCTATTTTTGTAATTTTCTTCCAATTAGAATGATTATCAAAGCATTGTATTGAGCTTATAAGTTTCAAAACGTTTTTATAGAAAATGGTATTAATTTAAATATTTCCGAATGCGTAAAATTTAAGTGAAATTAACAAGTTGAACATAAAATGATCTTATTTGTTTTACATTGATAAAAAAACATTTAATAAATCGAAAGGAATAAATGCGTAAAATAGAAAAATGAAAGCTATTAGATAATTACTTCAGATCAAAGTAAATCAGACAAGTATTGCTATAAATAAAGCTGTTTCAAAGTATACCCTTTGAATTGTTTCAAATATTTTGTACACGTAATAAATGAAACCAACTATTTGTTCTTCGTAACGTTATTTATTTGATAAAGAACGATTTCAATTATTCATACTTATAATGCCATCTAAAAGAGGAGTCTTTTTCAAATAAATTTCATATATGCCAGTATTTTTTTTTTATCAAGGAATCTTGAAAAAATATTGGCATACAGGCTCATAAATTATAAATTATAAATTTTATATGTTACTTTTTTATCTTGCGCTAATTTTAATATTTATATCTGTCGGAACTTAAAAATATGTAAAAAAGATCAATAATTGCCTTTAAAAATCGTTGTTCCTATGATGAATATCCGCAGAGTAGATTACGTCGATAAAGAAAGAAGACAATATAGACTTGGAAAAATTGCCGATCAAATCTGATACTTTTGATCTAAAGCTGAAGTTTTGTGAATATTACATGATTTTTATAAGTATATCTAGCATCGTAAAGAATTTTTGAAATCTATAATTCATCTTTGTACGATTATACTGATCATCACGGTCATATATTAAATAAAATTTGATCGAGCGATTCTCTGGCTAGATCGAATACAACTTATCTTCTATACATGAGATCTTGAAAAAGCGAGAAATGGAAAATGCATTAAAAGTGCGAAAAGTGAGCTTATCGAATGATAAATTTCAGATAATTATCTCAATCCCTCGAGGTTTCTTTGTTGATGGCATTAAATATATAATAATGTATTCATCACAGAAAAGTCTCCGACTTTCTATTTTTCACAGCACACGTGCAATGTAATATCTCTTCTAAAGCTTACTTGTACCAAGCATATTTGCTTCTAATTAGAGACACTTTCTACTTATTTTAATATAATTTGGCTGAAATTAATTCATTCGAAATTATAAATTGTATTTCGTTCGTTTTTCTTCTGAACATATATTGATAATGTAAACAGACCAATAAGTAGTTTTATATAGCATTTTTGAGAAATATTAATTAACATTCTGTCTGTTTGTTATAACACTAAAAAAAGTACGGTGTTGCATAAGAAACGGCTAGAAAATGATAATTAAAGTACTAAAATATAATCTTATAAGTAGCTAAATTTTATTGAACGCGAATGAAAAAAGAAACATTATTGAATTTGCTACATAAGATACGGTATAAAGAAATATTTAAACAACATTTGAAAATCTTAAGACGAAGAAACGAAATTACTTTAAATTCTATTATAAAAATATTTTAATAATAAAGACAAAAATAGTAAAGGATATAAAATAATTATTGTATTGTTCATTACGTTAACAAACAAAATCTCAAGAGGAATTTTCGAGAGAAGATTTTCAATACATTAATGCATAAAAATAAATAACTAATTGATAAGTGTGAAATTTAAAATATTTTTATTAAAATATTTCAGTAAACTTATTAATCACGATAATGTAGGAATCTTAATTTCGTGAAAAATATTACTTAATAAATACTCCATGTACTTAAAAAACAAATAAATCTCTACAATTCTTATGCAATGAACTGATTTTGTGTAAATATTAATTATTTTAAATAAAGTGAAATTTGTACAAAAAATCGAATTTTCCGCCTGATTAAGATATTGCGCAACACGAAATGCCGTTCAAAGTATTAATTCATAAAATTGAATGCAAAAATTCGATTTCTCCGCACAAGAGATAGGAGTATATTTCCTAGGAATTATTGGCAGGAGATTTCTAGAACGCATTAGGCTACTCTACTCTGCTTTAAAGAAAATCTTTCCTAAATACAAAGAAATAGAGAATGGTAAAACATTTATTTGTCGAATCCTCAGGAGTTTTGGCAGCTGGACGACTGATCAAGGTGGCGAAAGGGCAAACCGTAGATAGAAGGATGGATAGTCAGCAGCAGCAGACAAGTTTCTTTCTGACGACGACGGGCTTGCCAAATTCTCCAGGTGCCCCCTCCACTCTCGCTGGCACCTCGCAGCAGCCGTTAGATCATCATCATCAACAGCAGCAGCAACAGGAGCAACAACAGCAATCCAGCACACCGGACGGGTACGAGCACTACGGCGGTCCGTTCAGTCTGAACATCTGCATACCTGATCCGGGACACGAGATCCTAAGGCCGAAACCTCGCAGGTTTTTATCACTTTATCATTTGTAAAGTATAAGGAGAGGATGTGGATGCAAAGCTTGGAGAGCAGCTAATAGCACATCAATGGACTCAATATCTGTTGATCATCGCGATTTCTCAAGAAATTGAAACGTCGCGTGCACGAGCCGAACACTCGGACGGTTGTTTTGTCGGGATCGGAATCGTCTCGGGCTATGTAAAGTGAATTTCACGATCAGATAATTACGCCGGAGGCCGGAGCGTCGGACCACGCCACAGAGCCAACGACCGGCGAACGACCGCGGCAGTAGCTGCGGCAGTCCGGCGTCCCTCGGAAATTATTTCGGAAGCACGGCGGAGCCGCCGCCGCCGTAATTTCGATCGTAAAACGGCAAAGAACCCGAAAGTTAGTGCGCTGAGCCGGAGTTCCAAGTGCCAAACAAACTTTAATGATTGTAAAAGTAAGACGAGGTGTATGAGCTCCCTGGACATATGCGCGGACACGCAACTACAAAGCGCTTTAAAATTTTACAAATTATTTATGTGCGTGCTGATGGGGCAATCGCTTCTATACACTGACACAAGATTCACTGTATTTTATCTTCTTTTATAATGATGTATGAAACCCCTTTTGTGAGCCTTGCAGGCTTTTTTTAAGCTCCGAATGAATGGACGTCTCCTTCTTAATTATTTCAATATGCTGCAATTAATTAAAATTTTCTAAAGTAGGTAAAGCAAAACCATGCAATCGCCATCTACTAACATTCAAACGATGCAATCTAAGTGTTTAAGTTTCGAAAAAGTTTAAACTGGTCTGACTGTTACGACATTTGCTCGTTTTATTACTTAAAAAACCGTTCACAATTGTTTCGCTGTAAACGTAAAGACTAATCCTTTGCGACATGCTCTAATCCTTTTATCATTTAGCTGAAAAGTGATAAAAAAATTTTATATCAATCTTGCTTGCAAAATCATAAAACGAAATTCTTTTGTGACTCATAATGCAGCAGCCGGCTTTTATTAAGTTTACCTGTCAAAATTTTACCCCTTAAATTAAGAGACAGATAACTATTATTTTCAAAGAAATATATCTGTATTTAAGCAATAAAATACCAACATATTTTGTTCAAAATACATTATTAATACAATTCTTATTAATATTTACGTGGTAATGATCCTATACTTAGTTATGAATTGATATTTTCAATTATCATTAAATACAAAATATAAAATTGAGATTAGATCTAAAATCCCTGAAATTGGCTATTTTTTAAAAATCGTTCAATTAACAGGCAGTCGTACGCTAAATGTCGTTAATACAAAAGTAATTGTTATTCTTTATTAATGGACAATGTCTATTAAAATTCCATCTGTATTAGTATCTCTTTTAATAGCCGATGATCTCTTAATTAAATTATTAAGGACAGGATATTTTCATTTCTATCTGCTTCGTATTTTTTTCACTTTTTGCTTAGTAAACGATAAATTCTTGATAAACATTAAAATAATTGTCCTAATATATGGCAATAAACACTTTCAAATTTTACGTTTTCTAAGTTTTTTCGTAATCTAAAACCGTTTGGTATTATCTTATCAATTTTAGTTCATTTAGTACATTATCGTACTTTAATACGTAAAATGAATATTTAGAAGAAAACAATCATACACTTTTCATTTAATTCACTATTACATAGAAAACAATTTTAGTTGATTTAAGTCAATTAATAAATCTAACAAAGGAAATTACCGTCTTTAAAAGTTGGAAGAACTAAATTTTATGTCAAATATAATAAAGTGTATTTACCACCGCTATGACTGATAAATCGTTGAATGGTGAATTCTCTTTTCGTTATCGAAATTAATAGACGATTAAAATTTGTATTATAAACATTCAGATTATCATTTAATTCATATTTATTATAAGAGTTGAATATGATATTTATACATTTTGCAGATAAATTTATTCTATCATGTACAATTAATAAATAGAGTTTAAAAACCCAAAATTTCAGAAAATGATGCATTCACTATCCGTGTATTTGAGTTTATATCTAATTTCTTAAGTATGTAAAAGATTTTTAAAATATCAAAATTCTTTTAGGTTACGTCTATATCAGAAAAAAGGGTGAACATTTTACTAACAACATTTGAAGGTAACATATGAATAGTTTCACAAGTATCGTTAGAATTTCTTTATTTGGGCAGAGCATTTAAAATGCTTCCACAGTTTTTTTTGCTCCAATCTATAGGTAGAGATGGAAAATCGAATAAGATTCCATGTATTTCAATTTACTTTTATAAAAAAATACCTGAAATAGCTGGCATATTACGATTGTGTGAAAATGAACAAAGACTAACATTTGTATATATAGATACTCATTTAAGTGTAACCCTTAAGATTATCACAGATTAGACATCAGAGAAGAAGATAGAAATACGAAAACAGAAAGACGAACCAGTTTAACGGAACGTGAACATTCCCTTTTCTTTCTTTCTTTCTTTCTTTTTTTCTTTCTTTCTTTCTTTCTTTCTTTCCTTCTTTCTTTCTTTCTTTCTTTCCTTCCTTTCTTCTTTCTTTCTTTCTTTCTTTCTTTCTTTTTTAACCTCTTAATATGTTTCTGTTTACAACGTTTAATTTTCTTCTTTTTAGACTTTTTAAATTTTACGTTCTCCATTTGAAAACGAATGTTAAAATTACTAAGGAATTTTTGTAATAGTAATAGAGTTAAAATAAGAATGACTTTGCCTACATTTTTGTATTATAACGCTTTGGTTGTAAGAAATTATACTGATAATGAATCATTGATTTAATATTTATATTATATTAAGTTTTTAAATTACAAGCGAACATTTTTAAAAAGAAACTTAAAATGCAGCCCAACGATTGTAAGCTGTAACAAAATAAATTGTAATAAATTTATAAGGTGTGCAGAGTCTTAAGTGTACTCGTTGAAATATACGCGAGTTATTTTATGTCCTGTATCTTCTCTCTCGAATGAATCGCTCGAATTGTTTTTTTCTTCCAGGATAAAGAAAAAATAAAAAATGCAAAAGAAGTTTAATTACCTGACCTGCTCCGCTTGTAGGTGGTGCTATTAATTTCTCCGGTCGCTCAAATGGTTCGACTTTTTTCTGTATTTTCCACCTCATTACAACTGATGCGTACCTCAGGAACTTCCTGATGATTGATGTATTACTTTGTTTAAAAAAAATAAAAACTTGAAATGAAATATTACTTTCTCGCTTTTCTTTGCACTTTTTACGGGCTCCACGTAATTGACGTTAATAGAGAAATTGTAGCTCGCTCTCTGATAAAATTCGTGTCACTTGTCACGGTTGTTAATTAACGAATAAAAAAACGTCTGTTAATTCACTTAAGACTTACAACTCCTTTTTCTCGCGCTCAACAACTAATCAAATTCTATTCATATGGATAACTTGGAAATCTCGAATAATCTTGAACGTCTGAAAAGTTTGACTATTTGACTCTGCAAATAAATTAAGTCATTAAACTGAAAGGGATAAACATTTGTGCGCAATAGTTAATCTTTTTCTAATTAATAATACTAAATTTAATCGAGTGAAATACTTTTGCCTATTATGGGAAACGTGTATTTTCAAAGTTCACGGATGCTTATCTTATATTTTTCTTGCATTCTCCGAGGAAATCTCTGGCAGCTCTTTCATCAGTTGCATCTATCCCTGTCTCTTTCTCTGTTTCAGCATCCATTACTTTTTCAAACACTGAAAAAAAATGAATTTTGTCGACTTATCAATCTTGTATGGGAATGAAATTTCTTGAATAATCATCGTTATTTTGTCGTTGAAATACAAGAAACTTGAGTTTCTTTTTTTCTTTATAATTGGCATTTCCTGCTCTTAAAATTTATCTTCTATTTGTAATTGAAAGTTAACAATTGTTAAAAGCTTAATTGGAATCAAATAATTATACTTCTTAATTTTTTTTACGCTACTTCCAATAATAGACATAACTTATATTATATTATATACTTACTGTTAATAAACTGTACATATCGCGAACTATCCTTTTCTCGTGATCGTATTTTTTTAGGAAAATTTGAGCCGCTGGTGAATAAATTTCTGCATCTATTATCTTGATAAAAATATATTAATTAAAATATAAAAATAAACTTAAAATTTATGGAAATAAAGTATAATATTCTTCCGTAGTAGTATTTAAGGCACATTTTTATTCAGTATTTATATATCCGGTTAATCATGATTTTAAACATTAGTTATCCATTTATTTTTTTTTAACTTCTTCGATATTGTCTTTTCATTTATTTCACCATTATAAGGAAAAAAAAATTATATAAATACTATGATACCTTCGAGTTTAAAGTTAACATATAAAAAAATAAACCCCAAACCTAACGCTTTAAACGACACTAATCTTAGATCACACCTTAAGTGCTCTATATTTTTACAATTCTTTTCGATTCAATAACGATCGTTGGTTGACTTTAAATTCGTTTATTAAAAACCCATACGTGCGCACATATAAGAATATATATAAAATGTTTGGATATATTTATAAACGTTCACGCCTTCTTCCCAACAATTTTCTACATTTTTTAGTCGTAAATTCATTTCGTTAAGAATTTTACAAGCGACTAAATTTTAACTAAGAAGAGTATAGATGAATTTTATATTCATACAATTACTTAAGATACAATTTTAGATATTATGTAATAATTTAAATTAAAATATAATTATCTTCCACCGCATACTTGTTACTGCCTGTCAATAATCGTATGGAAAACTCTGAGAAATATTATTACCATCAAAAATTTACTTTTAGTTATTCATTTGTTCATCTTATCCATATGTAGAAATAATGATGAATTAAAATAAACTAGCATGAATTTATTTAAATTTCACTTAAGATATGATTTATAAATGATTTGGTAAAATTTCACATTAAACGATAAAGATACACATATGAGTAAATTTTATAAAGTAAATCTCATTAATTTATGTATCGGGTAAAGAAGAAAATGGAGGAAATTAATTTGACGAAAGAATGAAATTTCGATATTTATATAAAACTAGGATAGAAAAATGTTAGAGTCAGTGAAGAGTACTGTTAGAGTTTCGGAAGGAACGAAAGTTAATATTCGCTACATCAGAACTCCGGAGACGAAACCAGTAAACGGAAAGTGCACGTGTTCGTTGAAAATGCAAGCGGAAACAGAGTATGCACAATTATAACGAAGCGATTTTTTAATCACTATGACTCAGAGTTGTAGTCTATTCGATGAATAAATTTAATTTCTAATGTTCGAAAATTTAAGCATTTTATTTTCGTGTCAATTCCGTTATTTTGTTATTAATTGTTGCAAAGAATTAGTTAAAAAACGAGTCAAATCAATCGTACTCAAGTTGATATATAGTTGAGGTGTCTTTTATTTATCGATTCGTGCATTTGTGCTTACACATTTAAAATTTCCTTTTAATGATAATTGTACTGCCAATTGCATGTCTAATCCACTAATTTTCCTTAATTGAGCGCATATTGCATCCGTCTTAAGTAAACCGCTGTAAAATGAAGGAAGAAACGAAGAAACAGAGAATGTGCATGAAAGAAGTAAAAAGTGCCATTAGCCTAAATCGACGGCTCAACGCCTGAACTAACTTAACTTTTCGCCGGGTGCAATTAATCCCACGCGCATTATCTCGATCGCCCGGTTCCCATAATATTAGGAACACCGTCTCTCTTTCCCTCTGTGACCATCTTCTTTCCTAACCATACATATTCTCAACTTTCAGGCGACTAATTAAAAGCCATCCGCGTGTACGCCTGCTCTCTTTTTCACACGAAATCAAACAACTAATTTCTACTCCATAGTGTACCTATCCCGTACCGATTCGCTCCAAAGCGATACTAGCGAATAACTTTTCTGTTACTTGGTATCAGTAACTAAAAATTTTTTTTCAAACTAGACCGACTAATATTCTTCAAAGCTCCTTGGACTTTTTAATGCACTGCTTCATGATTTAAGAAAGCACGGAAAACCTTGATTATCGTGTTGCACTATGTCGCGATGGTTTTATTCATAATAATAATAATAAGAAAAAATAACCGTATACAATCTAAACTAATAACACGATTGATGAGTATCAAAATAATCCTGATCGTGTACAATTACCCTATAATGTTGTAGTAATTACAACGTCATATTTTTTACTCTCACTATCTGAAGTTGTTTCAATAATGAGATATTTAAACTCGCATGTTTCCATTCAATAACGCTCATAAGCATATAATCTCCTTTTATCGCACGTATGCATGTAATTTATTTCTACCTTTTCTTTTCATAACGAATATATTACAAAGTTCTGTGAATAGGATAAAAATTAAAATCCAATGCTAGATGAGATGTTATATAAAGTTCAAAGGATGCCAAAAATCTTAGTAATTGCATAGTTATGTTGAAAATAAATTATTGCAATATTAATTTTTTTTCCAAAATACAAATAACTTGCAATATTACCCGAAATTACTTTTGCGCTTTAAATTTCAAGAGCCTTATTTCTAATACCAAAAACAACACTTGTATATCAAATCATATCAAATCGGCCTAATGTATTTTATCTTTAAAAATCTGCTACAGCAAGCAATTAAACAATCGGCACTTAAAATACCAGGGCTCAATGAGTGATTGCATTAAATGAAATTAAGTCTAAAAACAGCACACATTAATAGTTGCACAATATAGAACATAATTTTCTAAACCACCGATGAATTACGTAAATAATTTTAAAGATGAAGTTGACCAAGTATCGTAAGCGTCTGTAATGAAAAAATGAATGAAAATAAGTTTTTTCGGTGACGGAAGGCGCATTTATCGCTCTTGACACCGGAGTTTCGCCACATAAGCACAGACAATGCACGGGGCTCGACGCCCTCGACAATTGTAAAGCCAAATAAGACTTGGTGGCGCACAATTGTAGTTGGAATAGTGTAAAATTCAGGAGCATGACTCTCTTTGAGACATAGGATTCCATAACGTTTCATCTTCCAATATATTTTTATTCGAATGTTATTCATTTCTACAAAGTATTCGAAAAACAGGTTCGATTTGAAAAATACACCCCGATAAGTGTCCCATTGTGCGATGTTTGCAAGACAAATTGGTAGTGCGCGTAATGATTTTTAAAAACCGATTTAATCAACAATTATAACTAGTTAAGTACATTTTCCTTAAACATTTCCGTTCAACTATTCCTTTTAATTAGCATATTGCCCAAAATAAAAATCAATCGATATACTAATTTATTAAAACATTTCAATTCGTTAAAATTCCAAATATAAACTTGCTACTCGAAACTTATATCACGAAATTTTCCTCGCGTTTAATCTTGTTTCGGTTAATAATCTACAAAACTGCGAAAATAATTGAACTTTGTCTGATTTTATCGTTAGTCCGAGCAGATTTTAATTAAAAAATACTAATGATTACAAATTATAAAACTATTTTTCGACTAAGATGTTAAAGAAAAATGTTTTCAAAAGAATAAGTATTTTCAGGTTTATTGAAGTGAATAAAGACTTATAAATATCGTACACATTGAAAGGCTAAAGCAATACAAAAGAAAAATAATAATGACGGGTATTGCAGCACAGGCTCCGTCATGGGACTTGGTAAGGACAATCGCAAGGGACATAATATCGGATGTAGGCTGGACATAGGAAGCGTACCATTTTAAAGTAACGCAATGCTACAGAAGCCTTGAATGAAAGCATGATTTGGTTACGTTCTTTATCAGACCTTGATGCTTCGTCAGCTATAAATTTATCATTACTTTTACGATCTAAACTATTCGCTACGAGCTCAATTTTCAACCTTGGCACTCGCATTTTCCAAGCCTAGCCGAGATGAATAAAAACAATGATTCAATAAGAATCTAATTGCACGTGCGAAGAATGGAAAACGAAACCGGAGAATGTCAACTTAGTCGAATAGTCGAGCTGAACTATGCAAGCAATTAAGTCGAGAAAGTGCAACAACATGACACAAATTGGGGCATTTGCGTTGATGAAGGAGGTCGATCAGCAAACGGAACAGCAACGTGAATCTCGATATTGCGTTGTTACAGGAATGACTGGTAATTACCTGTGACAAGAGTGAGAGCGATAATGGCAGCAGACGGAAGCAGCAAGCTTCGAAAAGAAACTAGTTTCCTTGAAATGGGAGGGGAATCGCGAGGAATCACGAATTCTGGGGAAGCCGTGAATGAATTCCGCTCGTCACCCGGTGCACCTGACGGGTTCGCGCAAAGGCGGAAACAAATGAAAGGCGCGGGAGCGAAGAATCGCACAGCACACGTTGCCCACCAGTCCCGGTTATTGGGTCGCGTTTCTCTTACCCAGGGGGAGGCACGCACGGCTGGGCCCAAGCCTTACCCCGCCGTATTCCGGAGGAAGTGGCTTTTCACCTCCGGCATGCGTGAGCGCTAAAGCCGCGACTGAGCGCAGTCACGTGCGCGATCGCGCCACAGATGATACGAACGTTGTTCAACGGAAGAAGCCGAGCTCGACGGTATTTCCCTTGAAACGGCCATTATTGGTAACGCTGAAGACGAACTAAGTCTCGGCGATGAGCACCATGCAGACGGACAACCGGCCTGGGCCCCTCGGCGATTTCGTCCTCCGACGTCCACTGCCCATTGTAGATCGGGCACCCACGCGCGAGTGGCAGGAGGAGGGAGCCTCGGACACCGAGCCGGAACTTAAACACAAAACGATCGTTTACTTTGGAGACACGAGTCGACGCGAGAAAGAGTCGCTTCCGGTAGGTGAAATTGTCGAGATCGCGACCGGCGAGGGCCAGGAGACAGAGTCCCAGTCGACCGAACGTGAGATCGTCGTTAGTGTTAGGCCAAGTAGGGAGGACGTGCTGCGAATCGAGGAGGACGATAGCAAGCTGGAGGAGTACTGGTCGCTACCCGGAGACAAGAGCGGCTTCAAGGCCGACTGGAGTTTTGTGCAGCAGTGGCGCTTACGCGGGTAATTCCCGGACTTCCGTTTCATACTGGCTTTTTGTCTTTTTCCGCGGTGTAACTTCATTTTTGACACGAGGCACTTGGAACCTGCAGTTTGTGAGGAAATCGAAATAGTTTTTGGTCGAAAATAACCCAAAATTTAATTTGTACGACGAGAGGTGAAGTGCGCGACAGGCGTCAGGTTAAATCAGAAGATACTATTTATTCTAAAAACATTAAGAACATGCAGGGTATTTATTGGGTCTTGAGGTGTCTGTTTGAGAACGTTGTATTCAAAAACGTTAAGTGCAAAAATAATCGCATAACTTGATTAAAGTGATTCATTAACGAGTATTCACGCAGTTAGATCAGTCCGCGTTACTTGACTCGTTCGCGCGCTTCGCATGAGAATCCAAATATACTCATAAAGTAAATAGTCACCTTTCAAAGCAAAGTTAAAAAATACTACTAAATATTGTTGTAAGAAAGTACTCGGTTCAGCGAGTAATCTTTACGTAATACTAATTTTTTTAATTGCCTTTTAATTTACCTGAATATTTTATTGTTTACCTTTCAACGTAAAATTTCTAGTTAACCAAAAAATCTATTAATCGAATCTGTCTTTAACAAAAACTTAACTTTATGAATAAAGTTACTAAATATATACAATAAAAGATTATAATAATAAAGGATAATATGACTTGTAACAATTTAATAAATACTCTGATAGTATAAAGGAATAATAATTAAAGGAATAATATTTGACATTTATTAACGCAATGTAATTTGCGATTTAATCTATATGGAGTTTTAACCAAATATATTTAATTACGATTTAATTACGATATTTAATAACTCTCACTTAAAAGAACTATTTATTTCATTATAATTATTCTGGAGAAATCATCGGTTTTGATATTTAAAATAGTAACTTAATAAGTAAATTAATATTCGAAGACAAAATTAAGAATTACTTACTAAATATTAAATTAAAGTAAATCATTTAAAACCTTTAAGGATCAACTTCATTTGAGTTATTTACGATTTAATTATAGAACAAAACAAAATTGTAAAAAATATGTAGACTATAGAAATAGACTTACAACGTGTCTTTTGTAATATAGAAATTTGAAAGTATAAGTTCATGAAATATTATTTGCACATTATATTGCTATTAAAATTAATGTTTATACGAGATTTTATTGATATGAAAATTAAATATTTGAGTCTTATTCTCTTTAAACTAATTACATAAGGAAATATTTTCTATTAAACATATAATACATGTAGACAATTTATTATTTAAAAATTTACAAATTCGTACACAAAAAGTCTTATACACTTGGAAAGTCGATAACATATATAAGAATGTAAGATAAAAAATTTTTTAATCTTAAAATTGTAACTAATGCAAACGTTCGAATTATGTTAATGTAATTAAAATATTACATTAACAATAATAATTTTAAATATTTTTTAAAGGAAGATATTCATATTCGATCAATGAATCTTTTTTCCTATAGTTGCGATAATAAAATAGATATAACGATAATATAAATTTCAATTCAAATGATGTATAATATAAAGAAAACTTAGTTTCTAGTAACATCTTCTTAGAAAATAATTTGTTCTTACTTATTGTAAGGAAAGGTCATTGAAAAGTTCAAATGATAATACTTTTGAAAATTTTATCAAAGGCCCAATGGAGGCAACTGTACTAATGACTTGTACTGCCCAACCTACACGAACGAGATCACAAACGGTTCCCTGAAGACTAATGCGGTACACATGGTAGCTGAGCGAGACACGGATAGCGTCGCACCAACACCGACTCCAACGATACCCACCGCTCATTATACCCGTCAATCACAGCATCATCATCTTAGTCTTCACGAGCTCAGAGCACTTCAGGTTTCTATTTTTTTTTTTTTTTTATTCACTTGACTGTAAATGATTATTTTGTAAGAGTTTAGTGGCTTGTCGTACAAGAAAAATACGCGTACAAGTTTTATTATACAAAGTTGCTCGAAAACTTATTTTAAGCTAAAGATTGCGACTTGTAAAGCATCTTTTATTATCGTTAAGCTAATCATCGATGAATTTAAAACATTTCTTCGCAATGTTATTTAAAAACGTATCGATTGAATAACGATTTTTTAACCCGTAGCAAAGACAAGATCTTATTTCAACGCGAGAATAAGAATAAGTTGAAAAAGCTATTTGAACATAAAAATAAATTCAAAATTAATTTGTGAACACGAAAAGAGTCCAATACACGCATTATGCTGGAACGAAGCAACGTCTCGGTACTTTCTCACAAGTCGGTTTTTCATCGAGAGTTTTTTCACTGGGTTCGATAAGAGGCATGTGACACAGAAATGGTGGAGCCTTAGAATAATAGAAACAGTAACCAAGCGAAAGACGGCTATCACCAGCTACAGGTAGTTTTGAGCACTTGGCAGTAACGGCAAGCATGCATTTGCAGCGCAGACCGGAATGCACGGGCAACAGCTCCTCCGACGAGAACCGCTCGTCAGGCCATGCGAGCATGTCCGATACTGGTGGCCACACGAGCAGCAGTTCGCCTCCCCATCGGCAGCACCGCAGTCACAGTCCCCAGGTTCTCAACAGCGTGCCCGAAGACGAGCGACTCTCAGCCTCGGTGACCCAAAGGAATGGCCGTAATCGCTCAGGGCAGAGTCGCAGTCGGCATAGAGCGACTCCTGCTAAGGTAGGCCCACACGAGTATCTCCTTAGTCCCTTGCTCTTCGATATTCCTTACCCTTGTGCAGTGCAGTAAGCATATCTGGACAGCAGGTACCCTGGTCCGGTTCAGGCCTCGAGGACATCAAATTGGCCATTCAGCAGCTGACGATGCGCTCGCACACCTCAACATCGACCTACTCCTCGCTCAGCGGTTCCGAGAGCTCCGAGCCTGCGGTGCGTCGTCTGATGCGACACTCGAGCCTGGAGACTATCAACACGAACGTCACAAGTGCAGATGAATTCGTCTGGGTGGATTCGCATAATCGGCTGGTTGAACTGCAGCAACTGCCTTGGACACACCACGACGTGCTACGGGTGCTGCAGAACGGCAGGACGCGTGATCACATGGACCAGGTAACGATGGAGACGGTGCCGCGGCTTTCATATCTATTGCAAAGGGCGCTCGTACGAGTTGGCCGTGAAGTGCAGAGGCTCGCCAAACCGTTGGGACTCTGTAGCAAGCACGAGGTCTACAGTGCTTTTAAGATCTTGCTTTGTCCGGCTCTCGCCGACTCGTGCACCAAGGTATGTTGAGCTTTGCTCGAGGCCACATCTTTTTTCCTAATACTCCGCGTGCTTAGGCTTGCCTCCGGGCAGCGGCAATGTTTGCGGTCTCGGGCGATCAACTAAAGCAGTCCAAGGGTTCCCGATCGGGATTACAGCTTCCAGTGGGTCGCTTCCTCCGCTGGATGTCGGATGTACGGCTCGGACGCATGATTCACGAATATGCGGCTGTTTACCTAGCAGCCGGCATCGAGAACCTTCTTGAAGAGATGGTGTTACAGTGTGTTCCCAGCGAATCCCATGCGAGCCTCACGGCGACGATGCTCGAGCACGCAATCGCTAACAGTGGAGATCTTTGGGGACTCTTGCAACCCTATGCCCACCTTAACGCCGGCAGGTTAGCCTCGGGTAAGCGTCACTCATTTTAATTTGTTTTAAGAGAGCAAAATCCATACATCTCCGATCTTTCAAACCGCGCTTATCCTCTTTTACTGGAAACAACAGGGGCACTGGCGATGCCACGATGGGCCAGCGTTAGTTCTCTTAGTTCCTCGAGTTCATCGCGTAGCGGAAAAGATGCTCAGAATTTGAGTTTGGAACCTTCTCTCTTGACCACTTGTGTTGGCTCGATGCAAGAACTTATCGATTTAGTGACAAAGATTGCACATTCGGGTAAGTGTTTGCTGCCTCTCACCGCCAAAGCCCTCAACGCCTTGTTTTACTACATGCGTTGCTCCCAGGTAAGCGACCTCTTGTTCTTATTCGCTAAACTGGCACTTGACTTCGTATCAGTGAACGAACCAACATGCGGTTGCATTTTAGCTGGAACACGGTGAACGGGGCTCTGGGATTCAGGAATTAGCTTATGAGCGGGCCTATGTTGTACTTCCACCACTGGTAGAGTGGTTGCGCGTTGCGAGTGCCCATGCCGAACATCGCCATGCACAAGTTGTCGATCACGATGATATTTGCCAAGCTGCGAGGTTACTACTACCTGGTGTTGATTGCCCCATTAGACTCATTTGGTTAGAATATTTTGAATAGACATGATATGGTCTGCCTTTCTTCTTAATCATAATTGTTAAGAACGCTATAATTTTTACTTATTGTAAATCAGCGGATACTTCGAAATTTTGATAATATATAACTCATTTCAATTCTTGCAACAATGATCGGTGAATTAACTGGATAATTTATTTTACTATTTAAGTCAGATATTACGTCAATAAAACTATCATCGTAATCAATTTATTTTCTAGTGAAACATTTATGAACACTTTCATTAATATTTTAGCTCCGATGAGGTAACGATTAGCTCAAACAGGATCGATGATTCGGAATACGTTCGTCGCTTCAGTCTGGAAATGGCTTTTAAACTATTGAGCAGTGGTCGACCAGAATTGATATCCCAAGCGCTGGCAGCTTTACCTTCAACGAAAATCAATACCGTAAACGAGAGTGGGTTTACTGCACTCATGTTAGCATGCATAAATGGAGATGAAGCCTCTGTACTAGCTCTCATAGATGCAGGTGCAGATTTGAACGTAGAGACTCCAGCTCCGATGGCGAGCCAGTCCTGTGGAATTCCTTTGAGATTTTCCACGGCTTCTGGGACCTCAAACTCGAGAAATATAATTTGCCAGTCGTCTTCTTTGAGTCCCAATAAAAGTATTAATTTAAGCGCTTCATCAGGCTCGTTAAGTAGCAGTTCAAATCAGAATAATAATTACCAGCCACAAACTAGTCTTGTGGTAATCATTGAATTTTTGTATAGCACATGTATTACATTAATGTAAAGTAAAAATAATATAAAATAATAAGGTATAACTTTTTTATGCCCGCGCTTGATTTTTTTGTTATGTACAAGATATAAAATCATCTGATTCTGTAGTATCATATTGTAAGCATACTTTAACTTATACAAATTATTTGTAGGGATTTTATGCAGAAACTCAACATTGGACGGCATTAACTTATACCGCCCTCATAGGCCATTGCAATATTGCTAGGATATTATTAGAACGAGGCGCAACTGTCGAAGGAGGTGCAAAACTTAGCGAAGATAAATCAACCATAACTCCACTGCAAGCAGCGACAGCTTCTGGAAATAATGAGATGGTTGCATTGCTCTTAGCCCACGGAGCCCAACCCTTTTTATCAACATTGGTCAAAGACACTTTTTGTTACTCTGGTTCAGCACAACGTGGCTGCTACAGGTACAATAAATTAAGAGACGACGTAATAAAGCATTAGCAAATGGAAGTGACCATAAAAATGGATTGAATTAATTTTTTTTGAAAATTTGTCAGTGCAATATCTGTAGCAACAGCTCATGGGCAAAGGAGTTGTTTGCATCAACTGCTTTCTCATCCGCTCAACTTTTCTGCTAAACGAGGAGAGAAAGAAGTTTTATCACTCGAAGAAATACTAGCTGAGGGTAACTCGGGCACAATTCAAAATAACACGGTGGATAACCGAGGAAGTCAAAAAGATGGAAACGAACCAGTCTTCAGCAAAGTTCAAAATAAAGCGCTCCAAGAAGCAATGTATCACAGCACTGAGTGTAATCATTTAGGTATATTTAGTAGCTGATTCATCGAGAGACTGTTAATCAATATTATCAATCGGTTTAAAAAATCTTTATTTAAATATTTATTAATATAGATATAACTATGGAACTTCGAGGGTTGAGGGTTTCTTGGTCACTACATTGTTGGATGCACAGTCTCTCTACAGCCCATGAAATGCGAATAGATTCTGTTATTGAACAAATCCTTCAAGATTTTCTTCAAGTCTGTCCCGATGATTATTCAACGCAGTTTGTTCAAGAATGTCTACCTTTGCTATTTAATATTTTCCGATACAGCAAGGTATTTATACTCGATAATGTAATTATTAAACAATGATGTATATTTTCAAAAAACTATAATTTGAAAATTTTTCTTTTATATACACATAGAAAGAGGGAACAACGTTATTATTAGCTGATATATTTTGTACCTGTTTCGGTTGGGAACCCATAAAGCCTATTAGAGATACGACTCTGTCGAGCGGATCTAGAATTGATCCGAAATTCGTTAATAATCCGGAATTAAGCGACGTTCAATTTAGAGTAGAAGGCAGAGTATTTTATGGGCATAAAATTGTTCTTGTTACTTCATCCCCTAGATTCAGAAATATGTTGAGTTCAAAATTATGTGAAGGAAACCCACCCATTGTTCAAATTAACGACATTCGGTATCACATTTTCCAGGTAATAATTCGACTTTTTTACTATCGTCTTTCATTTTCGTCATTTAAAATAAAAAATTTTCTATTTAAAGTTGGTTATGGAATTTTTATATCATGGAGGATGTGCCACTTTAGATGTCAATCAAGGCGACGTATTAGAACTGATGGCTGCGGCAAATTTCTTCCAATTAGATGGCTTGTTACGATTCTGTGAAGCACAATGCTCAACAATGGTTGATCTCGACAACATTGTGTCTATGTATATTCATGCCAAGGTAAAATAGTTTCCGATATTGAAAGAAAATTATTTTATTTATTAAAAACTAACGGATGAAAGATTTTGCTCGTGATTCAAACTCGCAGCGAGATCGAGTATATGATCGCAATCGTTGATTTTTTGTTTCAAGTTTCTTTAATGCGTAAAGTTAGAAACTCAATTTTTCAAAAAGGTAAATACATATTTTCGATGCGATATATTGATTCCTGCTCTATTTAAAAATAATATGGTTCGTTTAGACTGTTATGTTATTTATCTGTTGGTACTTTGTTTTTAAATAATTAAACCATTTGTAATTATATCGAATTTTATTAAAATATGATTTTAGGTTTACAATGCAGTACAATTGCTCGAATACTGCCAAGGATTTTTACTCCAAAACATGGTAGCACTTCTTACGTATGATGACTCTGTAAAGCGATTATTATTTGCTAAGAAATTACCAAACCACGATGTTCTCGCAGGTCTACTTTTAACATTGCAAGCTAGAATAAAAACCAGAAGATCGCGAAATGCAAAATAAACTAATGGTGCAATATTCTTGCAGTAGCTACTTGATTGTGATTTTAAGTATTTATTATAAGAAGCATTTCTCAAAATGTTCAGCTTCACGGCTGAACTTTTATTGATGTAATAAAGTATTTCCATAATTTTCAATATATTCAATCTAATTTTTGGATTGTAAAAAATTTTAATTTAGTGTCATGATAAAAATTAATTATTTGTAGTATTGTTTTATATACAATTGTCGATTAAAGTATAATAAATTTGTGCCAGTTTAGTTTAAAATTATAAAGACATTCATAACACTGATAATACCAATTGTAAACATTTATTATGTAATTGTATTCACGTGATCGGTTATTTTTATTTCCTCGATTAAATATACAAAATAAGTTTAATTATTTAATATTATTTACTATTCACGCACATTTAGATTCTTAGAGTAATATAAAAGTCTTAATAATTTTGTTTAATTTTAAGCTCTTATTGTTTATCGATATTCCATGATGTATTATAACTACAAGTATTTCCTTGATAGAACTTTTGGCAAACACAAAACTTGCTGAATATTAAGACTTGAAGCTTATTTTTGTTACAAGGATTTACGAACTATGTATACAAATATACATATAGTATATTAAAATTAAAGAATTGTTTAATGTTTATATGGTTATTATTTAATGTCATTTATTCGGAACTATATTCATAAGTTGTATATACAATTTTTTCGTTTCTTTCCTCATAATAATATAGTGTATTTGATGAACTTCTTAGAATCTGGAATGCCTAATATTTATTATTATATTAAAGAGTCGATTGAGTCTTTTAAAAAAATGGCTGTCTCAATCATTTGGGATTTATTTTTTTGCCCTTGAAATGACGAATAATATACATGCATACATATATATATATATATATATACATACATACACACACATATATATATTCATACATACACGCATATATATATACATACATACATATGCTAGGCAGTAATGAAATATACTTATTAAAATAGTGATTGAATGCAGCATAAATCGTAAATATTTTTGTCAACTTTTACATTGATCACATTTTCTTGATGGTTTTCATCAAACGTCATCATATATTTTGATAAAATCAAAATATCGTTGCTATGTATTTTTAACGCATTAAACTAATGTAAATTTTTCTTTTTATTTTAGTTAAGCTGACTGAAAAGACATCATTAACAGAGTCTTGCATTTTTAACATTTTCTCTTATATGAGATATTTTTTCATGCCATGCTTTCAAATCACAGTATCTTACTAAGCAAACAGATTCATCTTATTTTAGTTTTGTAATACATAAATAACAAAGGTATTATATTAGAATTTCACAGTAGAATCAATAGCCGTAAAATGAAGCGCAAATTCTCGAGTTACAAGGATTTTATAAAAAAAACTCATGTAGGCACATTTTTTTAAACGGCTATCAATTTATCACTTTTTAACAAATTTATGAATACAGATAAAATACATATAATATCAAGGCAATACACATTTGGTTCAGCCCCTGGCTGTTTTCTCAGTTTCAAAGCTTCTTATATTGAATCACTATAACTTTCACTGTTTTTTCGCTCTGAGCAATTTTTTCTTTTGCAAAGAATAAACGTTTTATGTATAACTATGACACAGCTGTTAATAAAAAATATAACTAAAAATATATCTAACGTAATTATTTACGTATAAGGAATTGTGTTAAAGAAAAAATTAACTTTAACGCTTTACAACGAGTAATTCATTAAATAAACTGATAAAAAGTGCAAATAATGTTTTAGCAAAAGTAAAGGATTCACATCATTATATGATAACGAGATAAATAATTTTGCATACATTTTTAGTGCAAATTATTCTATTGCAGACAATGAAAATATAACATATTTAATAGTCAATGTGAATTCTAGAAAAACACTTTTCTTATATTTTGTTAAAATTAAATATATTAAACAAAACTAAAGATTGAAATATTAGTGAATTAATAAATCTACATTTTATTAATTTATATACTATTAAAAATACCATAAAATTTTTTATATTTAATTGCAGTAATCTATCCTTTTAAGCTCTATATAAAATTAAAGAAAAGTTCATTTTCTAAATTCACTGACTTTTCATAAATTTTCCATAGAGATCGCACTATACATTATTCATACAAAAAATTCATCATTTTGTACTTTACTTACCTAATTCACAAATACATTAAATAGATTGAGAAGCACCTTTTTTCATACAACCACCTAATTTTATGTTATCGTAGCATAAACGTAGAAAGTCTTTCACTAAATTTTTATATAAGTCTCTGAGCTCTCATTTTATTGTATATTATGTATTCACAAAGTCAATAAAAACAGGTAATATGTTTTTTTATAATAAACAAAACTCTTAAAAACGAGTCATTACAACAGATTGAGACAACCAAATTCGACTTTCTACAGCTACTTAAAACATCTAGAAGCGCTAACTTGCTTTATTAGCTAAAACTATACACAGTATCAAAACAATCACAAAAATAATAGCTATACTCAAAAGAATACAAAGTTTTCGTCGAAATTTACTTTGGTAATTACTAGCCTTTATTAACTCTTGTGTTCCCAGTTCAACATGGTCATGTACGGTTTCAATATTATTTTCGATATTACCTGTAAAAATACCAAATCGTGTTTTAATAATTTTTAAATGTACAATTTAAATTTAAAAAACAACAAACTATTGAAAGAAATTATAATATAATAGCTATCATTATAAATTAAATATTAAGATTTAAATTTTAAAAAATCAACTCATATAACTTTTATTAAATGTGTATAGATATTTGACATTTAATTAAAAAATTGGCTTACTAATCGATTCTGCTTGTTGATGAACAAGAGCTCCAAGCTCTCTCATAACTTGATTTACATCTAAAATGTCTCGCTTCAATCGGTTAAAATAGCTCTTTCTTCTTCCTGATAACAATTAATCCATGGTCGAATTCCAGTGCTCTGAAAAAAACCAAAAAATGTTTGTATACCTTGTAAATTTAAACCCTGTTACAATTAAACCTGCTCTGAACCTATTAGCGCGTAAAAACTTACCTCCATTTAAATATTTTTCATACTTAAAAATTGTCTGATTATACATTTTTCGTGAAAATGTTAAACGTCAACATCCACTCATAATCTATGTTTATTACTCATTTGTAGCCATGCAGATAATTTTTTTTATATACTTGGGTGTTAGACTTAGTGTAAGCAGTGTAAGTAAAGCTATAAAAAAGCATCCATAATGTTTTTTGAGGTGAAGAACTATCAATTTGCTTTGACAGAAAGGATTGATGTGAAACCGAAATCTTTGGATGTGTAACCATTTATACATAAAACCAACCTTTGTTCGGCTTTTCGTTTGGCATCTTCTTGAATTTGAATCAAACTCTGCTTTTCATCTTCATCATCATCTCCATGAGTTTCTATACTACTTGTAACCAGTATATGTCTCTTCATTTTATCAGCAATTGACTAGACATTTGAGAAGAGTAATTTTTTAATTTTGATATTTAAAAAAATATTTTTTAAATCTTCTACTTATGCTTCAGTAAATTGATTATTCAATAACATAATTACAAATATACAAAATTTATATTAGTATAAACTAAATTTATTTACATATATTATATAAAAATTATAAGATTATGTACATAATTTTCATTATTAATTTCATTATTTTGTTTTATTTATCTAACTTTGTATAATAAAATTATATTTATAATTTATTAATTTAATTCTAATAAAGAAATCAATTCATATTTATTAAAAAAAATAAATAATTTAAAGTTATCAAAAAATATTTATAAGATTTTGAAATTTTAAACTATGGGCCTCTTGTTAAATAAACAATAATATTTTATCTTTGAATGCAAAGAAAGTTTTTATTTTTCTTTTTATAATTGTTTTAGTTAACTTTTATTAAAAGAAATTAAGCATTTACTTGTAAGTGATAACAAAATTTGTATTATTGCTAAACTAATGTAACATCAATTTTTTTTACATATTATACACACTGAAACGTATAAGTGCATATTTTTTTCCTATTTCACATAAGCACACAGGCAACTAATTAGACATGTAAACACACATATTTTGACTTACTCTTTGCATATCAGAGTATTTTTGTAATGCATCTTTAAAATCACTTGTTAGCTTCTCAATTTGTAATTTCTGTTGTTTGTCACCTCGTCTCATCAGAACAGTCAGTCTTGCAATATTTTTACTTGTTTGAGTCACCACTTGATTTGTGCTTAATTGTGCTACATGACTTCACAAAGAAATAAGAAAATTATTATGTACATAATTGATAAATTGCTGTAAGTACAAATAAGGTAATTTATAGTAAAAAAGGAATAAAGTTTTTAAAGTATATCTCACACTTTATCCCTAAGACCCTGATTATCCTTATTGGTTCCAATGTGCTTGTAAGCACGATCTAGAGTTCTGTAACTTGTATTAATTGTATATATATTTGTTGTTATATTTTCACTTAGACTGTAAAGTTCTGTGGGACTAAATCCAACATCAGGTACATCAGTTCTCTGATCCGTGGATCCATAAGACTGAGAACTGTGTGCCATCCTAAAAAAAAAAAAATAACAATACACTCTATTGAAAATTTTTTATATAAAAGCTAAACTTCTTTATTTATTCTAAAAAAAAGAATTTTACATTAAAATTTTTAAATTGTACCATTATTTAATGCCTTCATTAATAAAATGTATTAACAAAAACTTTCATTGATATATCTAACTAAAAAGAATAAATGAATGGTTAATTTTTTAATAAATGTGTAATATATTAAGTTTAAATGAATAAAGATATATTATAATTTTTTTGCATCAAATATATTTAAAGTAAAATTGTAACTTCATTTAAATACTTAGAATATTTATGGTAATATTAAATATTTCCATTAATATGTTATTTTAGTTAGTTTAGATTACTCTTCCATTAAGAAATTATTAATATTTATTATATTAAGCAATAACTCATACATAAAAAATTAGAGTAATTTTGTGCTAATAAAAGTTGAGCTTGAAGAAATATATTAAAATAGACTAAAATAAATAAATCACATCAAAGAATAATATAAATTTGAAAGAAATTTTTCAAATTGCTAATATCAAGATAACATATAAAAGTATTGTTTCAGAACTTTTTAATTATTTTACATATTTTATTTTATAGTTGTAAAAGTATTATTTCAGATTTCTTTAATTATTTTATAAATATTAATAAGATATATTAATTATACAAAAATTTATGACTTTTAGAAAACTCTCTTTATAGATAAAAACAGGTGCAATAAAATAAAAGCAAGTAAACGGCCATCGAAACACGTAACACATTACATATAAAAAGAAAAATGGAGATCGGCAAATTTTTCGAACTTGAAAAACATGCCGAAATTCTTTAAATGTAAAGATAATCAGAATTTCTAAAATTTAAAAAGCAATGAAAATAAATGATTGTTAATTGTTTGTCTTTCGATCACCAAAAGTGTACGTTTATGTATTAGGTTGTGCAGTTTGAGGGATACACTAAAGAAGATAGAAATAGAGATAGAAAGAGTGAATGAGTGAGAGCGGGAGAGGGAGAGAAATAGATCGAGCGAGTAAAAGAGAGAGGGAAAGAAAGAGTGAGTAAGCGAGAAAGAAAAAGAGAGGAGAGAAATGAGACGAAAAATATGTCCTTTCTCCATTTGCAGGTATTTCAAATAAAAACCATTGTGAATAACCATACTGTGGGCATTCTTCCAGTAACTATTTTATCAGAAACAATAAGAAATTTATTAGTTGGTAACGATCGATGATTCAATCATTTAAAAAACAAAGTAAAAATTAGCAAAATAAAAAAATAGAAAAAATTAATTATACGAGCTTAATAAAGATAAGAAAAAGATAACGAGGATAGCACTAACCTGGTAATTTTTTATTCAGGAGCTCCTTACAATAAGAAGGATGTTTCGTTAGACATTTAAAGAGTTTGATTGCGCTCGTGCTATTTGTCGCGATATACGTTCTGTTTGGACCACTTTTTGTCTTCTTTGGCCCAGGCACTACGAGAGGAAAGTCGAGAAACGATGAGCCAAGCCAAGTGCTGAGACTGTCGAGAATCGAGACTCCCAAGAGAAGAAAAAAAGACAAGAGGAGAGGGACACACACAGTCTCGTGGAAAATGACAGTTGCGCTGCGTAACTTGCGCACCCCGCAGATGATTTTCCTCGATGTATGGGTGTATATTGCCTTTAGTTTATGGATTTAAATTCCGGGGGCTAGCGTCGCTGCAGTCGAAACCTCGCTATATTTATGATATTGTCCAGCTGTCTTAGCTGTATATATATATATATAATATATTAATGCAATGCACTAGTCTTTTTACAAAAATATGATTTAATTTTGAATTATCTAGGATTGAAATTTTTTTAATTCACTTGAAATATTAGTGTTTTTGGAATTATTTGGATAATTTTTTGGAACGTTAAATTATTTTTTCTATTTTTTATAATAACTTTGGAACAATGATTATATATGGTTAAATATTATTATATTACCAATTGAATCCTTATATATTTTTGAGAATTACGTTTTTTTCTTATGAAAATTATAAAAAATTTATTGTATTTAAAATCTTTTGCGGAATTCCCGGTTCTTTTTTTAAATAACCACTATTGTCATAACGCATGCGCAAAAACTTTGTTGCGCACGCATGTAAAAATAACTTACTACGCACATCAAGTTTACACCCAAAAATATTTCTTTTTTTTCATCATTTCGAAAATTTACTTAACCTCATCTTTTATTCAAATACCGAATCATTCAAAATTCTCGATAGATAGTAAAAAATAAACAAAAAGAAAAATATAAGAAGAGATTGAGTATTCGAATCCTAAACTGAAAATTGTGTTTATGGCACACGTATTATTATTATTATTTTTTTTTTCGAGAAGAAAGATATGGTCCCCTTTTTACTAGTCGTCTTCAGTCGCCGTACCTCCGAGTCCTGCAGCAATACCGCTGTTAGCGTTAGTCATTAAATTAGTCCGGTTAGTAGCGCGCCGGACGCTGAGTCGTCAACATCAACGACTTGAAGCAGAAGAGACGTCGCGTATTCTCTCTCGCTCATAGCAACTTCCAGACAACGAGAGAGAACGAGACGGATTCTCCCTCCTTGCCGAGGGAAGGAGAGAAAAGTAAGAAAAAACGTGATGTACTTTAAAGTTTCTTGTACGTAGCTAATTTTGTGTGTGCTTGTGTAGCTTAAGGCTCGGTCAGTTACGGTCAACTTTAGGGTATTTATGGGAAATTTTCTTATGCCGGTGTTAAATGTATCTATGTATCATATATGCACACTATTGCAAGATAAATTATCATTAATTAATCATTTAATGTTCATTTCTTTAATAGATAAAGGAAAAATGTTTGAAACACATGCTCAAGTTATTAAATAGATATAAAAATGGTATGCCATCTACTATATTGTGTATATGTTTACATAGTTTCAATAATGAGTGTAAATGAATAATATATGATAAAGATTTTCGAACAGAACCATGTTTTTTTTTATAATTAAGTCCTAAAGTTGTTAAACGTTAAAATACGTATTGCCAGTAGCTTCATACACACAATTACGTTTTTAAATATTTAACAATTTACGATACCTTTATCTCCATATACGTGAATATAATTTAACGGATACAATAAGTTTTAGTCGGTGTCAGTGTATCTATTATCAGCAAAAACCAATCTACAGTAAACAAATGTTTTATCCTGGCTTTTGTTTGATTATTCAGATAAAACAAATATGGGGGGGATTAATATCAAAAGGGATA
Organism: Platyscapa corneri; assembly: GCA_018907185.1. NCBI lineage: Eukaryota > Metazoa > Arthropoda > Insecta > Hymenoptera > Agaonidae > Platyscapa > Platyscapa corneri. The sequence continues at coordinate 229,538 of JACCHW010000083.1, forward strand.
AAGTTTTCGACAATGAATAATCACTGTCCAATTCATATTTGCAATTTCTTTATCTTAACGAATATTAATTCGCGAATAGAAAGATGGAAAGTAAAGTAAAAAAGTCATGCAATATAACAAAGGCATATATATATACTAGATTGACCCAATAGTGCGTGCTTGACTGCAATCAAGTTTTGAAGGACACAAGTTCCATGTATGCTGGGGGTATTAATGGTAAGCAAGGGCAGCAGGAATCGTTGGGAATCCCTGCAGTGTTATGCAGGGATTCATCGACGAGAATAAATTGAGTTGGAGCGTTGCTCTCATAAAAGGTAAATTGAAAAATGCAAGGAACTTGTGTGTGCATCGAAAGTAAATTGAAGTGTAAGGCAGACGGTCGGTTACGCTGAGTATTGACCGTCATTGACATCGACAGGAAAACACACTGAGCGAGAAAGAAGCATAGACAGAGAGAGAGTGAGAGAGAGAGCTGGTTTCGAGGAGGAGTAGTAGACAGTCAGCGTGCGCGCGCGCGTTCTCTCCGCGCGGAGATTTCCGAGTGCGGCCGAGAGATCGCGAGGAGTGAGAGAGGCGAGCGACGAGAGCCTTCCTCACAACACACAACCGTCGTCGTCATCGTCGTCGGCCCCGTAAGTACCTTTGTTTCATCTCATTAATGCGTTAGAGCCGCGGAGTGAGTCTCCTTCCGTCGCGTCGATGGGCCATGGTTGCAATCGAAGCCTAGCTCCGCGAGTCGACGACACCTCCATATCCCGCCGCCTAGATTTTATCCCTCTCTCTCGCTCCCGCTCGTTTCCTTGCCTCGAGTGAGCAAGACGCAGGCGGAAAAAGAGCGCTGGCATGTGCATACGAGAGAAAGAAAGAGACAGAGGCGCGGTCCTCGTGCGTGCGTGCATGGACACCTGAACTTGAAGCGTTCATTTCTGTTTCTTGTCGCCGATGGAAAAACAAGTAAAAGATCGTGGTTAACTCCTCCGCGGTCTGTGCGTGTAAAATGTTCTAGAGCGTGGGAGATAGCGTGAGAGAAAGATAGAGATAGGCGCTCGTACGTGGAAAGAAGTAAGCCGCGTCGACGCCGCGAGACGCGCGAGCGACGCGACGTGTCTACTCTCGGTGCGTCATGTCGGACGCATTTCTGTCTCTTGTACCCCTCGATCGCAGACTTGCAAATCCATCGCTAAGAGTAATCACCGCTTGCTGAAATTCGTGTCGAACTGTTGCCATTTTCAAGCTCGTAAGGGAGAGAAAGAGAGAAGAACGAGCCACGCGCCCTGGGAATTTATCGTCTCTCTTCCTATGCTGCTGTTGCTCTCACACACGCGCACACTTTTCCTCCTTCCTGTCTCTCGCTTACTAGTCCTTCGTGTCGCCCTATATGCGCGTGTCTCCGTGTATTCTCGGTGCTTTCGTGTTTTATGTCCGTACACCTCGTGGTTTCTTCCAAGTGTTTTTCTCGTCTCCATCCCTACTCTTTCTTTCTTTCTTTTTTTCCCTTTCCGGTAGACGCTTAAAGGCAATTGAGAAACAAATGTCTCCGATCGGGAGTCGCTAGTCGTAATTTCCCTTCTGGCTAGTTTCGATTCTCATGTAATGTTCTCGACTTTTTCCTTGGCGCTGACGCCTCCGCCAAAGCCGCTGCTATATAGTCGTCATAGCTCGTGCAGACTATCTCTTTCTGACACAACGCCGTCCATTTCGAAAAAATCCGCATTTTGCATACATTGAGAAATTAGAAAAAATTTTCCTAAAGCTCTATAATTGATTTTGACGTGTAGCATCGCGTTTTAAGCGATCGAGCTACAACCAACGAATCATTCATTCAAAGGAAAATATTCGTTTTGCCAAGCACAAGGAATCTATTTTTAACTCCTTAATTCCGATATTTCCTTAAATCTTTTTAGGCGAAACGAGATTCCTGCATTTCCGCGTTTAGCAATTAGATAACGAAAAAGATGAAAGCGATGCGATGAAATTTTGACAATTAATTTAATATTATCACTCGCATTTAAACTCATCGAACACGTAATAAATGGGAGAAGTGTGACTGAAAAAGTGTTGATTGTAAGTAAAAAGTGAAATTAAGATTGCATTTATTTTGGAAAACGGGTAAATGGTAACGACACGGGGAGTATGAACTGTTGGAGAAACTGAATTCACGTGGCAAGCCTTTTGTAAGAATTTGATGCGGTGAAGTGCTAGCTGAAGGTAATGCGCGGGAGAAAGGGGGGGCGGTTTTGGCAAAGCCTTGAAAACCGAACGAAAACGCGACGGCGTACGATAAGAAAATAACGTTGGTGTGGGCCGTCTCCTTAAACTTCAATACTTGTTGAGGTTGCCGGAGGTTGCGAGTACAGGAGAGCGCGATGCGGGAATATACGGAGATGTAGAAAGAATCCGAAGCCTCGGTACACGCCCCTTAAAGACGTTGCCTTTGCTGCTTTTAGCCGTGTGTCGAGGGGATTTAATCGTGTCGACGCGACGCCTCTGTCTACTAGACAGGCACAGAGTCGCGGGGGAGCGTTGCTACGTTTCGATTTTCCATTATAAGGGAAGAAAAAAAAGGTTGCTACTGTGTTAGTACTATGTGTTAGTACTATGTGTTACTACTAGAACTGCTATTATTCCCTTCCTTCCTTCCCCTCCATGCAATCGCTTACACACACTTTTTCTTCCATTCCTTGGCGTGTCGTGTGTATGCAGATAGTCTCCGTGTCTTTCGCATCCTTGAAAGTGGAAAGATCGAAACGGACCGACCACACAAAATAGATCTAATCTAGGTTAAGGACTCTTGCTGGCTTCTGGCTATGAACGACCGTTGGTTTTTTACAATTATTAGTTAAACGTGATTTCATTATTGTAATTTTCGCTCTCAGTGCCTCTGTTGCGTGAGTGTATGCAAAAAGTTTCTTATCACATAGACATTGTATGTGCATGTATTCGTCAGCTTAATCATTTTGTAACGTAAGAAAAACGGTATGCTACTCTTCTATATTGTAACTAAGATCAGTGACGGTGATTTTTCGAAAGTACGAATCGAGCATTTGGAAGAAAATTTTGAAAAACGAAGACCCGAAAGCGTTAATTGCTTGTAATTTTGCCAATGTAACAATACTTGAACACCTTGAGGTGGGTAAGCTTTGGTTAGCTAATAAAAAATGAGACGAAAAGAGGGGTATAAGCTTGATAATGCAGTCGTTGTCCATATCTGGTGTGCTCTTACGTGCATAACGCACGGAATTGCGTCTGAATAAGAGAAAGGGCTATTATGTAAGGCAGGACAGACTAATGTAACGCGTGGACATCGAGATCCTCCGGGAATTTCCGTTGAGGAACGCAAACTCGTACACAGTCACCGTTACATACTTCCCAATGAAGCTAAGCCAAATGTTCGCCGACGTCAGGTAGAAAGTCTTTATCATCCACAAATTTATTTTTCAAATATTCGTGGATCTGCGTCAGCTACGAAAAGTCACCCACCCCCTGTTTTCTGTTTAATTTATACCTGAGTCTGCTAATCGTAACAACCGGTGTCTATTACTTTCCTTTTTATATCTTGAGATGTCTTGCATATTCTACTATTTTTCTTAAGCAAAACGACGGGAAAAGAATTTTCCAACTTGTCAATTCTAACAAACATTTTCTTGCAGAGGCAAATGAGCCGCGAAAGGGTTCAGTCACCGACATTTTGACATTTCAATAATAGCATGGATGTTTATTTAGTCGTGCTAGTGGTTTTTTTGTTATTATATAATATATAATATATCAAAGGATTACCGTTGAGGAAGGAATGGAAAAGAAAAGACTGCCGTGCAGGTGACTTTCTTTTAGGAAATGAGCAAATGTTCTCGTTGTTCGTTTAACAATAAGCTATTCGAAGAATTTTCCTAGGTAAATTTAATTCGTCCTGCTCAGGATCCTCGAACGAGACGATACGTTCCTGAAGCCGCACTCGCTTGGTCGTAGCTGTATGGTTTTGAGAATTTCATTCATCGGTTGTGAAGCCGGAGCGCGTGGGCGAAATTTTCTTTCCTCTCCTTCGCAGAGGAAACCTCTTAAAGGCAATTGCAAACGCGCCCGATGTCGAGTTTCTTTATTCAAGAGGGGATTTAATTGATCGTTTTGCCGTAGTCAACTCCTCCAGCTTAAGCTGGAGTTATGAAAAAGTGCGGTTATGAAAAATTACAGTTTTCCGCCTTTTTTTAATGAAAATCTCCCACTCTGCTGCATTACATTCTGTCACTGCAGAATATTCCCTCTTTGGTGTGTTTTTCATTTATACAACAAAGCTTTATTCTGATTTAATTTATTGATAATTACTATCTAGTTATATCTCCATTAAAGTAATGCAGACATCTTTTACGGCGACACGTTCCAAGCCTGAAAACAAACCAAATTTTCAGTGATACAGTGAAAGAAAATGCGTTTTAATACGAGAAGAAAAGTAAAAAGTTTATAATTTAAATTAATATATTTGACGTTGACAATGGGCGGGGAGTGGGGTTGTAACATTATTCATCATCAGACACACGCAGGACCGATCAAGAAACAGACAGAAATAGGTAGAAAGATTTATAACGGTGAGTTCTGATTAACCAGGGAGATATAAAGAGTTATAAATATGATAATATTGTTTGAATACAGTTACGAAATTTTTTGTTATTCGTTATTTTAAGGAAGTGCAATTCTTGTAACTAATATATTAATATAACAAATGGTAAAACAATCGCAAGAGTCTGTTTACTGCTTAATGGTTTGAGTATTCGAGCTCAATATAAACGGAAGAGGAGCAATAAATTTGTATTAGTCTTTGCAAAAACTCATCGAAGATTAAAGCTTTGAAGAAAAAGTCATTGTCTACTTCATTTCTTTTGTTTAACAGCTTCAATATTTGGAATAATTAATTTGAAGATTGTGAAGAATTTGTTTTTGCATTTGAACATTAAACGAGTATCAATTTATAGAAAACACGCATTTTCCTTCGCGATATTATAAATAATGATAATCCATGGAAACTGTTGAGAGACGTGAAATTAAAGGTAATAAAAAAGTAACGGAGTAACGGATAATTGAAACAAAAGTCACGTACGGGACTGGCGACGTGCGTTGACGTGATAGAATGGAGAAGCATAGATTGGCTACTTATGCCCGATCAAAAGTCAAGTTTGACTCGGCAATTTGTTTTTTAAACCAAGTTCCATTTCAACGAAGCATCCATGGCTGTACGTTAATCGGGAGGATTGATTTGGCTGTCTCTTTCAAGTATTTACGCGAAGTTACCGAGTCTGTCGAAAAGTGCGCTCGGAGCTGTCTGTCGGCTATTGGCTGTCGGTTGTCGATTGTCGGTTGTCGAGTCGAGTCGAGCCCATCGGGAACGGTAAACCGAACAATTCCAACTCGTGCAAATACACGGACTTGCTCTCGCTACGTCACTTATCGGGGCTATGAATAGCTGTGTTGTTTTCCTTTCAGCTGCTCGAATAAACGTGACATCCAACGGAGGGCACCGAGTCTGTTGCGGCGCGCGTGCGCACCTCACTTTAACCCTGCGACAACAAGGCCCCGTTTCTCCGCCGGCGCGTGTTGCGGAACGAGCCGATAAGCCTTGACTAAGACGGCGCACGTCCGATAAGATAGCCCCCAGCCTCGGGGGACATCGGCAGAAGCACCAGTGGTCGGTGCGTCTGCCTTGACCTCCGTCGTTGTCCGAGGAGCGCTCGACCCGGTTGGCGTGTTTCAAAATTCCCTTCCGACAAGAGACCTCGCGCTCGTGGAGGAAAAGCCTTGATCGTTCTAGCGCTGCCAGCACTCCCACCCCTTTCATCCTGTACCAAGACTCTGTACCGTGTGCGCGCACACCGAGGGTTAGTGGAATTAATTGTATTCGACCGGTCTTTATTCGTTTTGCGTAGCATTTCTTTCATTTATTTCCCGTACATTCCGGTACACTCAGTTTATAACGATGCATCCTTTCATCGGTATTCACCAATTACTGGGTTTATTACGAATACCGAAAGTTGCAAGCTTATTATTTCAATTCTCACAGACACGAGCGGTCTTTCCGTAAAATGGTCGTATCCAGTTGACGCATTGAAATACATTCCGTAATAATTGCCAATTTTATGCCATTCACAACTAATGATTTTTTGTGGTTCTTTATAATGCTACGTTCTATTTTGCAGTAATTTTACGAATAATGTAATTAATAAGAGCATGCGCATTGTTTTATTCGGACTATTACAAATTACTCGGGTGCGTGTTATCTGCTTATTATTTTAAATTCATTTTCCAATGTCGATGCTTAATATCTGTGCGCGTGTACGTATATTTATCAATTTTTTTTTCAAAAGGTTGAAAAGGCTTACGACGCATATGACCGGTAAAAAGTAAAGCTTTGATAATTCACTCTTACTTTGTTTGTATAATATAAGGGATAACGTCTTGTGCGCCTTTGCAGACTGCTATTAGAAATTTGAACGTAGATGTCGGTGAATTATTTTGATACATATTGCATTAATTCTTGGTTACACTGAACAAAATATCGAAGCAAATTTAAACATTTAATTTCATATTTTTAAATCAATAGCATCGTAATTCGATCATCGGCTTTGGTATTATTGACGCCTCTACTTACTGAGGACTTAACAATTTGAAGTCAAAGTTTTGACGTTATTATAAAACCTCGCCTAATATTTTAGCATTTTTCTGTGCATGATCGTAATGTTCTCGACGACAGGCACCCTCCTCAGAATATGCATGTAACACTTTACTTAAACTTGTACACAACATATTTTATTACATCTAGTTGCATTAGTTCGAATGCATTCTCGTCGAAAGACTGTTTCGCTAGAAACACACGCGCATGAATATTTTAAGTTTATCGTTCATTAATAGAAGATTGAGCAGTGATAGCTTGTTTATTGCTAAAGCAGATCGTATATTTCGTCATCCAGAAAAAGAACTCACGGAGTTTTCTTTTCCACTTTGAAGCTTTAAGCAAGCATTGATATCCGCAGTTTGCACATGTATCTTTGTATTTTTATTACGAACGGTAAGGGAAAAGTCCACATTATGCAGCCAGATCAGTGAATCTTAAATGTTGCCTGCTCTTAAAAGTATAAAATATTAAATATGGGAAATTTATTGTTTAATGAAATTTATGTTATACAAGTTCAGAACTTTATTATCAATATTATAATTTCTTTATCATTTCGTTTGTCGTTCGTTTTTTTCACCGTCAGACTACGCGAGAACTCTTATCCATTTTTTAATGTCAAAGCTAAATTGAATATACAGGTGCGCAAAGAGAAATAAGTTGGTAGTGCGCGATTCATTGGATTTCGAAACGCCTTCAAATTATGCGTTTCATTCTTGAGATAAAAATTTAATGCGTATATCTGTTCGTTTTGGCTAATAAACGGTCAGTGTTGATCGAGCGCAAAAACGATCTGAAAATTGCATCACACGTCCCATAAATATTGAACGTCTGAATCTTGTAAGAGAATTATATAAGTGAGTACATCTACTCGGTGCATCCATATTTATTATAGATATTTGTAAAAGTCAAGACGCGCGTTGGAGAGCGAGCGTAACAAAAATTATTGCTTTCATCCAATTTACGTAATTTTGGGAGGTACAAGCGACGAAAAAGGGTAGAGCGGAAGCGCAGCCTAATTCCCCACGGCGACGTTCTTTTTATTTCCGACGTGCAGTTCAGCCCTCGAGAATATCGAGACAAATCTTATATTTCATCGCGGTAGCCAAATGAACAGGTTCTGCGTATGTAGTACAGGCGCATGTGCAATCGATATTTTGCGCGATCTTCCGTGCACCGGTCATAGCTAACGTCTTAACTAAGGAAGCAATGAGAAGCGCTATTGCGCCATTCTATTCGATTCGTTAGCTGCCTCGAGTCACGCCTTTCGAACATGCCTTACACGAATAATCGTATAATATATCTTTTCCTTCACGTTTCACCCACTTAATTGGCTAGAAATAAACATGGAAATACTTTCTAGCTTTACGCCAAATAATTTGCGCTGCTTCGACGGCTTCATCGAGGAACTATGGATAACATCACGAGTTGTTGAACATTTATCGTGCAACGAAAACTTTTTACATAACAAGTCTACGCTATCAATTATAATGTTGACGCTTAATACATGCTAATTGCTCGATCGTTGACGGTGCGGAAGATGTGCGTCTCGAATTTTATACCGATCTCTTCGTCGTTAATGTACTTGTACATCGCAATCGAAAAAAGATCGAATTTTCTTTATGTTCAGTTGGTGGCATGTTTAAAATTTTTCATTTTGTTGATGGCAAAGAGGCCCGCTTTCTTACTCGAAACGTAGTACCTTAGTAGCTCTGCGATAGGATCTCAGAAGAGTTGCGACCTCCGGAAAAGGTGCGTTAAGGAACTTTCAGTCTCGACAGGAGCACAAATTACGCCGCAATTAACGACTAGATTACAGTAGTAAGCGCAACAAATGAGTCAGAAACAGCAGCCACTCGGTACTTTGGAGGAACAAAAGTTGAATCCGCAGTCCTTGGTTTATCTGGAAAATACGGGGGCACGAGGTCAGGCCCGGGAAATGAATCGCGACGAAAGCGTAAAGCTGAACATTCGGGCAAGTGCGAAGGAAGCGAGAACGGTGCTTTCGACATTTGGCTGCGCGTAATATTAATATTCGCATGGGCGGCGCCAAGTGTTGCAGGCTGTCCGAGTACGTTCGCGACGAGCGTTCGGCTCCAGTGCGAGAGGATCAGGAGGGTAAGAAGCGATCAAGAATGCAGGCAGGCAGGAGGAGCACGTTGCACGTCGTTGGCGCGTCCGTTGTGGTTGGCAGCATTGGTCGGGTGAGCTCGCATCGCCACCACCGCTTCTCTCCTTCGACACGAGAGATGAAGAGAGAGAGAAAGAGAGAGATAGCATTTGCGCGAGAGGGAGCAAACGTTCAGGCGGTGCATCAGTGTGACGTGTCTCGTTCGGTTCGTCCGGTCGCATGTACGCGAGCGAGACGCTCCGAAAGTGCGTCGACGCACGCGCCAACCGTTGCCGAGGATCGCGCTCTTGAGCTCGCGGCTACTCACTGCCTTGGAAGCCGATCTGCGGTAAGCGGATGCAGAATAGTTCTGTGCACCAGCTCATGGAAAATTACGGGGCACGCGGGACTTTCGCTGCTCAATTTTTTTGCGGAAACTAACTGAAAGGGCTGGGGAGGAGCAGGAACGATCGCTGCAGTTGGCCGTCATTTTCGTCAAATTCATCTCTCGTTAACGCGTGATTTAAGACAATAACATCATTTTTTTACTTTTCCGAAGGGTCTCGTTTCAGTCGGGTTGAAATGTACTTGTGGCCAGCGGCTTCTTTGTCGAGCACAAGTGAAACAAGTGCGTAGATAGTGGGAGCAAAAGCTAAGAAAATTGGGAACGAATAGTTCAAGGTTCAAGCTTTAGTAATTATAGCAACTGTTGTGTATTCCATGTTTCTCGTCATACGAAAGGCTTAGAATAAAAATTACCGAATCGTATTTAGTGACAAAAGTGAATGCGGATTCTCTTTTTAAATTGCCTTGCAAATGCAGACACAATGTAGAGAGGCCAACAGAGCGAGAGAGAAGACGTGACGGCAGTCGGAAAAGTTGGGGAAAAATATAAGGCAAAGTAGGATAAGCGCAAAAAGTCGATTCAGATAAAGCGAGCGAATAAATAAAAGAAAATAGAAACAGGGAGCTATTGCTGTGCGTCACTCGGTTGCTATCTCTTTGTCTGGTCTGCGTCGAGTCGTAGGCCTCTGGCCTTTTCGCTTTTAAATTGCAGCTTCTACGCGCCGTATATCTATATATCTCGCGTCACATGTGTATATCTGTGCTGGACGCGTGCGCCAAGTATTGCGTGCTCACATGCAAACTGAAACACTCACATGCACTCAAAGTAGTGAGAAAGGAGTGCAGAGAGAGAGAGAGAGAGAGAGAGAGAGAGAGAGAGAGAGAGAAGCGATCAGTGACACGCGCGCAAACATAGAACGGAGACGGATTCAAGGATGTGCTGCAAAAATGCAGTCGCTAGGCCGACAAGCGAACGATGCACTCCTCTTTTCGTCGCCTGAACCCCGATTTCTACAGATTCTACATGCTAAAACCAACACGCGGTTTGGCATCGCGGGAATTCAAGAAAGACTGAGAACAAAACTAAAGACGAGCGTTTTTGCTCCTCGAATGAATTTTTATTTATATGTGTACATGGTGTTCTGTAGATTCGTTTTTTCGATATCCGGATTGAAAAGAAAGACCCGCGTGGAAGACGTATATTTGCCCTCGATTTAAACACTATTGCAATTGACGAAAAAAATTGCAATTCGGCCATTTATTAATTTATCGATTAATTCCAAAAAAAATGATCAACACTAGCAGTCATCGAAATTCTTTTTAAATTGAATTAAATGTTCGACGAACTCGATTAATCATCACATCACATATGAATTTAATTGCCATAATTATGAAATAATTATAATTAACGGATAAAACGCAGACAGTAAACTGCTTTCGTTTCTGTGCTTTATTAAGAAGTTACGTTGATTTATGCTTTTCTTCGCTACTTTATTTTCAAGGTACAAGTGCAACTGCTTCTTCCTGTGTATTCTTTGTTAGTTTTAATATAGTTTCTTTAAATCTCCCGTCTTGTGCTGTTTGATATATCTGTTATTGATAAGATATCGTGGGCATTAAAAGAAGAAGAGGAAAGATTTATGATCCATCGTAAATATTTTAACGTAAAAATATTAAATTTTCATCGTGCATTCCTTTTTAAAGATGATGACGCGAATTTTAAGTTATTTTAGTGTTTTGAAATTAAAGTACACACTCTTTACAAATGGTAGATAGCATTATTTTTATGAATCTGTGACGTAAATGTCAAGTTGACTGTTTACCGAGCAAAACAATATCTTTGTCTCTAGCGCCATTGTTTTAAAGCACGAGTAGACGAGATCCCTAAAAAAGAGCTGACACTTTGTTCAGTGGAAAATCGCGTTGTAAAAAAAATATTTATGAGTCTATCTTGTCGCAATTTCCCTTCTGCATTTCATAAATCAGTTTTTCCAATTGAAAAAAAAATGAAAAAAAAAATTACATGTCTGTTTCTTATTTATTGCGTGACGAACCGGTTTTTTTGGTAATAATGCAAGAGTAATTGAATTGTATTTAAAAGAATTTAAGTTAATTTATAGGTTCTCGTTTACGAAGCAGCAATTATTAAATTCTTTGAAAAAGAAAGAGAAAGTATAAAGCTGTTTCAGTTGAGTTCATAGAAAGTACCACTCTTTTTACGATCATCTAAAGTATATTATGTATTGTGCTAAAAAATTATTATCATTACTTGTAACGTTTATTCGATTTGCAAATTTACTCATAGTGCTTGAAAAATTGCCGTTTTCTTTTTTGTATTTCATTTAATATTCATCTATTCCAAAGTTCAAACTTGTATTGACGTAAAAATAGAACGCGCCGTGATCATTCGCAGACATAGTATTTTTAAAAGAGTTGAAAATGGTTTGGATTTTATTAAAACACCGACAGTTTTAATTAACCTGAATGTTGAACGAGAATTTAAAATAAAATTTCGCAATCTGGCGGTTGAGCTTTCTAAATTAAAACCCTTACGAACTGAAAATTAAAGGTAGAAGGAAACAAATTTAGTGACGGGCAGAGTAATGGCAAAGAAGAAGAGGCCATAGAGGGATGAATCCTCAATTTCAAAGTGGAGAACCTTTGGTAATAATATCTTTGAGAATATCGTGGAAGGAAGCCGAAAAACGCGCGGTCACCTGCACGAATCGGAGACAAAGCCTTACGCGTTTGGCACTTGCGCTTCTCTGCCCTCTTGGCTCAATCCTTACTATGCCACCTCTCTAAAAAAATTTAACCTCGGTTCTTCTCCCCGATTTGCCGAAGTCACGCGGACTGACAGAATAGTTGTCAGTACTCGAGGAACGGAAACCCAAGGCCTCCGAGGTCGCGAGCGTGTGCATGAAGATTTCCGAAACTATAAATAAAAGAATGAAAGGGGGAGTAAGTGCAAAAGAGCGCGTGATGGAAGAATTCGAGGAGTCAGGAGGAGCCTCGACTCGTTCTCGCCGGTCTTTACGATAGCGCCTGAGTGAGTAACCGAGTGCGAGAGAGATAGAGCACCCGAGGTCGAATGCGCGCGCGTCTTGGGTTCATTGACCGTCTGACCATGAGAGCCGCGCCCCACATCGCGCGTCGAGGAGAGAATTTCCATCTTTGCGATCGGTCCCTGAAATCCTGGTTACTGCTGATGCTGCCATCCCACTACTTCTCCTGTGCTCGGGCTTTAGTTTTGTCTCTCTTAGTTCGTAGGTAGGCGCGTTTGCTTTGTGTTTAGAAGTCCATGGCCGCTTGTGTTAATGTAGTAGCCGCACGGGTGTCGGGGGAAGCGGAAGAGGATGTTTAACCCCCTCCCCTAGTTTGCTTTCCACGAACTTTTTTGTCCCTACTTCTGGATAAAAAGAGGTTTAGGGTCATGCTCTGTGTCCCTGTGTTGTAAACCTTTACTGACTGCCAATGCGAATGATTTGGCTTTTCAGTTTTTCCCTTTAGTCTAGGCCTCTCTGTGGTGCGCATGCGTTCGCATGCTCGTATCCTTTCCTGGATGTTCTCATGTCGTTACGGGGCATTCGTTGCGAACAGTAGACTTTGATGAATCCTGTTAGATCCTTAAATACTCATTTTACTCTTAGTCTAGTGATCTGCTCAAACTGTTTATGATTGAGAAAAAATTTCTACGAAAATTGAATCGTAGAACGTCCCTAGCCAGTAATGCTATGTAAGCTTACACGTTTAGTTGCGTAATATTTATTATGTAACTTAACCTACAACCTTTCATAATCAGCTGTTCATTCGAATCAGCTGTTGTCCATAAGGATAATCTAGGAAGATTTAATTAAAATTCAATACTAATTAAGATATTCTAGGTTGCCAGATAATTGCCAAAACCATTATACTCCAGTCGATTCCGACCAAGTAAATCAGTAATAATTACAATTACATTTTTCCCCGTGCGTCTAATACATCTTAGTAGTTCTAAACAAGTAAAATACTAAAATTTTATTAAATTATACACATATGGGGCTTATTGATTAATTTTGATTAATAAGATACAATTATAAAAGCCCGTGCGTTTATCCACAATTGAGACAAATACGTTGAAAGAAAGATGTGAACAGCATTTTACTAGAAAAATGCTGATTTATCATTCTTTTTGCGTTTATGTACGTACGATGCTTTAAAATAACGTTACGTTTTTGCGAAAAAACTAGGCGTAGGTAGTTCAGAGAAGCAAGGAATTGGAAAAAAACTAAAATGACTCCCATTGACCAAATAAATAAATAAATTAAAAGTCTTATTTGATTATATTAATTTTCGTGTTATTAAGCGAAGAAACTGGTATTCTGAGGCAATGAATAGTTTGATCGAAATAGTCGTTCTTGTTACGCTTCCAACAATTCCATATGTGTGATAGAAGCCGAGCGAGAGTTGGGACTGGTAATACGCGCGTGTCGTTCCTATAACCCAATTAACACAGAAATCCATGAATGCGATGCAATTAATGCCAGTCTTCGATTCCACTCTTGTTATCGTGCACTAATACACAGGAGGTGGTGCCGATCGTCAAACATACGTCTTGCAGATTATTTATCTCGACTTATTATTATTTTTACACCGTTTTCTATAATTAATAAAAGCACAATTACCAAAGTATAAATAAACCTTTGAATGCAAAGTAAAAGTACTCTAAAAATGTTTACTGAACTAAGCTTAAATTGTCGCAAATTAAGTAGATGAATTTAAATTAAAATTTTTCTTAACTAAAAGGGTAAAGGAAGTTAAATTCTTTCCAAAATTTTAATATATTTGTTCAATTTGCGTTCATTTCCTTTGTCTAAATAATTATTTGAAAGAATAAGAAAGTCAAATATCTCGAAATTAAACGCGTCATAAACATATTAAATAGATAACGAGTGTATTGCTCAATCAAATAGAAAGTACCTTTCTTTGTATTCTTGGTACTTGGTAATGCAGAGGCCTTGTGATCGAATGCATATAACTACTTGAAAAGACGTGTAGAACATTTGTAGCCGATGAGTGCAATTGTTAAGCATTGGCTCGGTTTTCATCACTTAAATTAGAATAGCTTATTTGCAAATGTACTTTGACCTATACACGCACACGATATAATTACAAATAGTATCACCTCAATGAAGCAACGCGTCGCTCGAATTTGAAAAAGTAAACGCAGAAAAAGAAGCACTAGCAACTAGTAAGTTTTTAAACGGCATTACATTTTTATTCGATAAGTAGTAATCGAAAGTTTCTTTGCCCTTCAGAGGAATAAACATATACGGCAGAGTAGACTAGAGAAAGCCAAAGCTTGGCTGCCGAACCCCCCCCCCCCAGGTCAAATGAGTATGGAACAAACAGCAAATCAGTAATTAAAATTTTTTTTATTATCTTTAAAATAACAAACGCTTATTGAAGCATCGGAAATGACGTTCGGTATAGCGAAGGAAAGGTAAAAACGGGCGAAAAGACGGACCTATTATCGTCTTGTATCTCGAAAAGCTCGGTGCTCGATTATCGATGCAGCGTCGGTTCCAATGCAGGCGGCCTATGGCAATCCCTAGATTGGAGAAAAGCGCCGCTTCGAAGGCTTCCGGCCGGCGCGCCTCGCGCACCACCCATTATCTTGGAGAAGTAAATGGGTCAGGGTGGCGGAGAGCGACGATTCTTTAATAATCACTCTCGTTGCATTTGATTTGATGTTTAGGACGGTTGGCTAGTGTGCAACCGTGCAACCTCCTTCGATGACACGAGCAGCTTCATCCATTAAGCTATTGTTCGTTATTCTAAACGATCGTCCTTCACTAATAAGAAGCGGATGGTTTTTAGTCAGCATTAGTTTGTTCTTGTTTCCCAATAACGATTGTTCCAGGGACTAGATGCCAAATGCAGTATATCAAGGATCGAGCTCGAATATGAATATTTATTAGATCGCTTAGTGAAAGAAATAAATATTTTGCAAAACGTGGGAGCTTGACAGCAAGTGTTTACTAGGGAGGGAATTTGCATTTGTAAGTTGAAAAGATAAAACATAATATTAGAAATCTAAATTGGAAACGTCGAGGAAAAACATTGTGTGATGTATTTATAATTGGTGGGGGCAGTTTTGGAAAGTGTTGAATCGCGTCGGTGTTGCGTTCCTTTTCGAATTGTGATAAATTAATTTCATAAAAATGCCGCGGCCAAGGGATTCGTAATATTTTTTCGATTCGCAGATAAACGACTAGAATTCAGCGGAGAAGAGTAACGATGAAAGAGAGGCACTTGTTTCGGAAAATACAAGACTCGCAAAGAAACTGCGTATTTCGGCAAAAGTGTAAATATTTAAAAATAGTGTTGTGCGCAGCTCGTGAGTATGCGAGGTGCGTGGCAAATATTTGCTTAGAAAAAAAATGAGCCAGCGATCATAGCCTTTCTACAAATTCACCACGACTTTCGCAATCGTAAAGTATCTTTCCGAGTCTTTTGTGCAAAGAAAATCAGCAGCAGACACAAGAGCTGGCAACGCCGCATTAAATCTAATCGACACTGTTAAAACATTCGTCTTATACGTATACAAATGTATGAAGAAGTACGTGAATGCGAGCTTGAACTTGCATTAGTGTCATTTTTTCGCGTTTGTCTACCTACTTTCTCAACAACTTTTCCAACCTTCCTTCCTTCCTTCCTTCCTTCCTTCCTTGCTCCATTGTCTTCAAACGTATAGATAAGCTTAAGTATCATTAAGGTAAGAGACTTGTGATCGCATTTGCGAGTCCATATACTGGGAGCCAGATAAATAAATGCATTTTAGTCTTCTTCGACCGGTACTTGATTATCTGGAGTTTGCTCTGTATGAGATCATGAAGAGGCTTTTTTAAAATTTGCTTTTATTTCTTCAATAAGAGCGGCATTTTATTTTTTATTCGTGTTTCAGTGATATTAAACTATTTTTCAACCCAATGAGCACTTGTGCGCAAAAATTCCAGAGTTTCAAATTTATAAGATTTTACTTCAAACTGATAAAACTACAAATAAACAGGATTGTTGTTTTTTTTTAATAAGAACGTAATAAAAAGAAGAATGTAAAAACAGAAATAAGAGTAAATGCTTGCATCGTTTCGCGAATCATTGCGTTTCATCCGGTTATCTTCAATTAGTTCTTAATTCTCTCTTTCTTTTATTTCATAATTCTGTTGCCATTTAATAAATTAAAAACCATCGTTGTTAGTTAAGTTTTAGGGAGTACTATTTCAAATATTAAATTAACGCAAATTATAAATTAATGAGTAACTGTTGAAAATAAATTAAAATACAGTTGCATTTATTTTAATAGAGTAGTAATTTGCAATGTGTAATGTAGTGAGTAATATTGCGTCAACAAAATTGCTGGTTCTTAGGGTCCGTAGACGAATAAACAAGATTTGTTAATTTTGATCGAATGTTCGTTTATCTTTTTTCCTATGAATATACTTCGATAATTTTGTCACAATGCAGATTCGCGTGTTATGACGTGTCTAAAAGTTTCGTGATGACTCTTCAGTGATAAATAACATGGCTATCTATGATTTTTATAATGCATTCGCAAAAGAGTGGAATGTTTACTTATATCTCGTTGGTTCCCTCACTAAGGCTCTGCGTCATATATTTTTTTTACGATCGAATTATGAACGATTTAGATTTACGACTTTCCAATGTTAGTCATACTTATCGCATATTTACTCGATTAGCCTTAATTGAATCTAATTAAAACAAAACTATAGATCAGATTCGTTTGTCGTGTGAACTAAATATAAGCAAAAATTTCGTTTATCCATATAAACATTTGTGTTTACGCGTATTTGAGCGTGGAGGCTCAAAAGACTTGTGCTTGTTTTCAAACATTAGCCAAATATAAAAACATAGCGAAATTAAATTAAATGTTTTTCTAACTGCTGAAAAAGATAAATGGACTTGAAAATTGTTTTAAACTTTCAACACTCATCTTTCACCAATAAATTGCAACTTTAGTTTTTTAAAACAAAAATAATTTTTCTTCCTTAAAACAGAAATATAACAATATTTAGTAAGAAAGCAAGAGATCATTAAGAAATAATTTAATTAAATGAATGCATTTATACAAATGCTGTAAACGAGTCTATTTATATTTTGCATCAATTCTTATTGTACCGCTGTTTTAATAGTAAAATAAGCCTATAATTCCTGTATTTAACTTCATATTTTGTAAAAAATAACATTTAAACACATTTCAAAAAATTTCACATAACTTTGAAAGCACTTACATTCAGGCTAATTTGAAGCTTTATTAAAGTATTAAAGCATATTAACGCATTTTAATGTACTATCTTATACAACTATTTTATACTTTTGAATGAATTAGATTTATTCTTGTGTCAATAATCTTAAATACGGACCTTAAATGGAAATCTTTAAAAGTGATATTATATCAAACAGTAATATTTTGAGAGTCTTAATTTTGGTTTTATTTCCAAAATTTTTATTTTTTCGTTAGTTGTTTAACTAATAAATCGTTTATAAATTGTATCGTTAATAAAAACAATTTTTATTTCAACTGATGTGATTGATAGAATTGCTACGAAATGTTTAATGTAAATGGTAACTTGAAGGATGGATGAAAGAAATTATTAATTAAACAAATTGGATAGGTGAAGTCATGTTTGAATTGCTAGATAGGGTAGTAGTAGTAATAGTAGTCTGGCTATGCAATAGACTTCATTTTTACAAATTAACTAAAAATGAATTTATAACATTTTTTTATTTGCAAAAATATGCGTTTTTACGTGCGTTTTACTTAAAATATCATAGTCTGACAGCCTGCTAAGATTAAAAAGTGTTGTTATGACTGTAAGTCTTACATATATGTATACGGACGATATCAATAATTTTTATATATATAGGTCACTCGAAAGTGAATATTGATAAATGTTAACTTGTAAAAATGGTCTTGCACTAAGTGATTTCACAAAAAATTAGTATTATTATATTAGTTCGACAAATTCTGCATTTTGGGTATTTATACAATTGAAAGTAACGAAAATCTAATTTATCATTTTGAAGAGAAACATTTTATTATGAATTAAGGTTAAATGCTTAAAGCTAGTAAATAGTTACTCTTTAAATTTGTACAGTCTAAGTTCTAAAGTAGGAAGTCTCTTTGACTCCTGATGTTCGTTTCAAGTCTGTAAATAGGAAACAATGTTTGTTTTGGTATATTTAATACAAGAAAGTATTTAAAAAAATTTTTTAAGTAATAATAGAATGTAGAATAAGTTTGAAAATAAAGATAATTTTATCTGCTTAATTATGCGGTTGCGTAGAATCACATAGATTTTGACGAATATCCACATTAAATAGTACATACGCTTAAAAGCTAGATTTTTTAAAAATAAAGTTAAAACTATAAGTGTTGGAAGCAGATTGTCCTTTTCCTAATGCTTGGGAGCATAAGGTATTTAGTAAAAAAATGTATTTTCTCTATCCAATAAATAGTGATTTAATAAGAATACAAAGATCGTTACCGTTTCGTACTTAAATACGATCATAAGTTTATAGTTGTATTTGTCGTTTTTTTAACTTTTTGCCACAATCAAAACATTTGTCGCTATTAAAAATAAAATGCAATTTTTACCTAGTTTGTCTTGGTTTTACAGAATCAGACATTTAAGAAATCGACGAGAAATTTTCCTCGTAAATGAATTTAGTATAATTGACAATTTCATTAAGAAAATTATTTGATTTTTTAGACAGATTTTCTTTTAAAATATTGTAAAAAATGTTTTATTTTTACGCATGATGTGTAAAATTTTATTTTGGTTGTATCTTTAAATTTTTTACATTTTTATAGTTAGTTAAAAATGCTGTGCATATTATAATGTGTTTAATTGATATTCTATTTAACGATTCACCTATCCAAATGAATTTTATAAAAGTATGACCTTTAATCACTATATTATAGATAATGCAGGCACCTTTTCTTAAGCCTTTTTCAATATGTTTTATTAAGTTAATCAAGATGATTTTTAACTTTTCTTTAGATCCCTTAAATGGCAAAAAAGAAAAAATTTATGAATTTCAATGACGTCTGATTCGATAACATCACCGATAAAAATAATTGTTGTGAAAATTGTTCCTATATAACTCTGAAGAGATTTTTTATGTTAATATACAATACACGTACCAGAGTAAAAATTTATTATACATATCTTATCTAAATTTTTACAAATTTAAAGATGTTGAATCGTGCACAATTGTAAAAAACACGTAATTACTTGTAGATTAGTTTTATTTTCGTACAGTGTTACACTGCGGAGCAAATCAGTAATATACAACTCTGCAATCGTATAATAAAGCTCGCTATATATTTTTCCACGAGTCTCGCCTGTATCCGAATAATCTGAGCGATTGTGTTGCAAGTGTTAAAAGTCATACTTAACGTAAGTCTGTACTCGAAGCAGAGTGTAAATTTGAAAAGGTTCTGCCAGTGGTTTAAAGTTGCGAGGTCGGTAGTGTGAAAAGGCACGTGGCTAATTTGTGTTTCGCTTATTCTGTTTCAGCTTCTCATCGGAAGAACTGTGTGCTGTGATTTATCGTTGTGGGGCCCAAAACACGCGCAACAACGGACAACCCCACAGGACCGGGGGGTGCTTCTCGTGTCTCGGGAGGAAGGTCAGGGCCTGCACTGTTACCTAGGCTCTAAACAAGTCATATACTCGCGCGAGCTGCTTCCTCTCGAACAAAAAATCGATAAATCCAAAAACGCATATCGCGCGCCTTTAATATAAAAAAACTTTTCATCCTTACTCACCTCCTGAACGAACGTTAAAACACCTTTCCTGCGTGGCGCGCTGTTAAACCACACGAAACTAAAAGATTCGATGCCTTCCAGGGACGATAATCGCTCCCTATCCACTGAGCAACGCTGGATCCCTCCTTCAACTATTAGACGCGATGTGCTCACCCCAGAAAGCAGAAATGATGTCGTCTACAGAAAGGTGCGGGGTATTCTTAACAAGCTCACACCGGAAAAGTTCGCAAAGCTGAGCAACGAATTGCTCAACCTTGACCTCACTTCCCATGAAATTCTCAAAGGCCTCATATTTTTGGTAAGTTAAGTCCTGCGAGTGCACAGCGCTTTCCTTTAATTTTATTTTACGACGCTCAATTACGAATATAAATCTGCGGTAGTAACTTCTCACTCGTACCAAGTTAGCAACGCAAAAAGTTTCGCATTTTTATCGACGTCGAATGCAAATAGAACGATGATTTAGTTTTTAGGTTTCCCAGTAATTGTGAATGATGCGCGGCGAGCATTGGACTACCATAAATACGTGACGTATATTTACAAACTCTTGTCATTAAGCAGCAGTAATACGTTAAATAAGCAGAACTCAATATTACCAGCACATTGCTTAATATAACTGTTTTATCTGCGCTCTATACAGCTATGTAGTACTGCAGTTGTGTATGCGTTTACACAATTGCAAAGCTCCCAATCCGAGTAACTGTGCTAAACGGCCGTTGAATTGCATTTTTTAAGTGCCCTATGTATTTGAGAATTATTGCATAAAAAATTAGCGCAGGATTATTGAAAGAATGCGTGCAACGTGATTGAGCGTTGCATCGATATTTCTTCAAAAGATGAAATTTGATTGATGACTCGAAAAATGCTGGTCAAATGTCAACATTTGAATACCGTCCAATCGGTATCACTTGTACAGTTAGCTTCGACAGTCGTGATGACGTGAAAGTTATTGCACTGGATTTATATTCTTTATAATCACGTATAAATATGTACACATTTGTCTTTTGTAAAAAATAATAATGCTGCTATTGGACGACAGGTAAATCGTAGTTTATTTTCCTTCTTTTGTGGAGAAGCTTAGAGAAAAAATTAGTTGTGAAATAAATGTATGCTTGGGTTGTAGTGGCCTCATAAAACTAACCAGCACGCACCAACGTACTAACATTTTAACATTCGCCGGATTAATGATTAACATTAACGACGATCTAACGAGCCCAGGAGAGACAATTTTCAAGAACGCTCGGTAAAAGCGACAGTGACGATTTTTTCTCTAAGTACCGAAGCGAAGCGAAAGAAACACGCGCAGCATTACAATGACAAAGCTAATGACACTCCTTATTTTGTCCTTTCCCTTTCTCTTGAACAGATCTTCGAAAAAGCTCTCGATGAACCGAAATACAGTTCTATGTACGCACAGCTGTGCAAGCGGCTGTCCGAAGAGGCTGCGAACTTGGAGAACTTGCAAAAGCACGGCGGTGGCAGCGGTCACAGTTTTCACGGACATGGCGGAATCAATCATCACGAGTCCGATGAGGGCTGCAACGAAAACAAATTCAAGTGTTTACTGCTTAACAAATGCCGCTGTGAATTCGACAATCGCTCCAAAGCTAACGAGGCCTTCGAGCGGCAGGACGAGCTTAGCCCAGAGGACGAGGAGCGCCGGCAGACATCCAAACGCAAGATGCTCGGCAACATCAAATTCATCGGGGAGCTCGGCAAGTTGGAGATCGTTACCAACTCGACCCTCCACAAGTGCATCCAACAGCTATTTCATCATACGCGGCGTAGCGGATCCCGGGGGGACCCAGCTGAAGACATCGAGTGTCTCTGCCAGATCATGCGCACTTGCGGCCGCATCCTCGACACGGACAAGGGCGCGGTGCTCATGGAGCAGTACTTCACTCGCATGAGCAGGATGGCCAAGAGAGACGACCTGCCACAACGCATCCGGTTCATGTTACGTGATGTGATCGAGCTGAGGATGGACGGCTGGGTGCCGCGCAAGGCCACCAGCACCGAAGGGCCCATGCCCATCAACCAGATCCGCAACGACGGCGACGATCACTCAAGGCCCGGTGGGGGTCTTGGCTCTGGGGGTCCGGGCGGCTACTATGGTCGCAATAGAGACGATGGGGGCCGTTCTATGGGCAGTGACCTTTTCCGGCGTATGGGCCGGGTGAGTCTCGACGTCGATAGCCTCGGCATTATTCCATTGAGCTCCTCGGGCTTCGTAAGCTCGCCCTTCAGCCCCAACGGCTTCAGGCCTGGATCGCCGCCCGGTGTCCCTGGTTACGGCAGGCAAGGCCAGCGTGGTCAACCGGCCGGCTTTTACTCCAACCAGACGAGACACCAGAACAACTACCAAGGCAAGCACAACCAGCAACAGCACAACTCGCCTCAAAACTACAACAACAGTAAGTGCGGCTACACGCTCTACCTCGACACGCCTAATTTATCTCTCTTTTCCCGTTGCAGACGGAAACAAGGAGCCAGTGCGCTTCAATAAGAACAAAATGCTCATTGGCCCGCCAGAGGAAATCTCTCTTAGACCCTCGGCTAATTCCATGATCTTCAAGCAGCCCAACATCAGTCCCAGTTTGCCTCTTAACAACGGTAGATTCTATTTACTAGGTCACTCTCGATTCATCCGAGCCTATCCTAATCTTACTGCTCACTTGCACTTTCAGGGAACCTGCCCATCGGAGGAATAGAGTTGTTCCCCGGACGCATCCCGGAGTCGCCGCTGATACGCGCAACGGCTTTACGGAAGCCCAGTCCGCCACTTCTCTCCAAGGAAACACCGTCCAGCATCGTGATCAAGCAGGGTCCACTGGACAAGCGCGAAAAGGCACGCGAGCGAAAGGATAAGGGCCCAACTAAAGAAGAGGTGATGAAGAAAGTTAATGCTATGATGGACGACTTCGTGTCTCAAGGCAACATAGTCGAGGCCGTTTCGGCCTTCAAGGAGCTCAAGATACCAGAGCGCTTCTTACGTTACGCCGTCTACACCATCTATTCCAACAGTATCGAGCGCAGCGACGCCGAACGCACCCTTGCGGCCGACCTAGCCAATCAGTTGCGCAAGGAAGGCGTCGTTAACGGCCAGCAGTACCAAGATGGCTGGAAAGAAGTAGTGAACTCGATGGCGGAGAAGGAGAGTACGGTGCCCTGCATCGCTTCATACATAGCCCACTTGACGGCGCGTGCCATCATCGACGGCATGATGCAGCTCGCCGACCTAGCATCCGTTACCGAGAATGGTCAGCATTATCCCCTCTTTCTGCTTACACTCCAACAGCTACATAAGAGCCAAGGTAAGGCTGCTCTTACCCAGATTTTCAACGAGAGCAAGCTCAACCTCATTAGCCAGCTGCCAGAGGCCGAAAAGACGAAGGAGCGTCTCGGTGAAATACTCGAGGATAGGGATCTCACTTTCCTATACCCGCTGTTGAGAATTCAGGGTGACATGTGGCGTCAGCTTGAAAGTGATCCAGCCCCTAACAGTCTTTACAAATGGATCAAGGAAAAGCTCGACCCCTCACACCATTCCGATCCTGGTTTCATCAATGCACTCATTACAGTTCTACTCAAGTATATTACTCAGGTTAGACATCTACGAATTATTGCTTAATGTTTTTTTTCCTGAATGGTTAGTTTTTATAATCTTGGATCTTTTATATTTAGTTTATATATGTTCGATTCGAAATATGAATTAGGTTTTTGTCATTTTTTTTATATGCTATTTGATCTTCGCATTCTAAATAATGATTTAAATAATATTTATACACAATAGGAAACAACATTCCCATCTGGTACCAATCCATCGGTCATTCCTGAAAAACCATTACAAGAGAAAGAGTTAGCGTTGCTGGGTAAATATCAGCGAATGCTACAAACACTTCTACCAACCATCGAATCCCAGGTCACTGCCGTGCATTCATTGCAAGTCTTTTGCTTGTCGCACAACTTTCCTAAAGGAATGCTACTGCGTTGGTTCATTGCACTTTACAATCTTTCAATTATTGAAGAAGAGGCCTTCATGCGCTGGAAAGAAGACGTCAACGACGCTTATCCAGGAAAGGGTGATGCCTTGTTCCAGGTAATTAATTTAATTAGTTAACATTAATTATTGTTACAAAAAATGGCAGATTATTTACTACCGATTGTAAATTAAAAAACTCAAAATTGTTTCATATTAGAAGAAAACAAAATTAATTGTTGAGAAATGACATTTTTACCTCTTCAATTTTCCAGTTTTTTTTACAGGCATGTGTTTGACAATCACGCTTATTAAAAACATTTTTTAATGCTTTTTTTAAAAAAATGAATATGATCTAATTTTTCTATATTTAAATTTAATATTTACAGTAAGACACGTGTAAACCCCTGCTATTATATTTGTAATATATAAAAGTGGAAAATCGTGTTTTATATAATGAATAATTTAACTAATATACACAACGATTAATATAAACTCAAATTTTTATTGAAATTAAAATTCATCAATATAGTCGTTTTATTTTAATTATAAAAGGACGTATAAGCAAACGAAAATTTTTTTATTAATATACTTCAGAATATTACATCATTTATTTTGTAAATATTTTTACAAAGATTTGTATGTTAACTTCTTATATTTTTATTCCAAGGTGAATGCTTGGTTAACGTGGCTAGCAGAGCAACCTTCTGAAGATGAAGATGATGATGAAGAAGAAAAAGGAGACAACTAAGGAGAGAAAAAAGTCCCTAAGGGAAGCTGAACATAAAAATAATATCTATGATTTGCGATAGATTTTTACTATCTCATAATCTAATTGAGCCGAAGGTTTTGGTTTCATCTATTAAGTTGACTCTGTTAAAATAATAAGCATCCTGTGAATTTGTCAGTGCCCTCCAGCAATTAAAAAAATTTAGAAATACCATAACTGCGTTAATTTATGGACGCAAAGCCAAGCTTTAAAAACAGTGAAAAAGACAGAAAAAAATAGTAAAAAATAAATGCTGAAACCTAAAGCTATGAGCGGCGCTCGGTAATTTCTGTGAGCAGGGAGTTTTAAAGTCTTAGATAATTAAATATTGAATGTTATTATGATTTATATAAAGAGAGAAAAAAAGGAAAGCAAAACTATAATAAAGGGCCAGCAAATGACTATCGGTGCAGAATGAACATCTTTTAAGATAGGAAAAGAAAATGAAAATATGAAAAAACAGCATAAACAGGGGTTAAAATGAAAATAGGGTGAAACAGTAAAAAATTAATCTGATTTGTATTGTCCGAGTTTTTGTCTAGTATTGTGTACGTGCCACGTTTTATAAGCCTTTTTGTTTGCGATTAGAAGAGAGCAGCCTGTTATCTCTATGTACCAACTTTTACACTTATAATGAATTATTACTGCGTATTAACGTTATTAACCAAAAGAATTATTTGAGATATTTCTCTCGTATGAATGTCTAAACGATTATCGACTTTTTGACAAATAAACTTTGATCTTAATCTCAAAGAGTGTAACCTTAAAAACTATGGTAGTAGTCGGCTAGTTGGTGGCTAAAGATACTTCAAAGTATTGAAAAATAATTTTGATGCTTTGAATATTTTGCCTCTGAAACGGTAAATGTGAAAGATATATTACCGATACTTGCTGCACCATTTTGCACCAATAAGTATGAAGAAAACCGTAAATACACAGGAATGCGATTTAATGATTGCTAATGTAACAACCAGCAGTCAGCATCACATCCAAATAAAAAAGAAATCAATATAACGAAAACTAATGACAATTTACTAAATCATATACGAAAAATACGAATAAACAAGCCTTGGTGTAATTTATTAAATAAGCTCCTCCGGTTGTTTTTCGACGACCACAAATTTTTCAAACCTCTTACCTTCGTTCCCTTTCTCATTCTTTACGTTGTCCTCTAAATTTAGAAAATGCATTAAATAAAATACATAGATAGTAGAATTATGATTAAAAATATCAAGTAAAAATGTTGTTCGAGCGTATTAAGCAAAAATTAAAAAAATTAATGAAAGAATACGGGCGTTTACTTCAATAACCTTCAGCCCGGTCGATCTTTACATAATCAAAATTTTCGCCTGGATATTGGTGCAATAATCGGATTTTGCAGTTTTGCGTTGAAGCACGCCTTTTTGTTTCATTTTAAGTTTAACTATATCAATAAAAAACATTGGCATATAACCAGAAATTATCCTCATTGACTAATGTATAAATAAGTAAATAAATAGAAGAATTAGAAGTCATTATTTCGTCGATTGCGTATGTAAATAGAACTTTTGTTATCGCCGGACTGAAGCGTTAATAAAAAAGGAAAAAATAACGAAATTGAGAGTTTGTAAGGTGTCTATTCTCTGTAAAAAAAAAAAAGAAATCCGACTGGTAAAAATCAAGGGGAGTAGGAAAAAAGATTTCATGTATCAGAACTACATTGTGTTAGATTTATTGCTTCGCAATAATTAATGTGGGACATTCGATCAATTGATTTGGGGGACTTGCCGTCTTTACACGAATATCAAAAAACTATATAAAAATAAATGATAAATAAAAAAGAAGGGAATAATCTTCCGACAATGTCTTCTGTATAAACGATTTTTTTTACCACGACTTGTCTCATTTAAGAATTCGGTCGGGTGTCCTATGAGTTGGTGTTATACTGATCTATAAAAAGAAAGGAAATAAAAATACGTCTTTATACCATTTTTCACACGCAAAATATATCTTTGTTTATAATATCATTCCGCGTAAAAAGAACAAATCGGTTGGCATAGTAATTCGCAGCGCGATGACTCTTATTTTAAGTCGACAAAATCTCTCTAATCCGAGAGAATATTTGACTGAAAGAAACTAGGCCATCAAAATTTTATTACAATATACACATTTTAATGGCAATATTTATTAAAAGGGAACAGAATAATTTATTGAAAAGTAACCGCACTTTAATTGAATCATACCCACTGAATATTAATAAATTTTTTGTTTTTCAAAATTTCTATATATTCATTTATTATTTTACGGCATAGTTATTATGAAAGATTCGTCGTGCTTCAATTAAATTCATATTGCTCCCTTCGATTAATCTGTAGCGAAATAATATTATTTATTTGAGGTGGTAAAACTAATCTATACGGTGGCATACGTTTTTTCCGTAAGTGACACTCATAGGTGTAAATATTTAATGGTTCTTAATGTTGGTAATGTTCAATTAGCGTTTTCTATCTACTCACTTCGTATGTCTTTAAAATTCTTAAATATAAAACACGCAGGAATACATCAAACGGAAGAATCGTAAAAAAATATAAACCTGTCTTTTGTTTATTATATTCAGTTTTTTCACTTGCAAAACAAAACGATTCTCTTTTACGTATTATGGTTTTTTTCAACAAATTGATTGTATTATTTTGTTTTCTTGAAAATTAACATAATTAGACAGAAATTCGTCAAAACAATGTCAGGAGTGAATTTATTTCGAAATTAAAAAATTCAATAATTAAAATGATGCCATAAAAAATTTACATTTTTTATTTTAATTCATTCTTAATTTTATAAAATGTGTCTCTTTTTCAGTCTGTGTAATTACAAAAATGATACTCAATTGTTTTTGTTTCGGTTTACTCTTGCTAATACTTCGAGCCAAAATAAAATGAAAAATAGTATCGAATATATAGTTCGGCGGTTTAGTTATCTTTTTATATGAATGATCGTTGCATTATTGATCATACATTGTGTTGCAAGTATAATGTCAAAGAAACTTGGTTAAAAAAATTGTAAGTATGAGTATCCATCACGTATTTATATGCTCAGGATATTAAAGCGAATCATACGACAAGAATATTTCAATTCGATTAATAAAACTATTTTTTTGTTTTTAACGGAAAAAGTAATGTTATCATTTTGTAGTACGATATTTTTCTTTTATTTTTTTACTAGTGGAATTTTTTATTGAATTTGCAAGAATTCTTGAAAGATGATAAAAAATTGACCCTTATTTTTTACTATTCCTTATTAACTTTAAAGCGATTGAACATAAAAATCGTTTGGTTCTACTTTAAGTTTAGAAAATTATGTATAAATTATTTTAATGTTTTATACAAGAGGATATTAATTAAAAAATCGTAATCGATTTACTATAGTAATTGAACAATTAATTTTAGCAGTTATCAAGATTCAATCGATAATTCTATAAACATAATTTAAGTTTGGTTTTAAAAAAATAATTAATGAAATATGTATTTAATAGTAGCCTGAATTGTGTAAGTGCGACATTCTAAGGAAATGTTTGTCTTAAAAATTCTTAAAAATTAAATTTTTGCAAAAGTTAATTGAATAAATTCAGTCTTATCGACAATCAAACTGTTATTTTCTTTTAAATAATATAATCCTATTTGGCTAATATGACACTACATCTAAGAAATATTTAGAATTTCGAAGAAAATAGGATTATGTATCCGTTCGATTTTTTAATTTTTTAATATACCATACTTTTTAGAAAGTAATAAAAAATTTTAATATTATTTATAATTTAACAAATAAAGTACAATATTGAAGGTGGTTTTTTTTTGTTTTGCATCTGAATCTCTAAATTTTTAAATCAATGACGTATTAAGTCAAGACCAGTAATAGCTTTAATAAAATAAAAATTGAATTAATTTTTTATGAATCGCGGAATATTATCAAAATTTAAAAAGTATTAGAGAATACCTTTAGTGCATATGCTTTTGAAGGCTTTTATAACAAAGTTTTTAAAAATTATATTATATTACACAATCACATAGAATTCTCAAGTTTTTTAAATTATTTATGTCAAACTTATAAGATTTATAAAATAATTATAAAATTTGTACAAGCCGTATAAATAGCTGTTACAAAGATTTCCACGATTACACGATACTTTATAACATAATATAATATTTAAAAATTCAAGGACTAATTCACTTTCATAAATAACTAATGCATTGAATGCTTTTATAAATTTAATTTTCAAGATACTCAAGACTTTCAATTGTTATATAATTATAAATATAAAATTGAAGTAAATCGTTTGAACCAACTAATTCAAGGCTATTAAAAAATTGCTACTGTTTTATGTATAGTCATTGAATCAATAATCGTCGGTAAATGGACTGACATTATTCTTCTATAAAGTATCTTAATTTTGAAATTCAAATAATATAAAGGTAAGTTATTTTATTTAACATAAATATAAGTATTTAATTAAATATCATCGATATCGTGGATCTTAACTAATTAAATTCTAATGTCAAGAGATTTCGTAAGAAATTATTTGTAATTTTAGTTAAAATTTCAAAATTATTATTCTAATGGTTATCTTTTTAATTTTATAAATTTAATAATATACAATAAAGAAAATTTTCATAGTGAAAAAAATACTGGAATTTCAAATTTTTTATATTTTACTTGAAATTGATAATCTTGTAAGAATTAAGTAATTGCAAAACACGCTTAAAAGATTTCATGATATAATTAGTTAAAGAAATTTTTTCGACCTTATCAATGATGATTAACTGTAACTTTATTGGACATTTATTTTTTTTTAAGAAGATAAGCTCCATATGCTTAGTTTTAAGTATGAAATTAAATAATTAACGACTAGTAATTGTATAAAAATTTTAAAATAATCAATTACAATTTATATTTTATTATCAGTACTAAAAATAAGGTACTACAATAATATAATAAATTTTTTTTTTTTTTTTTTGTATTATGAGCAATATATAATAAAAAATTTTTCAATTTTTCTATTATACATTATTATATTATGTATTTGATAATTATTAATTTTAATTAACTGGTAATACTTACATTATATGATGCTAACCTTGAGTTAAAGATTCTTCTAATATATAAGACATTTGGTGTGAGATGACGAATTTTATTAGAAATAATAAAGTTGAAATATGCTTGCGTACCTATAAGATCGTTATGTTTTATCTATAACTACTTCATTTAGAAAAGGTCATAAAATTCTTTATAATAATTATCTCATTTTAAAAAGTAAATCTATCGTCTGTTTTTATTAACGTAGTATACAAGCCTATCATTATATATATTAATATTAAAAAAGCTATAATTTAATTGTATTATTTAAAATAAAATATTATATATTTTTTTAGAAAAAACTAACAATATTTATAAGATTTTTAATTTATAAATTAATGCGGTTAAAAGTAAATAAAATTCAACACTGATTCTAAATAGAACTCAAATAATAGAAGAATATTTCTGCATATATAATCAATATTAACATAAAATTTTTATTGAGCTAATTAGTTTTAATAGTTTTTTTTATTGATTTCAATTTTATTAAAATAATATAAAAGCCAAGTTAAAATAAAAAAATAAACACATTAACTCTAAAATCAAATTTTTAAGTAGCTGTTTCTCAAAAAAACGTGAAAATTTTTGGATCTATTTAATAAATATAACTCTTTACCTCCGCTACTATTTTTCTAAATAAGGTTTTTCAAAATTTTGATAAGTTAAAACGCATAATTTGATTAATGAAAATTAAGTATCAATAACAGCTTTTCAAATAATATTTAATTCTGTTAAATTTTTAATTCAAAATATTTACTTATATAGATTTATTAAAAAATTTTTACTCATATTTACTTATAATATTGAAAATTTATTTAATATCAGAAAATAATATATATCCTATAAAATATTATTGATTCACTTACCACTGAAGCTAAAAATTAAATTTATAATTAATTGTTGTAGTCTCTGATATTTTATAATTTATAACGACATTATTATATTGAAAATAAAAATTGATGTTTGTATTGTATAGTACCTCAAATTGTGTACGTATGTATTTTTCACCTAATCGCAAGCATCTGTGTTTATCTGATGAACTAGATCGTTTGATTCCTGTTATTTAGAATTCTAATAGAGGATTGCTTAAATAAGACCTAAGACTGTTTATCTATACATATATTGTCTAAATATATAGTTAACTATGCAAAAGTAATTCAGATTATAATATCTGCAGCTATTTTTTTTAATTTTCATCTTCTCGAATGTAAAT
This sequence comes from Platyscapa corneri, assembly GCA_018907185.1. Lineage (NCBI taxonomy): Eukaryota > Metazoa > Arthropoda > Insecta > Hymenoptera > Agaonidae > Platyscapa > Platyscapa corneri. Next base: position 260,546 of record JACCHW010000083.1, read on the forward strand.
CTTATCTGCATTCATAAATTGTGTAAGGACATAAATTTTTCGTTTATTGATTTATAAACTACTTTTTCTCATATTTTATTATTCCATTGATTTATATAAACAGTTGTACATGTACTTAAAAAGGATTTATTTATATTATTCTTGACCGCTTGACCCATATTATAGATCTCACATTAATCAAAATAAAACGATAAAATGTGATAAAAATTTTTAATAACTTTCTATTCACTAAGTAAAACGATATTGATATACATGTTTACGTAACTTTTAATGATTAAATATGTTATTTCCCTATAAAAAAAAAGTAATTTGTTCTTTATATTAATGTTTGTAATTTATTATTGTAATATGAATGATAAATAATCGGTTAAAAGATCGCATTTATCAAGATTGATAAATTAGATTACTTTAAATTTAATCTTAAATTTGTTAGTATATATTATGAACTTTTAATTACCGAAGAGTGATCAATTATTTAATAAGTCGATACATAATTATTATGTAAACTAAATTAAACGATAAAAGTATAGTTTTTCCTAAATTTCTTCTAGTGTAATGTATGTAAAATAACTCGAAATTAACAAATTTACGAAAAAATTCTATTTATAATTTCAGATAGTATTTTTGCGTAAAAGGAAGCAAAAAATACGAAACTTGGAATTAAAATCAATCCGAATAAAAAGTAGAAAACTACTGAGTAAAACATAAGTAATAGCATCATCTTTGTTTAATTACATATAAAACATAAAGATACATGCATTAACATAGCTGTAATCAAATAGATATCTGTTACTTTCCAGATTTACGAAGCTTTACCTAAAAACATACGGAATAGAATATAATTGCAAGTAATCAATTAGCAGCATAGTTAATTGTATGTATAAACATTATTTTATTGGTAAAGTAATAAATTCCTTTATATTAGCGTATTCGCTGTACACGAATATACTTTTTACAACGTGTTAAACAAGTAAATATAGGTTTAGTCAATCTGATATAGATTTCTGTCAAAATAATTAGAGAATTATTGCCTGAAGATGAAGAAATATAATAATAATATTCAACTTTATTATGATATTTACAATTATAACGAATTAAGATAAGTACAAACATTTTTAAAGATAAAAATTAAATTGAGTAAATGAAATTAGAAAAAATTTAATTGAAAAAGAGAGTGAATTATTTTCTCTGATGCTTCAACTCAAACGACATAAGGGCGAACGAAAAAAGTATTCATTTTTGTTATTCTCCTTCTACAATTACTTACTGTATTACTTGTAATTTCTGCTGTTTTCCTAAAAAAGAAGCGTAATTTATTTTAATCTCTTACAATCATTTTTTCTTTGCTTGTAATTATTTTGACGAAAAAGCGTGAAAATACTTGTCGTTAAGTCCTGGTCGTCGTTTTATCTTTACGTTTTTAAGTTGCAGCTGGTAGCCCTGCGAAGGGAGAAGCACAGAAAAGCGGTCATGCGAACTAGAGCAGCTCTCGATCTCTACGTTAAAGGCGAGACTGTGTCCTACAATTTCTTCGTGCTTTAAGCCTCCTTTTAGCGTCGAAAAGAAAGATATTTTTTAAACATAGTTCATTACATACTCACATTGTCTGCCTAAAAATGTTAATTTTTAAAACAGTGAGTATATATAATATCTGGTTAAAGTGAATGGTTTAGGGATTTTAATATTTTTTTAATTAAAAAATTTCACTTTTCCTTTGTTTGCAAAATATAAGCGAAAAACCTGCCTGTTCCAAATAAGATCTTCGAACGAAGTAAATATTTATTCGGTGATTCAAGCATGCCTTATGATTCATTCAGAGAGGATATTCAATTTTCTTACGAATAATTTATCTTGTCGGAAGGAACATTGTGCACAATAGGAATACAAATAAGCGAAAATAAGCCGCTTAGAATAAGTCTTTAGTGTTACTCTGTATTTAATGAATTACGCCTAAAAACTCGGATAAAACTGCATTGTAAAAATTAAAAATTCGCCTGTTTGCTGTGTGCAAAGCTTCATTATATTAAAATAAAATTCCATCTTTTATTTGATCTGGGAAACATTTTACGTAACGAACTTAAACATGTGTGTGTAAATTATTCCGAAAAACTGTGTGTTTTTGACATGTTTTGTTATTTTAGCGTACTGTTATACGCTTTTATTAGAGCGAATATTGTCTTTTATAAACGAACCAATACTGATAAGTTTATTTAAGTATTTTTAACAGTAGTAGTCGAAACGTCAAATACTTTATATCGCGCAATTTTTTATCTTTCGTTTTTGTTTGAAAGTACCGATTTTAGAAGTAGAAAAACATTATCTAGTTGAATTAGTCATTAAACGTACTCATCTTTAATTTCAACTTCTTTAATTACAAAATTTCAAACGTCGTACAAATATATTTTCTTTTGTTACATACGATGCACTTTGGCTATTTTAGATAATTCATCGTTGTACAGCAGTTTAAAAACATTAACTAATTCTTCGACCTTTTCTTTAATTCTAATCATATTTGCGTATCTCTTCTACATTATATTCAATTATAACTTTAAGCTTAGCTTCAACTTTCAGTTATTTCTAACACTTATTTTTAAGTACAATAAGAAATATGAAAGTAATATGCAATAATTATAATAACAAGTGGATACAAGTTTAAATCCATTCAATACTAGATCAAAACTGAATTGTTATTGAACCGTCTTTTTTCGATTAATTTTCGTGCAGAGTATTGAAGAATTTTACTAAAAATACAATTTAATATCACTCTGGTATTGAGTTCTATAAGACAATATTTGCACTGAAGTGGAACATTGAGCACAGGTAGTTGTTAGAAGGTATATCTTGAATCTCAGTAATCCTGCATGGTTGTTTACTACTAATGTACATATTGGCTAACAGATCGCGATTTTTAATTGTCTGATGAAGAAACCTTTACAAATTAACGCGTTTTTTGGTTACTTTTTGAACAATTTCATAACACAATTCTTATAATTACTTTTTTTGAAATTTACTCAGGAAATTAAACTAGGACAGTAAATAAAAAATTCAAGAGACTTTATGTATAATAAGTCTTTTAAGCTAATTTTAGATATAAAATGTTTGATAAAACTAAACTTTGACAAATAATGATTTTTACGAAAGGTAAATTGGTAATACCTTACGGCTTTATGTTAAACGACGAATGTAAAGAAGACAAACTGTTTGACAAAAATTAGATTATTGGTTACTATTGAGATATTATTTAAATAATTTTATGCAGTGTGATTAAAATTTTTCATCATTAAAACATTTTTTTTCGTTAAAATGTAATTGGCTTTCAAATCGTTTTGTTATAATGTTATTTACAGAAACTATTCAATTTTAATAAATATCATTATACCTAAATATATCCTGCTGACCTAATTTTTAAAAGGGAATGTTGGAATGTAGAGTGTGGATATAACAGTTTCATTTTACACACATTAATTTATTAAGATAAGGTTTATACATGTATTTCGTTAAAAAGACGTATAATAAAAAATGCTAACACCTCCACCAGACCTTAACATTAAGTTCTTTTAGAAATATGTCAGATGAAAATATTTTTATGCCAAATATGTAACAAATCATAATTTGGCATATGTCTTTTTAAATCATGTAAAAAAACTTTTTTCCTGTTTATACAGTTTTTAATTTCCAGGTTTATAATAACAATACACGAATTTTATTTGCTCGTACAATTTATAAGTGATTTAGTACTCATAATGCAATTTGACTATAGATTAAAAAATAATATACGGTGTGTGTGTGTGTGTGTGTGTGTGTGAATATATATAAACGGACGTTCTTTGCTAACAAGTGTATATAAGGATAGGAAGTGAAAATAGACAAATTATAGATATTTGTTTGTCCAAATTAAATTTTTATTAAACACGGTTTTCTGTAACATCGAGGACGAATCATAACATAAATAATTATTGATCAGTATCACTTTCAGCGCTCAACAATGAATCTACTAGTAACACTGGAAGATAGTACTATGGGTGGGGTGGGGGTACAGGTAGGGGTGGGGGCAGCGGAGGCGGCGGCGTCGTTATCGTCTCTTAATTACTCTTTTCAGTGCTAGTCTTTTTCATGCGTACACTGTTTTTTTAATTTTTTTCGTTCGCCCATTTCCAAACTCGCCTTTTCTCTTTATTGAATCTTTCCATGCGCATTCACTTTTTCTCTCTCCCTTTCATATCTTGCATTCACTCTTACAAGCATTCTAGGCTATAGCTACAGGAGCTTTTGGTATAATATGCGAGATTAATATCTGGCGCTAATCTCTAGCTCTAAGCCGTTAATAACACAGCGCTAAGCATCGGCATAATTTTGTGGTATGTACAACACACGTGCGCGCACACTATATAAATTCACGTGCACAATTGTAGATGTGTATATATGCATGCACTTAACCTCAGAGTACGCTTATTTCCGTATTTTCCTCGGGCTTCATCTGGGGGTTTCGTAATTTTTCTAACAGGTAAGATACAGAGATATTTGCGTATAAACATAAATAAATAAACTTATAAAAATACGTTTATGAATTTATGTTTACGTGACTTACACATGTACACGTATATGTATAGATAAGTAACAGAAGAGAGGATGTAAATGTGTGAAACGCGTGCTAGTCGCCCATGTCAAAAATTTCTTGGTGCGTGCCTTTATAATTGGCGTTTATAATTCATTATAATATTTCGATTACATGTTTTCAATTATGCATGGATTAGTAGACAAGCCGTCACGGATTTAGTACCGCAGAAAAAGTTGATCCTCCACCACCGCACTCCCCGGCTCATTTGTAGCCCCCACCCCTCAAACCTTCGTAATAACGAGACGACTTTCTAAAGCTTATTTTTCAATTTTACACTCCGCAGGATTTCCCTCGTCTCATTCGCAGTCTTTCACGCGTATTCACTCTTTCTCTCTTATCAGTGTGTTTTGTGTTACGTTTCTCGTGTTTTCGCTATATTCACACATTTTCTCTCGCTTTCATTCTCGACACGCGCGCGCTCTTCGCTTTATCCCTTGATCTTGGATACGCTTTTATTATCTTTACTATCTTCCCTCGCTTTCGGCTTGCAGCCCTCTTTTTCATCTTGGAACGAGAATTTGAACGAGCCTTGTTTTTACCCTCCACTTTTTTCTTTTTTATTCGTGTCTCCCGTGCGTCAGTCGGTCACAGTCCTGGTCGTTAGACTCCTTTGAAAATGGTTTCAGTTACGATCTTTCCTTCACAACTGCAGCTGCATTCCTGCGTGGCCTCTATCCGTTCCATCCCGGACCAAGTAATCGTCTGTTCCGGATGTTAATGTTAACCACCCCGTAGTTTGTGCACGATTCTGCTGACTGTGACAATGAGCATCAGCAGGGTGTTAACAAAAATTTTAGCAATACCGGCTATCCAACATGCATCACGGTGAAATGTCTCTGTAGAGGCATTGTAAAATACGCTAACGAGAGCAACCGTAGAAAAAACCTTGGCCACTGGCTCGGCAGAAATACAACTGCAGGTAGAGCTTGTTTTCGTCTATGTGTTGTTTTTATAAATAGGAAATACTGCACAATTGATAAAACGCAACGAGCGGTCGCGTGCCCTTCGCTCTCGCGTCCCGAACGAGTCGCGCCGATATTCGTGAGTGCGCCTACCAGACGGTTGATGGTCCACGTAGTCCTTGGGGGCACGAGAGGCGAGCAAATGAATGAAGAAGCTGCGAGCTGGCATCAGGTTTCGAAGTCCGACCTCGCTGTCCGCGTCCTTCTTCATCGCGAGAGCGAATAAACTGTAGGTGCCTAAAGATGTGCACTCCACCGTGCGGAAGCGTCTTCAGAGGACTCCCACAAACCCTCGGCAGCAGCGTCCGCTCGTCTCTGCATTTCTTTTTCTCATCGTCTTACATAGTTTACCTTTTTTCTTCGCTTTTATTTTTCATTAGCTGAATGAACTTATTATGGAATGTACAAATTTTTTCAAGATTCTCTCATTAAAATCCTCTCCATAAAGCCCTGCCTCTTGGCTGTTCTCTTTGACTTTTCGATAGATCTAGTTTTACTTATCTTTTGTCGGATTCCCAAAAACACATTCGATCTAGATAACACGATTTTCCTCGCTCATCACTACTCCACTACGTATACAAAGGCTAATGTGAGGCTGCTTATCTGTCGCGCCTTTACTCTCTCAAGATTGGTGCACAGAGTCGAGCGCGGGCTTCTACAAATGACCCCAAGGCGATACACTAGAGTTTTATACGTTTTTATTACATTTTGCTCGCTAAAGCCAAGCAGGTGCATAAAGCCTCTCTCAATCAACTTAATACTATCGTGTGTGGCCGTGTATATGGGTCTTCTCTTGGCGCACTTCATGTTAATTTTTTTTATCCTACGAATGTGTTTATTCCATTTCTCTTTCAATCTCTACGTTCTGTTAGAACGTTGATTACTTTTCGGCCGTCTCTTTCGCTTTCTCACATTCTCTCCATATAAGGCTAGCTTCGACTTAGACTTGTGTTTGTTATAAACAATATTACATCATCGTCTCCGCATCGCTTGCATTTTATGTATGTATACATATATTTATATATATATATTTTTTTTATATAATTGTGCTAAGTGTTCATTTATTGATAAACGTTTTCTTTCCTTCTTATCTTCGTTTCTTATTTTTTTTTTTTTTTTTACTTTATACACTCAGAGTAGAGCCAATAAATTCAATTGATAATTCAATGTCAAACTATACTATAAATGATTACTATACAATGATGAAAGAGAAAGATTTCGGCATGGGATAAGGGGTCGTAAACCACTTGCTTGTTTTAATCGATGGTCGTCTTTTGACGTATTTTCCTGTCGCCTGTTTGCTGACATCGACGTCTTTTTCACCTTCCGTATGTAAAACTATTTTTTCTATTTTATAAACGTTATATATGTATGAATTTCATTCTCTCGTCCTTTATTCTAACTTTCACGAATAAGTGCTTTTTTAAACATTTGTTTCTCTTCGGTATGAACTGCAAAATTCTTGATACGAGTAAGTGCTTTTGTAATTTATTTCATTTACATAATTTTTATGGTAAATGCTTGAAATTTAAAAAATTGATCGATTTCAATTAGAATATTTATGTATTAAATTACGGAAGGGTGTAAAGATATAATCGATGATGACTAATTTATAACACGCGCAATAAAAATACGTGTTTGAGATTTTTTAACTTTATGTTTATTTCCGTTCTTGATTTTTAACTAAAATTCGTATTGAAACGCTCAGAAGTAAATTTCTGCTGTAAGTTTCAGAAGTAAGTTGTAATTGTTGTCGGCTACAGCCGACAAATCTTGCGTTTCTGTCACTACAAGTGACATTCTTCTTATTCGATATTCTTGAAAATTCATTTTGTTTTTTTTGTTTTTTTTTACAGTGTCAGGGTTGTGCCAATCCGGAGTATCCGGATCACGATAGAAATCAAAATCATGATTTTGTTTGCAATTATTATTTTTTTAATTTACTTCCCTTCTTCAAAAAAGGACAGAAGAGATTCGGTGATTCTCGCGGAAAGATTTGCTCTGTTTATAATCGTATTTTAGGCATATTTTTAAAAATTAAAATACAAGATAAAAAAAGAAAAAGTAATATTAATAAAGTTTAAAGGACTCAAAAACGGAATAACCGCTTTTCTTCTCTCTCTCTATATGTATATGTATAATTGTACAATCGTTGGCGCATTTCAACTAAGCAATGTAGGCTCAACAAACAATCGGAGATAATAAGCGTAGGAATCGCGAGAGAAAATCATGACTTGGATTTTCCTTTGTAGAGCGTCGCGATCGAGCTGTTCAATTCTGCTTAGTGTACAGATAGATGGCGACGATGAGACCGTAAAGACCCAATACTTCAGCGAAGATGAGAATAAGGATCATACCGACGAAAAGACGTGGTTGTTGGGCTGTACCCCTGACTCCAGCGTCACCCACGATACCGATGGCGAATCCCGCAGCAAGACCAGAAAAGCCGACCGCCAGGCCAGCACCGAGATGTACAAATCCTCTAAAAAGATAAATCATCGTTATTTGTTTAAGGCAAATTTTCATATTTGATACGTAAAAAGAGATTCGTATGTTTTTTACTACAAGTTGATAACCTAAATTCCTGCGAGTAATAAGGAATAATAACTATAAACGTTCTATTTTTCTTAGTTACGACTTTTTCATGATACAGTTGATTCGACGTTTGAAGGTACCAGTAATATACCTACAAGCTACTCGAATAAGCTCTTCTTTAAACCGATAGATAATTTTGATAAAAAAATGCAAACAACGCATAATAATAACCATAAAATAAGAATCTGTAAGTCACTTGTAATTAATGAATTCAGCCGGTATAGAATACTGAATAGAATAGTTTATTTACTGACAAAATAATGCTCAAAAACTGATGGAATCAAGTTCAAGAATCATCGCGACGCTAGAAGAGAACTTTACTTCGTCGGTTATTACGTGGACGTATATATAGAAGTTGCATAGCACTTGCTTAGAGTTCTATTAAAAGCTGTAACTCATATAAGCTCACTCAACCATTGCAATGAGCAGTAAACTCAAACTAAATCCGCTTTATAATACTTACACGTTTAATTACAAGTAAATTAAAAAAATGAATAATTAAAAGGATGCAGAAACGATACGGATAACAGCTTTAATACTTTAATAAATTAAAAATTGAGCAATTAAATGTTTAAATCCTTCGTCCGATTTAATGTCGACAATAATTTTTCATATCACTTTTTCATTCCAACTAAATTTTCGTAGCTATTTTGACAATTTTACGATTACATGTTTATTTATAGAATCGCAAGAGATTGTGAATCAAATTACGAGTATCTGCGATATTACAAAAGCGCAATAAAATGCGCGTAAACTAATTTTGTTAGAAGTTGAAAGCGGATGCTAACATTCTTCAGAAATGATTTTATTAAAACTAGCTAGAAATAGATTAGAGTATAAAAAATCTTTTACTATAAATCAAAAAATCAATAATTAAAATTTCCCGGACCATTAAATTGGCCAGTTTTTCATAGCATATATTATCGACCATTACATAAGACGTTTCATCCCAATCAAAGAGGGAAGATTATTGGGAAAGCAATGGGGTTTCGTATGCTTATAAAAAATCTTGATTCATTCTCTCTCTCTCTCTCTCTCTCTCTCTCTAGGTGAATAGCTTTGTGTGGTAAAAGTAACAACCTTGCTGCAAAAAATAATTTGCTAAATTATAATTTTCAAAAGTAGATATGAGTGCACTTTTTCGAGCCATGAATATATTACCAAAAATAATGCTTGAACTAATTAAAGATACTAACCTGTAAAGAGTGTATTTTTTCGCATCCTCCAGGGATCCGGCAATGAGAACGGCCACGACTAGGCCGTAAATGGCAATGATACCCGCCATGACAACAGGAATGATAGATTTCATGATGAGTTCAGGCCTCATTACAGACATTGCTGCGATTCCGGTACCTGATTTGGCAGTACCATAAGCTGCGCCCAAGGCTGTTTTAATAAAATGTTTTAAATTAATCTCCATTCGAAACAATAAAAGCAGACTGAAATAAAATTGATCCTTTAAATTGTCTTTATTTTAAGTGCTCTAAATAGAGTTTCACTTACTTTCTCTTTGAGCATTAATCCTAAATTGTTAACGTGTAACAGAGAACATAAGAGAAAGCCTAAAGCAATGGTAAGTTTCTTCATTATTTTTTATGTCCCAATGACTTTATAACAATAACTGAAATTAACGACTTAAATATTGATTGAGCAGGTACTTTAACGTGCATTTAAAGATCCCTCAATATTGTGCATGTCTTACGTATTTAAGTTGTACGTGACTCAATGCAGATTAGCACTAAGCCAAAAAGAAAATCAAACGGTAATAATCTTGATAAATGAAGAGGAAAACTGATTTCTTTATTTTTTTTATTCATTTCCATTTTACTTTCAAAATATGATAACATTTACAAAACGATATGAACTTAATACCAACCAATTTCGAAAAATATTTGGTTTCTGAGTGTTTGGAAATTATTTTTACTATTTGCATTAAACAAATAAAAATCTGCATTACTGCGTATTTTTTATTTATATTGAAAAGGTAGCTTTTAAATTATTTGTAAAATTTCCACGTTATTTCTAAGTCAACAATTTTCCTTGTAAACATTTATTTTTTAAAAAATGACATTATATACTTCTAAATTACTTCCTGGTTTATATAAGAGTTCCTCTCATCATTTTCCGATCTTTTTGATGTCTGCTCTGTTCATAATTCTTGCTCAAATATTTATTATTATTTTTATTATCATTGGTGAATCTCAAAGAGAATTCAATTCTAGCTAAATAATTATCTCGTTCTTATGTTTATATTTAAGGCAAAAACGCCATTTTCTAAAATCATAGCAGCTTTACGCATAATTTTCGTAAGAAAACTATTAGTACATTAAGCATAAAAATTGTCATATTTCCATTCTAAATATAATACTCATTTCAGAAAGAGCATTGTAACGCGTAACTTCAAATCTGGAAACTCTCGACGAAATTGAAAAACGTTGGTAAAAGCATCCACAAATAAATAAATAATAGGAAAAAGCAATAATTGATTTTAAGATTTGATAGCGGCGCGAAATCACGATTCATTCTTCGACGAACGACAAGAAGTTTAAAAATGGGCCGCGTATTTATATAAAAGAGACTGGAGTTTCAAGTGCAGCGCGTTTGTACGCCCTGTAGTCACATGATTGTCACGTTGCGTCGAGTCACATGACAATCATGTAAGTCCGGTAGCCGTGAAGAGCCACGAGGGAGGCGTGGTTCTCGATCGCATCGTGACTTCCGCAGCGAATCCAGCCTGTAGCGTATTTTCATGAATTTAGAGAACCGAGCCGTGCTTTTCTATTATCAGGTGTTGCCACGGGAGGCAATGGGGCGGCTGTTTAAACTCGTGCGCCTTCACTCAACGTAAGCTGGCCACCTCAAATGCTCCGAAATCAATTACCATTATTTTAAAAAAAAGCCATAACGAAAAACATTAGCTTTTAGTGAATCAGCAGGCAAATAATAGACGAACCGAATCGCGCAAAGTCTGATAAACGGCGCTGCTGGTCCGATTCACTGTACGTGCATTCTCTTAGAAAATGCAAAAAAGAGCATGACCATAACAATAACAATAACAGGAAGATTTACGAGACCTAGGAGAAGAAAAAAACGATCGAGGTTATCCGACCTCGGAGAATTTGGCCGTTGGTATCTCTCGATGCTGAGCAGTGATGGTCGAAAAAGACCGAGGGAGGCAGGCGAAGCCGAAAGAAAGAGAAAAAGAACCATCGGAAAAGCGAGATGGAAAATGAAGGCTTCGGCTGGCCCATTTGGCCAACTTTCAAAATCTTACGCGTCTCGCGGAGTCGCGAATTGACTCGAGCCCGAGTCGCGTTGCCCGACATGCACAAAACTTTGTCTGTCATGAATTTAATCAACACCAGAATCTTTCTTTTTCTTTTCCTTCCCTCTTTTCTCTTTATTCCCTCCCGCTCCTCTTTCGTTCTTACTTAATTGCTCAGGGATTTTGTGCGATTAGCACTATCTTTCTCAATTTTTTTTTTATTTTTTAAAAAAACATGGGAACCAGTTATAGTTACAATTGGCGCAATCATTTTGTTTCAAGAGAGCCAAGCCATGAATAAATACAACTGCACCGATAAACGACCGATATAAAGGAAGTTCAATATGTACTGCCCAGCTTAACGAGGAATCTTCATTCAAGCGATACTTTGCTTATAAATCAAACTTTTTTTTAAGGAAATTCAAAGTTCGCGACACAACTGCAAGTTAGGCGCAGCAAAATACTATGAATGAGTACAAAGTGAAACTGTAGAAGTTATGGTTCTATTTATATTGATATATCTGGCACGAACATATCAAATTATTATACTTTAATTTTTTACTTGCTCTTTCACTAATATAAAAGAGATTTATGAAACGTCAATGAAAAAGGAACTCGGAAATATATTTAAAAACGTCTACATTCGCTAAAAGTGATACTACAATCGTTTGAAGAAAATCCGTCCTTACTATCTTTACACGCAAGTTAATTAAGAAAAGAAAAAAATATAACTTCAGTGCGAGTTCCTCTAGGTCACAGAAGATTCAAAATGCTTCCAAAATGCTTTATAATCTAATTGTGACTTTAACGAGAGTCTCGATTAGATAAAAAAGACGTGGGACTTATTAAAAGAAGAGCTTGTCAAAGCGGTTTTAATACCATGTGAATTGATTTACACGCCAAATCGTGTGTTATTATTCCATTGTGAATTGAAAATTGACTGTAACGCTAGTTACTCGCGTGATTTTGTAAACGAGTGGAACCCAAGACGTAAGAAGTTGGTTAAGCATCGCATCGCAAAGTTGGGAAAGTCAATAAAGACGTAAGATATATTTTCGTGAGATCTCGTTCCGCGGACCATACGAGTAAGGGCAGTGCTTGAAACCGAGCTGAGAGGAAAAGGCGTCGGTTTCGGGTGGAATGTCAGGTAATTCAGTCGAGTACCGGCTCTGCCATGTCTTGTATTGAAGCTGCGATTGAGGCACTCACTGGTCGATCAATCGCAGCGGCCGCGGAAAAGAGATTCGTATTGATTTTCCCGAAAAGGATACACGTCGAAAGCGAGAGCGCGAGAGGGCGCAGGAGAGTCCGACACGGTGAGAACGGTAGGTGGGAAAATGCACGAGGCGCGCGCCGCCCTCCTTCGCGACGCGATGAAGACGACGTCGATCGAAACTGCCCCGTGTCTTCTCTCTTTCTATCTTTCGCTTGCTCACACTCGCGGCTTTCGGGAAAACCTGTAGCCTGTGGGTCGAATAGCAGAAAGCGCACGAGTACTTTTCCCGGCTTCTCACGCCCCTCTTTGCCTTTTTCGTCGCTTTGGGACTAAGGACAGCTTATCTAGCCAGATCTGCATGCTCCGATAAACTGATAAAGCGAAAGAACGAAGCTTTACTAGAGCAAAGTGCCGAGACGAAGAGCAATGCGTTTATTTATACGAAAGACTTTCACTGTTACACAACAGCAGGGGCTTAAAGACTCATGGTCCTGCAATATTTGTGTGGCTGGCTGTCTGTCAGTCAAAAGGCATCTCGAACTCGCGCTATCGTTGATCACGAGACGGCCAAGTTATCTCGGGAATCTTTTTATCTCCGTTCACGACTTTGATACGTCAAGGCTCGCGCGTACGCGTCGAAAACCACTTTCAGGCAAGGGTAAAAGCCCGAGATTGACCTGCCGCAAACGACCATGATATCGGGAACTTTGCTCGAGCTTCGCGACCCAATGCGAGCGGAATGATGCGCTTGCATACGAGTTTCGTCGTGCATGTCGCGCGTCGATAAGTGAAGGACAATCTTAGCTCGCGACTTTGGCACGACTTAGCGCCTCGTTCCCTCTTGGTCGCCCGTGACGAGCCGTCGGAGAGGACAAGCATTGCGTTTCCGCAAAAAGCTCCGAGCGAATGCGAGGTTCGTGGGGTTCGCGGGGGCCGCGAGGGGGATGCAAGAAAGCAGACAGGAACGGCACATCAGAGCTTGCTCCATTGATCGCGCCTCTCGCTCTCTCGCTCCAACAGCGCGTACACTGAGGCGCGCCAGATGGGAAAATGGCGTTTACGAAGCAAGACAAATACAAAAAGACGTTTACGAGCCTCACGGCGACGGCGCTATGTGCGTTGCCTCGGCTATTCGTATCTCCTCCGCGATACGCGCGTCAGGCTATAAGCGGTTGAAGCTGCCCGCGGTCGACGCCCACCGCAAGTCACGCGGGGCTGCTACTCACCGGAGAATATGATGGCCGATGCGGCCCCCATCACACCGAAGAACGGCCCGTAGATCGGGTTGCCGTCGGGCAATGGCTCGTTTGCTCCACTCATCTTGATCGCCTGCTCGTTTCTCCCTGTCCGCTGCAAACCGTCAAAAGCTTCTCCGCGCGCTCCGCTTCGCGTGTATTTACAGCTGCGGAGATGTCGAGTATCTCGGCCTCCGCGGATTGCTGGCTTCTTTGCGGGGGAGAAAGACCTGCTTTTGGAACAGTGAGTTCACCAAGTGCGATGAGTCGTGCAAAACAGAGGCTGCTGACTGCCCTCTGGCCTTTTCTTTCTACAAAATCCACTCGTTCTCACTTGCTCTCGCTCTCTCACACACTCTCTCTCTCTCTCTCTCTCGCTCGTTCGCTCCTTGTACCGCACACTCGACTATGTGCTCGTCTCGACTGGCACTAGACGGCAGTGTCAGCAGTGTCAGCACCAGTATCGTGGCCTAGCACTGAGTCAAATATGGCCTATCGAACACCGAGGCTGCGCGAGAGCACGGTCATGTGACGGTCGGGCCGGAAGCGAGAACGCCAGCTATTGCGACGATGCCGATTGGACACCCGCGCCGCCACGGACGATTTGGGCCAATGGAACGCGATTCTGCGGCATAAGCGGCCCGCGTGACGTCACGAGTCATCCACGATCCCAAACTCCGCTGTGAGCGCCGTATGCGCCGCACGAGCCGCCGAGCGCGTGACTCGCTTTTATACCGGCTATGAGGGTTTTTAGGGACCGGGGGCGCGATATTTTGAGCACCCGATCTCGTTAACACGAGCGTTACTTTTATTTTTGTTAACCGACGCAGACCTTTGTGTACATCGGTTGAGGGATGCCTATCGGACTTTTTTCCTTCTGTAGGCTTTGATGGGTCTTGAACACATGACGTCCGGGGCGGTGTACACTGCGTTAGTAGGCCGAAAGTCGAGTTTTGCTTCTCGAATATACCATGCTTCTTAAAAAATATCTTGTAGATTCCAACCCTTATTTTTTTTTAAAGTTTTGTTGAAACAGGAACCTTATGAAAATTTGCAATTTTTCCCTGGCGTTTTGCTTCAAATCGATTTACAACTTACTTGTTACATGCTTTGCATTTGTTTATTATTCCATCTTTTATTGTACAGTTTAGGGCTTTGATTATCATTTAAATGATATACAATTTTTTTTTACTAAGGAATAATAAAGTTTTTTAAAAGCGCGAAATTCGAATATTACCGGAAATTACGTAGCGTGGTATTTAAACGTGAAAACGTGATAAAAAATGAGAGCTGTGGCCTCGAACAGAGACTAATTCGTCTGTTTGTTTTGATATTTGAAATTATAAAATTAATTTGAAAATGAAATTTGCATACAAGGTAAGACGATCTGTTTTTAAATCGAAAGTTAAAATTATATAAAAATTAAACTTTTAAGGATTTGGTTGTCGAAATTTTTTAATCTTAACCTACAAGAATATACTGCACATATTTTAGATTTATTAAAATATTAGGTTTACTCTAAATATACTCATATTTATATCTAAAATATAAATTTTATTATATTATAGTAATATATGATGCACAGTTAATTTTCGTGATATAATTATATTAATACTATTCTTTCCATTTAATGAAATATAATGAAATGACTAATAATAATCAGGTGCACTTTGAATTTTTAATGATGCATATTAAATGATTATTTAAAATATTTTTATTATTAATTATTAATGATGTATTTGGAATAATTTATATATTGCAGTTCAACAATTTATTGGGCTCAGTTTATCATGAGGGTAATTTAATTTTCACCCCTGATGGTTTATCTGTAATAAGTCCAGTAGGAAACAGAATTACCATTTATGATTTGAAAAAGTAAATATTTTATTTGAATAAAGAACAGTTTTTTAAATGATATCGAATGTATTAAAAAATTATGTTTTTTATTTATTTATAGTAATAAGTCATTAACATTACCAGTTGAAAGCAGGTTTAATTATAATGCTTTGGATTTATCACCAAATGGTTATTTATTAATTGCTATTAACGAAGGTAATACAATATTAAATTTTTTATTTATTTTTTAATTAAATTTACTCAATTTTTTAATTTAATTTTTTCAGAGGGTGATGCACATGTAATTAGTATGATTAGTAAAATGATAATTCATAAACATAGATTTAAAAAAAAAGTACAGTGTGTTAAATTTTCTCCAGATGGAAAACATTTTGCAATTTGTAAAGAAAGCACTGGTAATACCTTAAAAGAATGCTAATCATTTTTTCATTTAATAGTTTTTAAGGAGAATTAATAATTGTTGTAAATTTTTAGTTTTTATTTTTACGGCACCTGGATTATTAACAGGACAATATAATCCATTTGTTATGGAAAGAGTATTTCATGATGCTATAGATGATGTATCATGTATTCAGTGGTCATTTGATTCTAAACTTCTTATTGTAGGATCAAAAGATAAATCTTCAAGATTGTATAGTCTTGAAAAATGGATGAATTTTAAAAAATATATTCTTGGAAGTCATTCTGATGCCATTGTTGGATGTTTTTTCGAAAAAAATAATTACGATATTTCAACCATTAGCAAGTAATAATATTATTTATTGAATAAAATTAATCTAAATGAAATAATTCAATTTTTCTAATTTGAATTGATTAAATCATTTAATTTTGCATATATTTTTAGACCGATTTCGTTCTCAAAAATATATAGTAAATAGCATACATCTTTAAGAATAAATTTTTATTTCAATTCCAAACTATTCAATAATTTAAATGTTAATGTTTTATTTAATTCACTTTTTTCAAAGAAATGGGCATCTCTGCATATGGGAATGTACAATAGAACCTAGTGATCTTGTTATTTTTCAACCACCTATAAAAAAAATCAAAGTTAAAGACAGCGATAGTGAAGATGATATAGACCTAGAAAAAGCTCTTGAGAAAACAGACAAACAAAGAAAAACGAGTGAAAAAATATTAATAGATAATGCTCTAAATTGTGATGTAGATGAAGTGAGAACAACAAGAAGTAAAGACAAGTTGGATAATAAAGATATTAAAAAATTAATGTACAAAAGATTAGGAAAGCATTATTTAGCTGACGAAGTGCACAAAAGTGATAAAGATTCTGTTTTAACAGCAGCAGCTTATCATCAGGATACTCATATTTTAGTAGTTGGATTTAGTAATGGAGCATTCTTTTTATATGAAATGCCAGAGGTTAATATGATTCATTCTCTGAGGTACTATAATTAAAATTAAATTAGTTTATAATTCTTATAATTATATATTTATAAAATTATTATTATAAACTATAAAAACATAAATTTTCATCTTTAGTTATTTATATATTTCTGGAAAAAATATTACGAAAGTTTATTTTAATTTATTCCATACTTAAAATTGCAATACAATCTTTGATCTTACAATTTTTTGTTACTTTAAATCTAAATATTTAATTTTTAGTATGTCAAATCAATGTATTACTTCCATTGCATTAAATTCCACTGGTGATTGGATTGCGCTTGGAAGTAAACAGATGGGTCAGCTATTAGTTTGGGAGTGGCAAAGTGAAACTTATGCAATGAAACAGCAAGGTCATAGTAACAATATGAATTGTATTGGTTATAGTTCTGATGGTCAGTTAATTGTTACTGGTGGTAGTGATGGAAAAGTGAAGTTATGGAATACTTCTAGTGGATTTTGCACCGTTACTTTTCACGAACATACGTCTTCTGTTTCTGCAGTTTTATTTAGTAAAAATCGCAAATTTGTTTTATCAGCATCACTTGATGGTACTGTTCGAGCATTTGATTTATTGCGATATAGAAATTTTAAAACTTTTACTTCTCCTAGACCTGTTCAATTTTCATGTGTTGCTTTGGATTCAAGTGATGAATTTGTTGTTGCTGGTGGACAAGATGTTTTTGAGATATTCTTGTGGAGTATAAAATTAGGAACATTAGTAGAGGTACAAAATATGATATAAATGCTCTAAATTTTACCATGCATCTTTTAAAAATAATTGAATAATATAATATTAAATTACTATTAAGATTTTAAGTGGACATGAAGGTCCAGTTGTGAGCGTGGCATTTAATCCAAATCTTGCAAGTTCAGAATTAGCTTCAGTTTCATGGGATAAAACATTGAAGATTTGGAATGCAATTGAAAAAGGATCAAGTCACGAAACAATCCAATTGATAGCTGATGGTTTGTATGTAGCTTACAAACCAAATGGTGAAGAAATCGCAGTTGCAACCTTAGATGGACAAATTTCGTTTTTTGATTGTAAAACTGGAACACAATTAAATACAATTGAAGGAAGGAATGATTTAGGTAGTGGACGATTAGAAACTGACTTAATAACTGCTAAAAGAAGTTTAGAGGGAAAGTAAGATATATATATATATATACATAATTTTTTTTGTTCTTATTTTACGAATTAAATTATATTGAAAATAATTAAAATCTATTGAAAATAGAGATTATTATAAAATTTATTAAATGCTATAATAGCGATATTAATATGTTTATAATATTAAACGATTCTGTATTGTTTAAAATAAGTCTTTAGCTTATATATACTGCAAAGTAAAGATCTAAATTATCAATAAAATTTAACTGATTAAATTTATTTTTAAACGGCAGTTTACGAAAGTTTAATAATTACATATTCATTAATAATTTTTAATAATTTTTAATAATTTTTTGTTTTTTAATTTTTTCTTTATTCTAGAGCATTTAGATCGTTATCGTATACAGCTGATGGAAATTGTATATTAGCTGGAGGGCAATCAAAATATGTTTGTATTTATAATGTTAAAGAATCAGTTCTTCTAAAAAAATTTGAAATTACACAAAATCGGTCCTTAGACGCAATTGATGTAAATAATTTATTTAAAATTCAATACTCGTTATTACATTCTTGAATAATTGTACCAATTAATATTAATTTTATTTTTAGGATTTCATTAACAGAAGAAAATTAACAGAGTTTGGAAATCTGGCACTGATTGAAGAACGTGAAGAAAATGAAGGAGGAAATGTAGCATTGCGTTTACCAGGAGTTCGTTCAGGGGATTTGGCGAGTAGAAGCACAAAGCCTGAAATCCGAGTATTTAGTTTACAATTTTCACCTACAGGTATAAATATAAGATATTAATAATAAACTATTATAAATAAAAAAGGATAGAATTAAAAGTTTTTTAATTTAGATTTAATTAAATTTAATTAAGAATGAAAAGTTTTTTTTATTAATACTTTCTTTCAGGTCAGTCATGGGCTGCAGCTACAACAGAAGGCCTATTAATTTATTCATTAGATGTTGGATTAGTTTTTGATCCATTTGAGCTTGAAATAGGAATAACTTCAGTGACCATAAAAGAAACTTTAGGAAAACAAGAGTATTCAACAGGTATTAATTTTATTAATAAAAATAATAATTTATTATATGATATTAATAATATTTTGTTTTAGCTATCATGATGGCTCTAAAGTTAAACGAAGTAGCATTAATACGAGAAGTTATTGAATCTGTACCTTATTTTAACAGTAAGTAAAAAGAATAATAATTACGAATATATATTATCGTTTTAATGATTAGACAAAAATTCACAATTATTCATAAAAATTTTATGGTATAATATTAAAAAATAATTTTTAATATTTTTTATACATTAGTTTATAAAAATAAAAATTTTGATAAATATAATAAATACATTTTAGTTTTTGTCATGAATATAAAAATGACAATATAATGTAACTTCATAATGCAATTGGTATAATTTTACCGGAAATTTTATGTTGATAATGATTGGTACAAAACTAAAATGAGTAACTTATATTTCTGTAATATTTTTATTTCAATTTAATTAATTTTAAAAAATTGTAATGCAATTATAAAAAAAAATTATATTAAAATTTAGATTATTTTATTTTAGTTAAAGTAATCGTGGCATGTATATCCAAGACTTACATAGAGCGGCTATTGAAGTTTATAGCTCATGAATTAGAAGATTCTCGCCATATACATTTTTATTTATTATGGATTGAATGCATTTTAACTGAACATGGACCGAAAGGAAATACCATATTGCATTTACCTACACTGTTATTAATGCAAAAAAATCTGATGAAAAAATATGAAGATCTGAGTAAAATGTTAGTAAAAGTTAAAAAAATTTATTTTAAAGATTACCGACATTTCTTGCAAAATCAGCTAACCGTATATTAATTTTAAACTGTTATATTATTAAAAGATTGTATATATAATGTATTTAATTTCTTTATGTGTAACTCTAATCTATTATTTAATAGCTGGTACTTAAGAAATGTTGAAAAGACGATCTTTTTAAGCTATTTGTGAATGTTTGAATAATATACGGTTAGTATAGTAGAATGTTGCGAGGTGATGAAGATAGCTACTCAATACTTTCTTAATCGATACATCATTTAATATTAATATTTTATTTATAGATGCGATTTCAATCAATATACTATGAGCTATTTGAAGAGATTGAATCGATTAAAAAGTAGAAAAAATCTTAAAGAAGTTCAAGATTTCAGTGACAATGATAATGATGATGAGCAAATGGAAATTGAATAAAAAATCTCTTTTAATATTTAATTTTATTGTGTAAAATAACGATATACAGAACTTTCAAATATTAATAACGTTATATAATAATTTAATTTTCTATTGCGCCATTAAAATGTATTATAAAAATAACATTTGCAATGATAATTTTAACGAAGACAGCGATTAGAAAATTTCATATTTTTATAAATATTTATTTTATAATAATAAGATTAAAATTCAATAAAAAAATATTCAAAATATTAAAACCTTGTGTACTTAATGAAAAAAGTACAAAAACTTATTCTTCATCCTTATAATATTTATTTTTTTATTTTTTTTTTTTTTTTTTTAAGGAACATCGCAAAAATAATGTATTGTATCATTGTATTTCCTGTATATCAATGAAAAATGTTCTTCACTCTCTATTAAAATAAATATACTGCATATCAGTAGTACAATATTTTATTGTACTAAATTTTAAGTTTATAAATTAAGAGTATTTGAGAAAGTATAAACAGAAAAATGACTGGTTAAATATTTTTCTTAAAATAAATTGAGAGCGCCATTGACATATTTGCTGGAAAATGTATAGATCAGCGTTAAATATGCCGTTACTATTTTATTAGATAAATTTTCAATTTTAAGCCTTTTTTAATAATAAAATTGGCCAATAAAGTAAGCTAAATACTAAAAAGAGAACTGGGAAAACAATGCGGCTATACGTATCGATTTGTTTCGCTAGATTCTTTGGCCTTCGAATAAGTATCTCTGGATCTAGCCATGAATTTTGAAGAAGATTACGACTTCCAGCTCGTTTATTTCGCGATTTTGGCATGTATACAGAATCGTAATCCCATACAGACATATTTTTTTCGACGATAGACAATCGCTGCAAGTAATATTTTAAATGTCACTAATGATCAACTAAAGTTCTTATTTAAATATATAGTAAATAAGAATACTTACTCCTGGCAAACGTCGATATGCATTGGACGCTTCGCATTCCTTCTGAAACCGAAGATCGAGTACTTTAACAACAACGAATTCACCCAAAGCCGAAAAAACGAAAACCATGCATCCAGCCATCCATAGATCTAATGCCTGCGTAAACAGTTTATAGTTACTCAATAACTAACTTTTAACATTAATTGTAAAGTAAACTTTTTAATGGTAATAAATTATAAGAGTACATTCAATGGATAATGAAACCCGATAAAAATGAACTACCCATGTTTTATTGTCTTCTTTATTAATACTTATTTTATATCATTTCTATATTTTTATAAATTTATATTTAGATCTTTTGTAATTAGATATAATTAAACATAAAAATTATTTACTAATATTTATCAATCGTAAAGTTTTGAGAATAAGTAATTTTTTCGTAATATATTTTATAAAAATTATGAAACTAAAAATATTTAATTTAATAAAATAATTGTAAATCTTGAAATGTCAATAATTAAAAAAATTAGAAAAAGTTTAATTAATAAACTTATTAAGTATTTAAAAACAAGGACTTTTTATAAATTTTAATACTTTGAAATTTCAAAATTGATTTCAAAATTATGAATCTAATAAGAACTATTTGTCACTGGTTATAAATCTGAAAATTAATTAAAAATCGATGACTAATAATTTAAATAACTCTTAATTTACAGGTTTGTAAGTATAAAATAAACAATGTAAAATATAATATTTTAAATAAAAAAATTAATATTTAAGGAAAACTCGAAAATTGTAATCTCGAACGTAAATTTAAAGTAAAAAATATATGAAAGTTGTAAGAACTTATGTTAGTTAATTAATCAAAAAGTTAGAGAGAGTTGATTATTTTCAACTTAGGTTTAAGTTTGCATTAGTAGTTGTTTTTTTAAACTCTTTACTTTATTGAGATACTAATTTAAATTAAATTAAGCTGTACAATTTAATCTATAGTTTAAAATTTTTTCAAATCAAAGTATAATTAAAAATTACAGTTCTGAACATGATTTTACTGAATAAGTATTTTTTACTGAATATTTAATATTTCTTTTAATATTTCCTTAATTTTTGAATTAAGGAACAGCTTTCCCTGATTATTCTAATAATTATTTTGGTAATGCGAGTTTGTATATTAAAAAGTAGTTATATAAATTATAATTCATATCACGAAAAAAAAATCTTTAAAAAAAAAATCAAAGACGAAGAATTGGAACAACTTTTAAAGAAATGCCTTCCATATATAACACATGCTTGCTCAGCAACTCGAAGTCACTCAACAAGCGTTTTCTAATTGCTTGCACAAGCTAGGGAGAATTCAGAAGTCAGGTCGTTGAGTTCTGTGATTCTACTTTATAACGACATTTCATTACATACGGTGATGTATGAGATATATAAATGCTCCTGTCATCCCATTTTTTATTACTATCTAAATTAATTATTAGTGACGTCAGTATCGCTTAGCACTATTTTTTAGAAAAAGATATTAAAGGAATAAATTTCTCAGTTTCCTTAAATTTATGAATGTGTCATTAAATTTTTATTCTTAACTCTGCAAATGCTTTTATTGTGAGTAGTTTTCAAATGATAACATTTCAAATAGATTTTCAGTTTTTGAAGTAGTATGATATGAAATTTAAATCAATTGAATACACAAGCGAAGAATATCTCAATATAAGATGTATAATTGTGATAAAATTTTTACTTATCCCATATTTTTTGCTTTTTGTGTTTGCCACTCTCTATTTGGGAATCCTACATAAAAATTTATCTTTTAGGTTTTAGCATTATTTTTTTAATTTAGAGAATTTGATCAAATTTTTTATATTTATGCTTTTTTTGTAAAACAAATAAGATTTTAATAACATTTTCGTTTAGTTTTAACGTAAAGAATATTTTAAAATAATATTTGTCTACTGGTTGCTCGTATTTAAATTCAAGATTCACTATGAGATGTATATATACACATATATATAATACCTTGTAGATTTGTCTCGTATGTTTTTTGAGCTTTCCATTGCACTGATTATTTACTTCACCATTTGTATTTCAAATTATCTTTCATTTCATTCAATTCGACTATAACCTGGATATTTTGCAATTCAAGGTGTTTGAAAAATTTATTATAATTTTATTGAGTTTCTTTGTTTAAAGTCTACATTTATTTCTTTTTAAACGTGAATTATTAATTAGTATTAATTATTATATTGAATATATTGGAAATATAACATGAAATTAATAAAATATTGTAAAGATTTGAATAGATTTTTTTGAAGATTAGAATTGTTTTATGTATTTTTCAAATTTAGTTTTAAAAATAAAGATTATAAAAATTCATATAAGGTGTGGAAAACGAAAGGTTACAAAGTTAAACAAGATAACATCGAATAATTATTTTATTTACCTAATAACAGTTTGATAATATTTTTTGGGATTTAAAAAATATCTATAATATATAATATAATACTTGTTTAAATAATAAAACAAATGTTTCAAATATTTAATCAACGACTGAACAGTCGATAATCATTTTCAATTAGAATAATAATTTTAAATGTACCACAATTTATAAAACTTATGTTTATATCATTTTATTGAATTTATAAAAATATTTTTAACTTTTAATGGAAATATGCTTATTAATATCGAATTTAAAAATAATTTGACTCATTTTTATAATAGAAGAATTTTATAATGTCAAAATTAATCAGAATGATTAATCTTGTACTTTATCCAATATTTTCAAACATAATATTTTTATAATGATCTAATATATTATGTATATTTAATATTATATTTATTAAATACACATAACTATATACAAATATAACTAAAATTAATTTCTAATTAAATAAATTAAATTTAAAACAATAATTATTATATTTTATATTGTATCAAATTATACATATGAGGTATGATACCAAAGGGTACGAGCAATATATTATTTGAAAGTGTATACAAACTTTCCTTCATTTCATTTTTGTGAAAGTTAAGAAGATATGTGTGTAACTGGAAATCATGAAAAATATTAGAAGTTAATTATCATATTTGCATTATTTTCATAAATTTATATATTTGCTTTTTAAATAGTTGAAATGGAAGTCATTTCATTAATCTGTGCACGAGTTGTGAAATTATTAGGTACTAGAAATTTACACGCCATTTGACCTTCATCCAGCTTTAATTTCAAATTTAATATTTGATATCTAAAACGGAGCATTCAATCTTAATTAAATTTATACGTGCACGTAAAATTTATTACCAATTTAGAAATTTAAAAAAGAATAATTAAAATTTATTCCGTGTTGGTGTATTTTTCATATTTACGTTAATTATTCAATTTTTCTAAATCATAATTATTAACTTTTTATAATCAGATTTAACATAATTTAATTTCGGGTTAAAATGTTTAATACTTGAAATAAGTAAATTTCAATTCATTAATTTTATTCAAATAAGATATAGACTAGGGTATTTTACTTTAATGCAATGCACTCTTTGTGCGAGAAATAAATGATTAGAAAAATAATTTAGATTTTGTGAATAAAGGATAAGGATAACAAAGGTTTCATTATTTATGTCAAATATTATGAAATCAGAAAGCGAAGGTACGATTTATAAATATACAATGGATCATTCTACAGCTTCTTTTCAGGTCATTGATAAAACGGAAATTTATTAATATAATTAGGAATATTAAATAAATAATTATTAAGAATCTTATTAAAATAAAAAATTATGTTAAAATATCTAGGTCTAGATAATTGACATCAATTTTTAATATCACTATTAAGTGAAAGATCTTTAACGCATTGCATAAATTATTGTCATTTAAGCTTGTGTAGAAAAATTAAATAGAAAGTCTGTACTATAAAATTCTCATGATTTTTCAGCTAATTTTGTTGCAATAAGTTTTAACTGAAAATTATTTCTCAATCACATTAAAGTATCCATGCATATAAAATGTTCCTTATTTATTTTTTATTTAGTTTAGGTATAATATTGTAATATCGATGATTCGAGGTGGTGGAGGGCACACTAATGTTATGTTTTACTAATTGCTGACAAACAAACTTCTCAATATCGACGCGACTATACTGAACTTTCAGATTAAGAATTGATCTACTCAAAATGTAGCGCACCATAGTATTTTTAAATAAGAACCTGTTATGTTGAAATTTTATGAGATGCACGATTTTCAATTAATTTCACTATTTCTCAACAGATTCCTTTTAGTCATCTATGCTTAAATGTGGCACATTTTTCGTAATAAGCTTTTTGATTGCACAGCAGTCTTATATTGAATTAAAATAATAAAGTCGGTGCCTGCAGCTATCTTTTATAAGAAAATGGAAGAGGATTTTCAGTTGATAAAAATATGTCTAAAAGTAATTGAGTAGTGTCAATTAGATTATCAAAGAAAATGAACAAGCCGTTTTGTCGGTGATTAGAATTGTTAGTGAAATTTAGGATTGGGAAGGAGACTTACTTTCACATAGGCTACCGGTGGAATGTCACTCTTTAGACCGGTGAACATCGTCACCAGCGTCAGCATACTCGTGACGAGGAGGGCGACGCGACCCGGTATCGCGTCGAGCCCAAGCCAGAAACTGAACCAGGAGAGCATCACTACAAGGGTTGAGGGGGCAAAAGTCTGGATCAGATGGTGGCCGATCTGACGTTCGAACTGAAAAAAGACGATCAGCCGAGAAAAGTTTCCTATCGGCAACGTCACAAAACACAATTAGACGTGTCCTTTCCAATGACAAGGCCTCCCTCTCTTAAGCTGGATCATCCAGTAAACTAGACTTTGTACTTTTCAAAATAGTTTAATCTCGTTCTTCGAGGCGTATGCCTACAAAGTACGAGTGCTTTTTTAAATTTTTTACCAACCGAAGTTCGTCAAAAATCTCCAAGCATCTTTTAGACTCTGAGAAGGTTTTTGTTAAAAAGTTAATCATAATTTTACATTGAGTCGATTTCACTTTTTTTTATGAGCTTTGAATTATCTTCTAAATATTAACGCCAATTTTTGTAATAATATACAAAGATAAATATTTATATTACTTTTTAAAATGATTAACTAATGAATTTTTATCACTTTTAATTATTATCATTAATTTGTAGCTGTATTAATTTTTCAATTCAACTGACCTAAAAATACTACTAATTTGGGTAAAATTACGATTTTATGCTAAAATTTAACAATAAGTTCTGACAAGTTTTCATACTTTTCATCATATTTTGACTATTCTTTTTAAACATCAATATCTAAAAGCTAAATAATCCACATGGTACTTTATTTTATTGCAACTTTCTATACTCTATGTATTTTGAGATTTCATATAACCTTTTTAACAAAAAACATCGGACATATTTTTTATTTATCGTATCTTAATTCATATTTCTGTTCTTATCAACATTTAAAGGAATAGCCATGCACTAAGAATATCTAAATAAAAAATTCATAATTGCAAAATTACTAAAAATGATATAAATATTTGAATGAGAATATCTGGATTGAAAATTCGAAATATTATTACGTGAAATGTATACCTATGCATTAATGGATATGTATAAAATATATAATTTAAATGTTTTTATAAAGTACGAGTACACAAATAGTTTCAAAAAATAGCAATTTAAAATTATGCAGTTGTTCGGTAATCATTTATGCAGGTTTTTAAAAATGCAAAAAAGCAATTATTTTATAAAAACGAAAAATTTAATTAGCAAATATATTGTCTTAATTAAAAATGGGTTTTTCAGAGACACAATTATTTCTATTAAAAATAAACTCGTAATAGTTATAAGTAAAACGCTTTTTGTCGAATAAAAAATGAAAAAAATTTATTAGAATTAGAAATACAGTAACGAAATTAAATTTTTCCATTTTTATTACCATACCATTTTTTTCGTCGATAAAACAAATTGATTCATCTGCTCTTAAAGGGTTTTCCAAATTGTATTGCAGTAACTTTAATTCTGGATTCACCGTAACACCTTCATTGCCCCATCGCAGATTTAATTTTTCACTATCATAAGAAACTGAAACAATATATATTTATTATGAATATTTAACGTGTCCATGTATGAATATGAGTATTGTTAATAATTATTTATTGTTTATATTTTGCAATGAATACAAAGTTTATTTTTATATAGATAATAGCGAAATTTCATCATTCGTATTCACGTAAGAACACGTAGTTAATGAATGATTTGAAGAAAAAAAATCAGATTTATGATATTTTTCAAGGATTATGCTAAAATTATTTTCAAATAATTGCTCTTAATGAAATGTTTTGATCGAATATTTAGTTTATAGAGTGATTAAAAAAAGCAGTCGAATAAACTCAAATTTTTACGATTCATCTTATGCGCAACAGGAGTATTATATTGAACACACGTGAAACTGTACAAGTTTCCATTTATTTTCGAGCCTAAATAATTTAAATCGAAATTTTTCAAATCAGTTTCATCAATTCAATTATTCATCAACGATAACATGAAAATGACAATTGTCTGAATAAGAAATGAGACACTAGACAGCTAATTCTCTTTCGATTGGAAATGGAAAAGGTTCCTGTATTTTCGATATAAAACCGTTAACCTAGCCGGGTATTTTTGACCCTCGCACTTCACTAATACGCTCAATCATATACGCAAGCGCGACGCGTAACGGCAAACGCCTTTCCTTCTTTTTCTCTCATTATTCTTTCTTCTCAACGAAAAATTGGGCCAGAACCGTTGTCGAGGCACTCGAATGTAAAAGTGGTTTCGTTCGGAGTCTGTTATACCGTTAAAAGCCTTTCTCACGAGATGTTACTTGGACGTCTGGATCGTGCGTTAAAACAGGTAGGATTGGTGCCTCAAAATCCGCTGTGTCAACAGATTGATTTTCTTTATTGTTATTTATCTATTTATTTTTTCATAGCAGCTGTATATACTAATCGACACCTATGGACTTTGATGACTTTTTTACTTTATAATTGTAAATTAATAATTGCTTATGTATTTCGAATGATACAAGCTACAAATAAGTGGACACTTGTAACCATAAGAATAGTTTATTTCATCTTTTTTACGAGATATTGAAAACCATTTTCTTACTGGTACATATTTTATTAGTCAGTTATAAAAAATTACGAGTGTTATATTAATGTGAAATAATGAATATTTTAAAAAGGGTCGGCTACTGATTAATTTTACGAGTTTGTATTTGAAGACTTACAGCTTTCGATATGCATGGGACAAACTTGAATATCCATTGGATATAATTGAAATTCCATTTGACAGGCGATGATTGCGTGCATTCGAGCAGCATAGCGAACAGTTTTATTTCTATACAAAGTTACCGACGAGTGCTTGCTATTTAGAGCTGCAATTTCTGAAAATCACTTTACTATTACATTATTATAATAATGATAATAATTATTATTGCTTGTCTTATTATTATATAAATTCGAAATATCGATAAATATATATTTTTAGCATGAAACTTTTGTGGAGAAATTACATTAATATTTATTACATATTAATAACGTAAAATAAAAAATTAAAATCATGCATCATTTTTTAAGCCTTTGGCTGTTTAATTTTATTATTTAGCTCTGAATTGGCGATAAATGTGCTACAATAAATGAATTATTATAAAAATTATTGCTTTTATCGATACTACAATATATTGAAAAACAACTCCTTCTTGATTCGATTTACGTATAGTATTTTAATTAACGTACCGGAAACTTTAGAATTTAGAAAATATGGATCAGGCTGCCATAGATTGTCGAAAAATTCTGGAGGTAACGTAACGTAATCCTCTTCGTCTTCAAAAATGTCAAGTGGCATCCTCAAACGAGATTCAGTCCATGTTTGATAAATAAACATGTCGACTCTAAAAATAATTTTTTTTAATTTTATACTTTATATGAATAATTAATTGCATTGAAATTAGTGAATTGTAAGTACTTTGTACATTTATTCAAAAAAATATTTATTTATAAAAAGTAAATTATGCAAATCTCAATATCAATATATTTTTTTATTGTTTTATGCGTGTGTATCATAGTTTTATCAATTATTAGGATTATATTTTAAAATAGTATTGAACTTGTTATATACCGAAAATCCATATCTTCAACATTTATTGAGTTTATATCGACTACGAATATATTGAAATCGACTACAACTGGTGTTCTTCCTTTTGTTGGTGGTCTTATTTCTGTAATAATAAATTCAAAATACTGATTCAATTAAAACGTGCATTTTTAATTATGTTTGCGCATAATTTTTAATTGTATTTTTATATTGACTTTTCACGATTCTTTAATAATATTATTTTTCACATTAATTTCAATTTATGACTTTTAATTTGTTTATAGTTTTAATTGAACATTTTAAAATAAAACTACTATTTTGAAAATGTATATATAACATTTTTTAAATAATAATTATTTTCTGTATATTCATGGCTATCTGATAAAGAAAATTCTGAGATATAAAAATTATTATATTACATGTATAATATGAAATCCGTATTTACACCTTTTATATAATGTTCAGGCAGAACCATGCGTGGCCAAACTGTCTGGTTATTTTCCTCATATGTTCCGAAGGAGCTGTAAAAAATTTGTTATCATTTATTGGACAACATATTACTAAACATTATTTGATTCGTATTCTAAGATAAGAAATAAAAACTCCAAGGTATCGCTTCGAGCCAATCAATCAGCATTCAATTCAATGTAGTAATTTTTCACAATTGAATATAAATTCACATTTACATTAAGATAATTTTTATAGATCATAGCATTTTTATAAATAAACAGAAATTTCGTTTGAAATTGAAATTTCAAATTACGACGTCACAAAAGTTATTTTGAAGAGAGTTTAATATTATTGAAACAATTATCTTCGCATAATATTTTATTAATTTAAAAGTAATCATATAAATGTAGTATTAAATTTCTTTTTTTTAAAAGGCTAAAATCAACGTAGAATGTTATCACGCATAAAAAAATTAGCGATAAAGAATTTTGCACTTTAAAAGAATATGAAACTATATTAAAACTGTTATAAAAAATTAATTTTTTCATTGAATTTTCAGATATTAAGATTAAAAATCTTTCTTATAAGACTTGACAACTATTTTAATTATATATTCATTTTTATAAGATTGATTTCATTACATTTGATTACGAGCTTCGATTTATTTAATGAAAAATAAAAATTTGAAATAATAGGAATATTAAATAGTATTGATAAAAAATAATTAAAAACAAAAAAGTTTCCTGTTCTAGCATTTTTTGTAATTGTAAAAAACTGTTATAATGTATGCATAATTAATTTTCAAGTATATTATATATATATATATATATTATATATATATATATATATATATACGTACGTAGATGTATTACTTAATCTATAATATTAATAAATATAATAAAAGAGATTATGCGAATAGTTTTTCCTGAATGACTGATTAATTGCAGTATAGAATAGATAAAATGAAAAGCCTACCTTGTGGAAATGGCAGAAGGGACACAACGAATGTATGCGAAAAGCAATGCGACGAGAGTCGCGCTCTTCATTGTAACATCTGAGAGAAGACAATGAAGATTTTCATAGACCTGATCATCAACTGATACGTGTACGTGCCTATTAATCCATTAGAGGATCATTTTTTCCAATCTATTGTAATTGCCGGAACGTTTTGCGTTCTCTGGTATTTAAACGCGGAAGCGAATTTTCGATTTTATTGCGCAACAGGGCTAACGTTATAGCGTCATTCTCATCTACGAATGTTGACGCTTATTTTAATGGTTAGCGCCTACAAGGCATTACTTTGGGTATTTCTTTAAAAGAAATAGGAATAATAGTATTTTTGCATAGTAAAGACCTTTGCTTTATCTGCAACTAAATATTTTCTTATGTACAAGTTTGATAATAAAATTTTTCGGGTATAATTTATTTCTACGTATTTTGAATGAAATCAATTTTTTTTTAAATGATATCTTAATTATTTTCAAGCTGATCGTTATTTTGATTTACTTGTTAAACATGTTACCCTTATAATGTGGTCCTTGAAGATTCTGCGCAATTCTGCAGGTAACGTTCAATACGTGTAAAATATTCACTTACTTTATTTTTTATTTGCATTTACATCGATTACACGATTCTTTTTAAATTAATGCAGCTATTTTTATGTCGATAGAATAAATTAAAATATGGTTGCTATAAAATAAAACAATTAATTTTATTACCGCTACATTCTTGATATTATCAGAATAATAAGTAATTTCTTTCATCTTCAGTTTTATAAGATTGCGAATTAATAAGCGAATTTTTTGTTATCTATTCAATATTCAAGAAATTTTCATTGTTGTATAGTAATATTAAAAGTTTGTTGTATTTTTTTATTACGAGTAAAAATTATTTATGAAAATTTTATGAAGCTCATTTAAAAAAGTATAAGAAAAGTTAGTTTTATGGAAAAAATTATAGATAAATGTCGAGTTCTGAAATTCGTTATTATTTATCAAATCATTAGTGACTACTTTATCGAATTTACTGACTTATAGCTGATAATGTAAACAGTGAATTATATTATTGTATTTATCTATAAATTATTCAATAAAATATACAGTAACATTGAAATTATCTTGAAAAGTAAAATAGAAGATTTTAAAATATTTAAAGAGAGAAATTTAATATTGGTACTTGTGTAGTCAGTTTTGTATATATCCATCTATAATTTATTAGTACAATTGGCAGGTATTTAAACGAAAAGTATTATAGAATTCTGTGTAGAGGCGAAAGCATAACGTCACGCCTCGTTAAGAGCAAACAAGCGAAACATCGCGCAACTGTGCAAGATATCCGTGGAGTGCCTAACCAGACGAACGCACTGCAAAGATTCAGTCAATCCGTTTGTCTTGTCAAGCTATCCAGTGCTCGTTTACATGTGTAAACAAATTCCTGGATTAGCATAAAGGAGATTCAATAACGATTGCGGGTGTGAAAAGGTCCAAGAGGAGATGCGAGAAATCGACGAGTAGTAAGTGCTCTGACATGCACATTGCTTTTGTGTATGAAGAGACTGCAAAAAATGTAACGCGCATTTATAAAATTTCCATGGAAATTGACACTGACCTTATGCTCTAGAAACTAACAATTTTAATATTTTAGAATGGAATTAAGTAGAATGGGGCTAAAAGAACAATTTAACTTTTAAATTTAAAAAAATCGTATTTTTTTCAATTTAAAAATGTTACTTTTCAGAAATTAATCAGATGTAAGAATTTTATTAATTAGTTGCTTTAATTCACAGCTCACATAAGTTGCAATTTACATTATTTTTAAGTTCGTAAATCGCAGTAACTTAGTTTTTTTTTATTATCAAAAAGAAAAGTTATTTCAGAAAATGTAAATCTCAAATATATCACAGATTTTTTAATACTAGCAGAAATGAACAAAATGAATTGATTTAATTCAAATGTGAAAGTGATACTCAAAACTTAAAAAAATAGTATCAAATTTCATTAAATTCGCGATTTAGCATTTATTCGCTAAGATATTTTTAAAAAATTTACATTCATACTTTCATATTTATTTCTTGTTCAACCTTCAACTTCTGACAACATTTTACCAAACTGAGAAAAATCTATTTCGGGACAGAAAGAAACTTATTTATAAAAAAAATATAGGTTGTTACAATGTATATTATAGTAATGCATACATCAATGAACTAATTTGTTGCAATACTTGTTTTTACGAAAATTTTACTCGAATCTAATAATTTTATGGTTCTTGCTTAGAGTACACACGAACAAATTTTCATTTAATATGATTCATTTCACATTTTGTTCGACGATATTGATATTATCAAATATTTTACGCTTTTCTGTGGATAACAAAGTAAAGTAAACTTTGTTTTTACACCTAAATCCATGATTATCCCTGCAGCGTCTATTGCTGCTAACCATAGCAGAAAAGTAAAATTTGCAATTAACCGAGGCTGTCTATTACACAGAAAAGCAACAAAAGTGCTAGCAAGTGCTCATCGATGGATAGTTTTGAGGAAGTTGATCGTGTTAAAGGAGAAGAAAAGAATAGGAATCGTCCAATGAATTTCAACGACGATGACGAGCACTCCGTTAAAGCGCGTCATTTCTCTTTCTCTCCATAGTAGCTTCCTTCTAGAGTCGCGACCTCGATTGGCGGCCTCGATGAGATTTTTACGATCCTTCGAGGACCAGAGAGAAGAGAGGAGTCTGAATCTTTGGGTGAATTGGAAGCCGCCGTTGACGTGTACCGTTTTCTATGGTTCAGTTTCCAATAAGAGATTAGGAGGAACGTTGCTTAGAAGTGATCGCATCGCAACGCTTCTTTAAGAAACGTACGCCTGAGGCTCGGCTTCGTGTGCAAACGCTACATCAGCCTGTTTTTTCTAACTTAATTTAAATCTATAGGCTTTTGAGAAGTATAAGTTACTGCTTTCCCTCCTGCAGTTGTTTATGTGACGACACTTATCCCTTGTACAACTATGTAGGCTAAAAAAGCATAACAAGCCATTGAATAATTGACTACGTTTTCAAAATATAATTCCGACTATAAATATTGAATATTTTTTAGATAGAAATATAGATTTTACTTTATCTTTATACAAGTAGTTTTATTTGCTGTATTTATTCCAAGTTCTTTTTTCATTATTTGTTCATTAGTTGTATATTTTATTATTTTCAAATTCGTCAGAAATTTACGATAAATTTATATCGATATCTAGCATAATTTATTCATATTAACATTTCGATTGTTAAAGATAAAGGTGAACTTTTAATTATAATATTGTTTATTTGCAGTTCTATTACGTTAACATCAGATATTTTAATTCATCGTAAGCCTCTAACAAAAAATCGCAAGTTTGCTGAATATTCAAAGTAACATTATACTAGATCTTTTTTCGCACAAGAAAAACGCTACCAAGACTTCATTTGATTTCAAAATCTTTGACAGACATAGATTTTAACGTTATGGTAGAAAAAAATCAGCTTAACACATTGCAACGTCACTTACCTTGAACTTTGAATTTAAAGACCAAAGTATTTGAAATCCGGAAATACGCCTCCCGCGATAATTCAAATATTTGATAATAATTAAACGACTATATTATAGTAGTAATAGTTACATATGTTATTTTTTAAATTAAAAAACCTTAAAAAAACATTGTGTAAAAGTCTTTTAGTTTGCGATAAAGTTGGTAATTAACGTCTCTCTCTTCATAACAACTCCTTTATCAGTACAATTATCTTCTGCCATAATGAAATGACCTATCTTGTCGATATAAATACTACCTTATTAATGAATGAGGTATTTGCTTAGTGTATTATTTAGTTTTAATATATGAGAACTTTAAAAAATATTTAAAAGGATATCTAATATTAAAATTAGGAAATTTTTAGATAGTACGTTTTATTAATAGTTAGTTCCGTCGAATTATGTTTCAATTAAAAAAAAACCAGGAACTATTTTCAATAGGACGTTGAATAACTTAGAAGTATCTTCTAGAACGTAATATGCGTGGTGCAATGTAATGTTCTTGTACATTGTGTCCATACTTTTAATTCTTAAAACATAAATTTAATTACAAATATTAGGTTTAGCTGTTATAAATAACGTAATCCAAACGCATTAATTTGTATACTGAGATACATACTAGGATAATTACATAAACATACGTATCGATAATGTAGTACATGTGTATTATTTATCGTATAGAATCTTATAATTATTTTCGGTATAGTTTGTACATTCAGGAAAGAACTGGTTTAAAACATATTTACGTTGATATTGCATGTGTTGAATATACATATATTTTTTACAAATGCCTTAACAATATTTTTTTAATTTAAAATAGGAAAACCAGTTAGAAAATTTGCTTACAAAACTGATAAGTTTAATTTACAATGTTATAAAGCAATATACAATATTTATATACAGTTTTTATAAAAATAATAGACATATTTTCCTGTATTTTAATATTTATTACATTTAGTCTATTAAAATTCTATGAAATGTATTTATAAAATGTTTAAAAAATAAACCAAAACAAAAGTAATGCTATTTCTAATGACCTATAAATTAATTTATAGAAATATTATAAGATAATAAGCCAAAATAAGGTACATAAATTAAATTATTATATTGTTTTATAAATCTTATTCAACAAAATATATTATGATTATTAATTTTTCTTGGAAAAATATTGCAGTGTATAATTAAAAATTTAATATTGATTAAAAAAAAACTTTAAACAATTAAAAATAATAATAAGTCAAAATAGATTAGAATGTGTCATATTCATTCGAGTAAATGTTTATTAGATAGTAGATATATTTTTAGAATTACATACTGTAATTATTTTGCGTAATTGTCTGACCTAATGGAAAGTTTGTTTTCATCTACCATCATTTATATGTTTTTTAAATAAAAATTTTTATTTTATCTAAATAATAAATGCAGTAAGTAATATAATCTATTATAAGAAAAGATAGAACTATTTATTTATTTAATAATAATAATAATAATAATAATTTAGCGATTGATTATAATTGTGTAAATCTTAATGCAGTAATATTTAATTAAAAATTATTCAGAAGAAGTTTGTAGTAAATTATAATTAAGATTATATTAAATTAATAACTAAGTAATCTCTATGTTAAATTTGTACAGATATATTTTGATTAGTAGAGAACAAATAAGCAACTTCAGTAAGAATTAACTCTCTATACACAGAATAACTCTGTATTTTTAATAAATAGTACAAGAGCAGAATAGAGCAGAACATATCATCGTTACTCAAATACAAATATAATAAACTCATTAGGACGTGATTTTACGCGTGAGGCAACGATTAACTGCGCAGCCTAAACAAAGAAGCAGATGATATCTTGGAGAGTCTGCCAAAGTCGGTTGTAAATAAGAATTTTTTACAAAAACTGATTTAAAGTAACTAATCACTTTTAGAAATATGAAATCTGAATTGAACTAATTATACTTGATTACATGATTTCTACGAATTCTTACGCGCGTTTGCACATCTTTGCGTCATTAATGGACCTTGACTTTTTTTGTTCAAATACTATTCTGCTTTTATGTGAAATAAACTTCACTCAAGAGTACAACACATACTGTAATTTGGCCACTCGATACTTTCATTGTATGTACCGTATTGATTAATTGGTTAATTTTTGAAAATGAACAAAAGCACATTTCTCAAAATAGGCTATTAATACCGTTATACCATAAGTGAAACATTGTAGTGATAATTACTTTCAGTTGATGATCGATTGATCTGCAAGAAATATGTCCCTAAGCCGCAGGATATAGCACTCGACTTTCTCGAAACTTGTGCAGATGTAACGTACAACGAAATTAATTATTATCAAATGGAGAGTTTTCATATTTCCAAAATTTTACAACAGAAAGAGATTTAGATCAAGTACAAACATCAAGTCTGTCAACTGAATTTAAAAAATGGTCAAAGTGCTAAATTTGTAGAAAGCTACAGTAAGTACAGAGAGGGTGGAATCGGCTGTTCCGAGGTGCGAATAATAAATAAAAAGTGTTTGGTAAATAAATGTTGGGCGGAGCGTTGGAATATCCTTTGGCAGCCCGTGTTGCAGGACGAGAGCGAGGATGTTTAGCTGTGAGTTGGCCTTAAAAGAGGAGTTATATCGATCGGAGAAATGGCGGCAGGCAGCGGCACATGCACACCTTGCTCAGTCGTTGTGAGCGAGTTGCGAGTGAGCGCGCAGAATATAGAGGAAGAGAGCTTGCGAGCCACGGGAGCTGCTCTCGGGAGTTTTCCCAGCGACGCCTTGTTCCTTTGTTCTGGAATAGTCCTTGGTCGAGCACGGACACAGTGCAAGACGAAAAGCAGTGCCCGCGAACCTTTGGAGGCCTTTTCTGGACATCGGAGACGACTAGAGGTAGGACTTTTTAAGGTCAGCGCAAGAGTTAAAATCGCTTCCAACTGTCAACGGACAACAGAAGTGCCAGGTATTGACGCCAGCTTTGGCAAGATAATCCCCTAGCACTATCCAGTTAGTAGGCGTTGAGAGTGAAAGTTGTGTGAATCAAGGAGATAATCTCCGAGGCCGGAAGTCCTCCGGCTGAAACAAGACGTCGTGATTTGCTCGTGTTGAGGGTTGCAGGGGTCAGAGCCGGTAACCGGCTGCCGATCCTCGCTCGGGGACTTCTTCTTTTCCCCTTTCCACAGGTGATCTCACGTGTGGGCGACAAAGTAGAACGAAGCCGAGGGATCAACAGCCCCTCTCCTGATACAAGGATAAGGAACGGAACCGGCGTGCTTTGTGCCCCGGAGGTGGCGCGCGGAGAAAGTCAATCGGTCGTGAAAGTGCCGGCCTCTCTACCTCTTTTTCCATAGCTACACCCGACTGTTTGCGCGCGTTCGAGCGTCTGGGATTCGGTCCGCGTTTTTGCGGTTGCGTAAGCCCAACTAATAAGTCCAAGACCACTATGTGGCGCAACTCGGAGTTTTGGAGTACGCATTTGTTTACGAATGTACGTAACTTTGTACCCGGCGTAATCTGTGTGGAATCGAACGAGATGTTGTAGCGTTTCGTGTGCCTTTTAGTCAGGCAAGGTCTCTTCTTGCTCAAGCCAAGTTGCACCCATTATTCTAATGCAACTGTGATAATGTCAAGTGATGAATTGCATTGAAGCTTCATTTTTTTACCTTTCCTCTATCAGGTGGTTTTTTATTTTGGACAACGCACTTCTTGTGGCGCGATATCTTCAAAATCCACGGTGTTATTATTACTACCATGAGCTCTAAGAAACGAAATTTATGCTTATTTTTCAATGATCGAATGTATCACTAGCCGAACGGAAGATGTAATTTAATACTTTCACTGAAAGTGCTGCGAGTGCAATGCTCTCTTGGTGGAAACTTGGTGAAAAGATTTGGTAAACGGCGGAGTTATTTTTCAAATTTTGAATATTTTTTCTTCTCTAGACTGTTAAATATAAACGATCTTAGTCAGTAATCTATTTATTTTTAATTTAAAATAACAGAAAGACTAATTCTATACCAAACGAACACGAAAAATGGTAGGTATCGTCAGTATGTTTTTGGTGTTAATTAGAAACTATTACGTTTAAATATACTATCGTAATTGATAGTTTTCGTAATTTATATTGCAATCATGTTTTGTGTAAAAAATTTGTATAGATTTTAGTCTATCTTATTATTATTAT
Organism: Platyscapa corneri; assembly: GCA_018907185.1. Taxonomy (NCBI): domain Eukaryota; kingdom Metazoa; phylum Arthropoda; class Insecta; order Hymenoptera; family Agaonidae; genus Platyscapa; species Platyscapa corneri. The sequence continues at coordinate 299,302 of JACCHW010000083.1, forward strand.
TACGGAAACTATTCGAATCGACAGTAAATACTATTAATGTATATTTTATCATCTCCACAGGTGTTTGTAGATTTAAACTTTCAAAACAAACGCTACTCTCGTTGTACAATAACAATAATTTCTCGATCATTCGTCTTTTTGCATTTTATTTTTTATTACACAATACAAAGCATATATTTAAAACATAATAATAGAAATTACAGCATTTGTTTCCATTGAACCTATTTTAATGAAAGTGTAATTTATGTCCGAAAATAAATAAATTTTAGTTTCAAATATTTTACGTAAATCTAATTATATCAAATGATAACTTTAAATGCATGTGCATATTTATTTATAAAAAATTTTTTATTCAAAACTTTCTCCCATGAACAAGTTAGTTTGTTCACTTTATATAAATACATATTATGTAGAATTATACATTTTAAACGTAATATCTTAAGCAAAATTGAAAATACAAGTAAAAAGTGCTATCATTTATATCTTGAAAAATTTTACCTACCTATTAAACTAAGATATATGTCAGTTTTTGTGACATAGAAACAACGTGAATTGTGCAAGGCATGTTCCATTTAGTAGTTGAATACTTGCAAACGCAACTGACAGATAAGGGTAGAAATTAACCTGTAATGTATTCAATAAAGTAAAAAGAAAATTATGCTTTTTATAAACTATAAAAGAAACAATCATTTTTAAACGAATTGTCACGCTTTTTTAAGAAGGTATAGTAACTTTTATACACGTAAGTATCCAAGCATTGTGTTGTAAAATTAAAAAGAGAAAATATTCCTCAAAAATAGTTCTCATTGCATATCCCTATCATTGATCTAAAATTAATACATAAAAAACGAGGAAGTAAAAAGAAAGTACGAATTTACAATTCAGAAAAGCTTAAAAGTACCATTGAATGTAAACCAGAGTAGATGCTGAACGATCGTTTTACTCTCAATTCCGCGGCCTATTCCTATCACCATCTTCCGTAAAGTATTTCAATGCTCGTTAAAATATACAAACCTGACAAATGACGGGAAATTTTCTCAATTGTTCGATATATTCCTGTGGTCCGTCCGAGTTCTTAGTACGATAATCTAAATCGATTATTGTTCAGTGAGCTCTTATAGTTTGAAAACTTCCATTTAATTCACATTTTAATAGACGATTTCACCTGCTAAAATATTGATGACGCAACTTATAGCTGTCGTTTTTTAAAAAGTTTTCGTGTTCAAGTACTTTAGTTTTAAATTTTTTTCTGAAGAAAAAATGGATCACAATTTCCGCATTATATAATCGACAAATCTAATAGCTTTCTTAAATTAATACACAAAATTTTAGTTTCACAAGAACAATTGCTTTTTCATTTAAATAAGCACTCTTGAGTTTTTCCCATAAAAATAGTGAAAAGTCAGTTTAGTTATTTTAAATATACTTAATTGAATAATTAAAGAAACTCATTTATTATAAAAAATCGTTATTATTAATTATTTCAAATCATATTGATTATCACTGATGATATATAAATATAATGTAATTAGCATTGTAATATGAAAATTGAAGAAGAAGGTACCATAAATTTCTATTTTGAATATGACAATAATTTTCACGTGTTTTCAAGAAATGATTTTGTTCGAAATATTTCGATAAATTAGATCATCGATTACGTTTACTTTTAAATTGTATTTTTCGTAAATTCTTTAATTAATAAATAAACAATTAGATTAATTTTAAAATAATATTCTTGAAAAATTTTTCTTTTTTAAATTCAATTTTTTAAATTTACTTATAATAAACAGCAGATTATATAAATTAAAGAATGATAAAAAAAACTACAGTGTATTAAGTACATTTTCATTTTGTCTCTTTTTTTTCATTAATAGCTTATTATTATTTATATCAAGCATCTACAAAAATTAGCTATAAAATATTCATAAATCGGTAATATTAAAGTATCAAATGAATAATATCTTGCTACGCTTATTCTACGTTTAATGTGTTTAATACTATCGCTTATTATGTATTACCAAATTTAATTACAATAATGTGAAGAACATATTATGATAAAAAAAAAAATGCATTCATTCTCTGGAGGTGCTCATTATCAGATGCTGCATGTTATCTTCAATTAACTAATTATTGATATTTTTTTAAGCTAAAATTGTAAAGTGTAAACATTTAATGTTCACAATAATATAGAAAGAAGTCATAAAATAATAATTTAAACGCACCGAGGAGCAGGAGGAGGAGGAGGAAGCGTTCGATAGCATGTCAAGGAATAAGAACAAGAGCCAAATGAATTTTGTGGTTTAGCGACAGAAGGAAGTTTAACTCATCGGAAAATATAAAATTGTGAAAAATAATTAAGGAACGATTGCAGAGCGTGTAACGTTTAAATACCCGTAAAGAGCCTCAGAAAGTCTTCCTGGAAAGTATCTTGACCCTGCATTTGAAAAATCTTCTCTGAGCTAAAGGAGAAAGGTAGTTTTATTGGCGAATCTTCTGTGCCGTTCAGCGCCAACCAGCCTTTCAGTCCGCCACGCGCTTTACATCGAGTCCCGTTAATTGGCACTGTGACGCAGGATCTTCCGAAGATTCTTGCGTGCGTGTTCAACACGTCGGGACATGACTTTTCCATGTACTTTCGATGAAAAAAAGTGAAATTTCGTTCTGGCCTATTTGCCGATTTCCTTCAATCGTCTTTCCTCCTTGATGCTTAGAATTCTCAAGTTTTCTTTCCACTTTATGACATAGTTCGCCCTTCTTCGTTGTACAAAAAAAGCTTTGTCCTTGAATATCTCGTAATAATTTTCAAAATAATAACTCGTCGCTATCAACATTTTACCTAATAATTATTTTCAATAATAGCATCATTATAATTAACTCGTAATTTTCGTGTGTTACCCGTTTGCTATAAATTTATAAATAGAACCAAGTTTACGCTGCTAATTGGTAAAATGTCCAAGTTGGTGATTACAAAAATTTTGTAGTTTTCTAATTTGACGGTTACTATAGTAAGTGAGAATATTTGTTTTTGCTCTTGACTTTTTATCAAACTTTCGCTACAGGAACTTTTTCAGTGCAACTTTCAACGTGTAATCAAAGTGCGTTTAATTCTATCATAATTTAAACATTAAACTACATTAAATTCATAACGAATTATGTTACAATAATTACAATGCAAATATGGAATAATCTTTTATTTTATCTATTATCGTTGCTCATCTTTACATTATAATATTGAATTAAGTACGTATGCAATAGCAGATTGCAGCCTAGCAGGAGATAATGATAATTAAATTTTGCACAAGTCAAAATATTCCTTTATTAATGTTTTGTTCATTGACGTCCTCATAAATTTACCATTAAACTTGATTCTCAAAATATAAGTTAAGAGTATGCACATTTTAATACTAATGGCCAAACGTAAAATAAATAAATGTAATTGAAGTAAATGCGAGAATTGAAATTACTTTGCAAAGGTTGTTTTGTGTTTCAGTTATGTGACAATTTGTGAGTCTAACACTTCTTCAACCAAGCAAATTGATCAATTATCTTTGAAATAATTGGATATGAAATGTACTTCATATCTTTGTCGAATCAAGTTTTCACTACGTATTCAAAAGATACCGCAGAAATAAAAAATACAACTTCCGTTTGCATGAATCATAAATAATAGTTTTACGAAAGGAAATTCTACTCGATCATTTACTTTCGTAGTCAAGTACGAAAGATAATTTAGACGATAGTAAAAAAATTGAATTTATTATAAACGAACGTAGCAGCTATTTTACTGCTCTAAAAATTGATAATCAAATGCATTATAAGATAAACAATGTTAACACAATAAAAAATTGATATTTAAATAAATTGTGAGATAATCATAATAATCAAGGCAAGTAAAATGTTTGGAGAATAATAAACTGGAACTTTCATCCTTTATTCTAAAATTACTCCTCGAATCAAGTTTCAAGAGGATAAATATCCAATCGTCCGACGCGAGTGATATTACAATATGTAGATCGGTTTCTTCATTCTATGCAAATAGTCGAAGTTCGCTGCATTATGCGCGTATTACGTTTTAATATCATGGTCTGAGAAAATTGAGACAAATTTTATAACTGCTGCTTCCCACTCGAGCAACGCCCGAGAGGTAACGCCGTGAAAAAAATTCTAGGGAAAATAGACGCGTAGGCGGTTGAATCGAGGATTAGAAAGTAGTCGATGCGTTATATAGTAATAACGCTTTAAGCGTAAAGGAAATAATCATAACACTCGTTTGCAGTCTGCGGATCAAATCAGTCGCAACCTCAGCTACTCACGGTTCGCCTCCACGTGCGCCGTCAATTTCACTTTCGCTCAACGGACAGCCTTTCTTAAATCTTGCACCGGCTGATACGCGTTTCCTTTCTTTACATATTGTCAATTAGCTACAAGCAAAGTCATTTTCATACTCGAGCGATGATTCGCAAAGCGGGTATTTTCTCTACCCCCGACAAAATGTTGCAGTTGCTTTTATCAGGTTCGCTTGTACTCCGTGATTATATTATAATATTAATATAATATAATATCAATATTAATTGTACTTGTTTGCTTTCAACGCCTCGAGAGGTTGAGATTAGCTTGGAAACAATCTATTTAGCGCTATTAACGTTGATGCTCAAACAAACGAAATTACTTAATCAACTTGTTAGTCGTCGTCTGTCATTTTCTTTTCAACGGCTATGAATGTGTCGATACAGATGCGTTACCGTACCTCACAATTTTTATTGAGCATAATTTTTTATTAGCGTAATTACTAGGCAGCTTATTAAAAGTTGATTAGTTCAAACATTTGGAATATACTCATGGGTGAGCATTTGTTTAAAAACTATAAAAGAAACTATAAATTCAATAGATTTTTTACCCTGCAAAGAAATTTCCCGACCTTATCGAAAGAATTTGTATGGTTATGAAATGATCGAGTCCTTTATTGGCAAATTAATAATATAAATGCAGCTAATTTTCTCAAGACCCGATCAATCGAACAAATTTCCCGTATAATTTTATACAACCTTGCGAAAAGTAATCTTTAATTGCAATAAATCTTTCTCGCGGTGTTTTCTCTTTTAAATTCCTCTAAGCGATTAGCAGGGCAGACTTGGTTAAACTACAGTCGCTCGTCGAAAGCGCGGCAACAACTTGATTGACACTTGCTTTTGAATTTTTCAAGTCAGTATTAAGTGAAATTTTATTAAGTATCATCATCGCACTCCTCGACACTTATCTTATTGGTTTTAAAACCGTAGAATAATATTTACTGTAAAAGCTTACTGTTTACTGTAAATAATGTTTACTTTAAAAGGCCGGAGAGTGATGTAATCTTTTCGACATCTCTTTTCCTTATCATGCGCGCAGCGATAAAAGGGACTGTAAGGCGGTGAAATAACAAAATTATACGGGCAGCAATAAGAGCAGCTGTAGACCGTCGAGGTTTGGGGGAATGCAATGTGGAAAAGATGTCGAAAGAAAGAAAGCGAGACTCGCACACGCGTTGCTGAGCACGTTGTCATGGACCTAGACATTGACCTCGAAAGTGGGAGTCATTGCGACTTGCGGCTTCTCTGTCAAGGACATGCAGCAATCAAGATTTCTGCATAATCCAAAGGTTGTAACTCTTAAGTTTTGTGAGCCATTGTTCATAAACCTTTCGTGCACGCACGTTTCTAAAAAAGTGACAGATAAACTGCAATTGGTGTTGCAGCTTGATAATCGTACGCATCAACGAAAATAAATTGTTTTTTTCAATTTTTTATTTTAATTTCGTCAAATGTTTATCTTGGTTATTTAATCTAATGTCTTAGGTTTTCGTAGAAACTATTATATGGATTCATGCTCAAAGGTTTTTTGCTGTGTTTTATGGCTTTTCTCTTGTCTGATTACCTATAGAACCAACAGTTATATATTTATTAGTTAAGGGATTAATATTTTCATTGTCTATATGCCAGTTTTAACACCTGTAAAACTATAGTAATTTTAACGATCAAAATATGTTAAAATTTATATTGTTTAATAGCATGCTTTTATTTATTTATTTATGAGAGTACGAAGCTATTAAAATTAGAAAATCTACACACGTATTAGAAGCGCCAAAGTTCATATTATTCATTTTTAAAAATGAATGTTAATATCGCTTTCTATTTGTATTTATCTGTATTAAATATTTTATTGTGTTTAATAATAATTACAGACACATTCTCGCGTATATATGAAACTAATAAATTTTACGACCAAAGTATAATTGATTAAAGTATACTGATTAAAAGAAACGTTTAAAAAAATGTCTTTGCATGCTATTATAAGTAACTGTATAAGTTTCATCTATACAATAAAATTTTACATTATGCTAATTATTAGAAAATTGATTGTGTGAATTATAGTCTATTTCAATAATATATTGTCAAATGTTAGATTGAAGTAATAAAACTTATAATAAATTCACAGAACTTTGTAAGAAAGATTTTAATAAGTTATTATTTACATGCTTAAGAAACAAATATTTTTATATGTTATGTAAAGCAGTTTAGTTATAAAAATACAGTCATAGAAAATTGCTAGAATTTAATTAAATTAAATAAAATACAAAAAATGATCATTTTCAATCATTAATTGATTGTAACATAAATTGTGCTAAAAAAATTTACGATCTATTCGTAATTTCATACATTTTCATTTAAAATTCTTTCACCTTTTTGGATGTGATGGCATAAATACATAAAAGTATAGTTTGGAAAAATATAAAATATTAATATAGATATTAAAATAATATATAGCTAACTCTTTTAATTCTAAATTATTGTAAATATAACAGATGCATCTTGAACACGTACAAAAAATTAATTCCTGATTAATAATTGTTTATGATTAATCCAAAAACGTTTTAGGTTGTTTATCAACTCTGTGAAAAGCGAAATTTAATAACCTGTTCAGCGCCAATTTAAGTTGCTCAATGAAATTTATTGTCAATATCAAAGACCTTTTAAACGCACTATATATACACGTGCACTCTGAAACGAACTTATCTTTATGTTTGCAGTGTCAATGCAATTGATCTCATCTTTGCGATTGGATAGGTTAAATAGGTGAGTTTTAACAATCAACCTTCTACTAAACATTCTATTTATTAATATAAAGTTTAAGCAGGAATACGAACATTTTATTAATTATCAATATCAATCTAACATGGTGTTGATAATTTACAAGTCGATTTCGAGCAAAACAATTTTTTCGTATTAGCTTCGCCGACTAAATGTGTCAATATAAAATTGAGTATTTTTATTTAATATAATTAAAATTGCTCACATTGTATCCTTTTTTGCATATAAAAAAGCATTTACATAATTAAAAAAGATGTATCCAATTATGTTCTCTCTAGTTAGTCCGATGATTGAAATTTTCGAAATGCCGCAAATGCATACTTTAATAAATTAAAGAAGAAAATATAACGTAATTAATTTTAGGAATTACAATTGCTAATTTCAGTTCCTGTAAAACGATACGGTGCCTTTCAGAACACATGCATACAGTGCTATAATGATGCTATAATGAAAATTTTCAGGTAAAATTACTTGCATCAATTACAGTTATACTGTAACGAATTTCGAGTATATTTGTGGATTTATCGTGGAAGCGCACGCTTATCCTTCTTTGTATTTCCGTCTTTCTTTTCATTTCACTAAATATTTTGCTTCAACTTAGGTGTAAGGGTGTAGGGTATTTGTTGGTGTGATCGCTCGCAAGCGTGAAAAAGTTGACTCTTCTAAACCATTCGAATAAAACTGTCGCGTAAGCCAAAGCCAAGGTAATTATGAATATCATTAGCAGGGAATCAGCGATATAAATAACATTTAAAGTGGAATTGGTCGGAGGACAAGGATGGAGTTCGAACCTTATTAATACTCGCTCATTTGCGGCGAAGGAGATCGGCATGTTTGGCTCGTTTCGGAGATAGTTTTTGCCGGCCAGTCACCCGCTGATGAAACGTCTATTCCGTCGACGCTCCGCGAGCCTCATTACTCCTTCGATTCTCATTTGAACGTGCCTTTGCCAAAGTATGCCTGAGAAATGCGTAGGCCGATCGAGGAAGCTCGGTGTTGCTCATAAAAGTGAAAAAAGTGTTCAAAGCGTTGACTTCCTAAAGAATCGAAAGGCAATTGAAATGGACAGCGGGTGTAATCGTTTCCATGATATTTGGCATTTTCGTCCTATAAGTGACAGGAGCAGCTCGTTATCGCCAGACAGACAGAGACGGTAACGGGACGAAGCTGAAACACCGTGAGTAAAACATTCGTCTGTCTTTCCAACGGCTACAATCGTGCAAATATTACACGGAATATCACGGAAGACTCGTTAGACTCGGGCAATGAATTTTTTAACGTCTTGATAGTTTTTAAATGTTTAACTCGTTGTAATAACATATCATTACGCGGATGAGAGGCCGTAAAAATAAATTTTTGCGGGTTATCTCAGACGGGCCTTTTTCGAAATGTCGCGGGCAAGAAAGACTCTCCACGCTTCGGTCGTAACGAAAGCCGTTCGACAATAATTGGCTCTGCGCTTATGTCTACAAGTAATGGCTATTATTCGGATCTCGCGTCGTCGCGTATTATTGGTTGGAGAAAAGAAGTGCAGCTGCCAATTGTCTCCTTCCCTCTTCTATCTGCTCGGTGCGCGGAGTCGTGCCGCTGGACTCGTTTCCATAAAATTATCACTTTTATAGATTATCGAAAAGGCTGCGAGAGCCCCGACCGGGAGGGTCATTTGTCTTATATAAGTGGGAAAGTGATGGATGTATGGAAGATCGCACGTACACGCACGATTAAACAACTTACATTTGATTCACTCGAAGTTAATTTATATTCCGATTTCAGTATGCTAATGATTTGGCTTTGCGGAAAAAGAACACTTGTCTGTTCCTGTTGCCGGATTTTATTCAGGATTTTTTCTGCTTTTGCATAGAAACTTTATAAAGCTATTGAATGAATAGCATACCAATCAAGAGCTGTTTCTTTGAAGTTAATGTATGGAGTAAACTTGTGCCACAATGCGTTCTTTTTAAGATAAAAACCTCAGAGAAAGCAATAAGTCTTCTCGTTTTGAGAAATCGTGAGCTTATAATAATTAGGAAAGCGGTTAATTGATTAAAAATTTATTTAATTTTATGACAAAAACTGTTAAAGTAATTAATGTGAAATAAATTTGCAATAAAATATTGGGTAATAAAATTACAATGTAAGTGCAAAAATGACAAAGTTAACGTGTAATTTGATTTATTTATTTTTTAACGGTGCACAACTTAAAATTGTTCAATTATTACAAGACCATTTCAATAATATAGAGAAATTTTTTGCTCCAGTGTGCGCTTGATTTCTGCGCTTGAAAATTGTATTATCCAACTCGGTTGTGAGTAGATGTAAATAATGAAATATAATTATCAATATATAATTAATTAAATTTTATCGCGTAATGTCCAACGAGCGCGAAAAAGTCAAACTAGTTTTTAATGAGCCGAATAACACACAAAGGTTGCAGAAGCTGAGAGAAAATAGGAATAACATAACGTAGCAATCGGTTTGGAAGAATGACACACATAAGGTACGGCTTTGGTGTGAGCAATGCAATGTGCCGTTAGAGAAATCTGGCCATTAGAGGGAAGGTGTTCCATGTGTCGCTCGCTCTTTTATTTTAATTTATTATACCGCTAGTCGGTACTATCGCGAGTAATCCTTTCATTGTCACTATTTGTTCCCGATAATGCATCGATGCATTCTTCCTAGACAATTGTTTTGGCCGTCTATCTTCATCATACCTGTTCCCTTACTCCGTGTATTTATACAATCTACTTACTTTTTCATACGTAAAATTAGAAAGCATAGAATTAAAATTTTTAGTTGATTAGAACTCTTCGATATTTATACATTTATCGAGTATTACATATTTAGTCGTAATCGATGTCAAGGTCGAAGACAATGTATCAGAGTCAGAAGGTTGTAGGTAAATTTTGAAATGGTCATATTCGCTATTTTTTACGAAAATTATAGATGATTCTAATGGAAAATTAGTTTATAAATAATTCAAACTTATTAATTACTTATTGATGCTTTGAACAGAGATAAACTGGAGGTAATTTGAGTAATCCTTTTTAATCAACAAATATTTTACAGGACTTCTTTGAGAGTTAATGAAAAAAGGGTTGTAAAATATTGAAAAAATATGCGCGCGCACACACATGCACGCACATACGCGCACACGCGTACGCACATACGCGCACACGCGTACGCACACTCCAACTAGATGAATAAATCAATGAACTGCAATCAACCAATAAAGAAGCTGAAGAATGGGGTTAAAGCTAAAATTCATATGATAAGTGAATCTGTATATATGGGATTAGTGAATTTTCGGGTCTGTTTAAATATATGTAAATGAATATGATACAGTGATACATACGTGTAAAATCAAACGTTGACCGCATTTTTCGATTTCTCTGCATCAGCTGTGGAACAGATTCTTTTACTTACATAAATATTATAAAAATAACGTCTTATCGATATGATCGATATTTATTAGAGATAACAAGAATTTGTCGCATATTGATATTAATGTTGACTTAAATTAAGAAATAATAAGGTTTAGATTGACGCTATTGCACATAAGTACGCGTCCAAGTATTATCCATAGTTTCAGCTGATCACTATAATGGATAATTAATTTTTGAAGAAAAGCAATTAATTATGACAAATTGACGCTGTAAAGGAGAGAATTAGCATTTCCGTAAGTAAAATTGAACGCAACTATTGCCGGAGTACAAAGTAACGTGTGACGCAATGTAACCCACGTGATATATGCGATCTTCAGCGAGTTACCATTACGAAAGCCCCTTTCGTCAATGTTTGAAAAGTGCAAATATTTCCTTCCGTCATTAAACTTATTTGCACGACATTGATATCGACGTGCTTCGAAACTCTCCGCGTGTGCTGTCACTACTGACTATTCACTTAACTTATGCCGATTCTCGGATTTTCCGATTTCAGGCGAGAAGTATAGGTTTCTTACCATCCGTATAACTTCAGGGATCGCCCATTCGATTATTTGAACTCGAAAAAAAGAAAAACTGTAATTTGGATAGAACGAATTCCACTCCGCGTACAGGACATTAAGGCCTAGCAAGCAATGTCTATCTTAATGCCTTAAATAATATTTAATCTTCAACGGTAATCAGCGATTTTTGCAGAAATATATTTGTTCGCGCGTCACTCGACGTTTTTCCAAATAATGTAATATTTATGTGGAGCAGCCAGTTTTTAAAAAAATTCGACCTATCGACGATAAATTTCGTTTTATATGGTGCAAGTTTGCCGCTGAAACTCAGGCATCCAAGCCTTATTCACGTACTTACCGTAATAGCAGGATTTATACATATTTAATGGATAAGATCAGCTCCCCGTACGTCTGTTTACAAGCCAGCAAATTAATTAGCAAGGAGCAGTCCGATTGCGCAAAAATGACGCATTGCGATCGTGGCGGTAATGGCCTCGTGGCACTTTTATAATAGTCGGTATGCGTATTATAACGTTGGCGTGCAAGATCGCACGTTTGCCTCCCGAAGATCGAGACGGCGATTGAACGATCGACACGGTGCTGCTCGAAGTAGGCCGCGATCGCAACTTTCTTCTGGCATGGATCCTGTTATATACGAAAAGCTTTGGGTTTAAATTGACGCTGCCCGGTTGTAAGCAGCTGCCCGGACGAGAGATATTTGCAAGGCAAATGTAATTTGTAGGCAAATTTGTAGCAAACGCGTGTTTATCTTGCATTACTACAAAAGATAAATGCCAATCATTGGTGAATTACTCATGTAACAGATTTTTTAGGGATGTGAGTAAAGCTTCCCAGCTTTTTACGCTTCGAGTATTCTTAATTCTTCCTTTTGAGAGGTCATAAGATTAAAAGTTTACATAATTATATTGAAAACAAAACTAACTTTGTCATTTTTTTGGAGACTAGCGTCTATTAATTTTACGAATGCTAAAGCATTTTTATAGTGTGTTTTATGATCTCTCCGAGCTTATAATTAAAAATTTTGTTTAAAGCTAGATACTGTTTATGACAAGCCTTTTTTATATTTTTATGGTCACACTAAATCGCAGCTCTTTTAAGAGTTACAATTGTATTAAGTAGAGGTCCCTTTTTTAAGTATAATCTTACATTTACAAAATTTATTAAATTTGAAAAGTGATAATTTTTTAAATTATCCTAACATTATTAATTATCAAGCATCGCATTTCTTTATTTATTCGGATTTTTATTTCTTTTTTACAATACTAATCACTAACAACTTTCACTTTCGTTTTTAATTATACTTTTTATTCTAAAAATTTTAAACGATATGATAAGATTTGATTTAATAACTACATATAGAATACATGGTGGCAACAGTTTATACTTTGTATAAAACCTGATTACTGAGTTCATTGACCATCTAGGAGAATGTCCATTGATTGTTTTCTTGATGATTCCTTCATCTATTCAGTCTTCTTTTATATTTTTAAATCATTCATTTGCTGTTACTAAACCCACATATTATTTACATTAGCGTATATATTTAAAATATTCAAATTAAATATTATTTCTATAATTATAATTAATTTTATATTAAAAGAACTGAATTGAATATTAAAAATTTTTATAGAATTACTTAGCTGAATAAATAAATACATTGTCGTTTTAGCATTCTCAACTATTTTCTTAAACCTTATTAATTAAAATTTGTTATTAATTATAGTTATGTAATACAAGATTATAATTAGTAATTTATTTAAAAAATTCTACCAACGAAAACTTGATAAAATATTCATCTGTAATATTGTTCACTAATCTTAACATATTATTAATTTTCTTTTAGAGTTATAAAATTTTCAAATTTTCGAAGAAACGTTGAATATTCAGCTATTTTATAAATAAATATTATATAAATAAAAACTAAAATAATAGCAATTTTTAATAAATATAAATTGATTTGAAGAAATATTTTCATATTTAATTTTATGAACTTGAATTATAATCACAATATCACTTTACTCACTATAATTAGTTTTTTTAGTACTATATAAATTAAGTAAAAGCATCACTGAAAAATATACTCGATTATAACATTAACTTTTGCATTATAACCTTGACATTTTTTTAAAATACTAAAGTAAACGAAATGCGTTTTGCGTTCCAGTCGAATTCTTGAAATATAAGAATTACATTAAATTAGGTACAAAATGTATTATCATTTATAAAATACAAAGTACTCGGTTAATCTTTAATACTATCGCCTGATAAAATAAAAAATATCTTAAGTTCAATAATAAGAGAATTAGTTAAGAATTGATCCTATTAAGTTTGTTGCAAATTTTTTGTCATATAAAATAATTTAATCATGTTTATGTTTTTTTAACGAATTTTCAAAGAAGTTAATTGTAGAATACATTGTTTTATAATTAATGAATAGCAATTTCAAAACGAAATATAAAACAAAATTTTTAAATTTATAATAATATAAAATAATTTTTATTATAATCTTAAAATATACGAGCTTATACGAAATAATAAATATAAAAAAAATTGTATAACATTACAACAAATTATATTTATCCTATCATTATTGATGATAAGAATTAATTTAAAACGGACGTTATAAACTAAAAGTGATCTATTATTATATTTGATGCTCTCTTTCAATACATTTTTTCGGACCAAGTTTCTTTTAAACCTATAATTCAATGTTCTGGAGAATAATAAATAATTAATTAATTGAAGTTTCAATTATTTTTCCCAATACTTTTATTAAAATCAAATTCTAAAATATGGGTTCAATAAATAATTAAATAATTTTAATTTTTATACAGTGAGAAATTTAGAAATAGTCAATAAGTACATAATTCGAAGAAAAACAATTATATTAATTTCTCTATTGTGAATATTTTATTAAAGCGACAAAAATTATTTTCATCGATATAAAATAATAGACTTCCTAATAATATTTAATATACGTGTATCATAGAATAATAAATTATAATAATAATACTTTCATTATAGTTACATTTGGCAATATCTGTAAGTATACCATGGCAATGATAGCACTAATAAAATTTATTATTGTAGCGATGAATATTTATAAAAATATTTTATTATTAAGGTTTATTTAAAAAATCATTTTGAAAAAATAATGTTATTCAAGTCAAACAAAAATGTTAGTTATAAAAATTATATAATTCATACTTTAATTTATAATGAAAACTAAGTATTATAAATGTATAATTACGTATCTGAGTTAAATTTGTCTGATTTAGTTCTGGGATAATAATAAGTAAATATATCCAGTCTAAAGATGCATTTGTAATTATATTTTTTGTTTCATATGTGTGTGGTTCAAGATTCGAATTCAAATTATATAAGAACAAATATATAAATATATTAATTCCAATTATCGATTTTTAATCAGTTTCTCATTTTAAGAGAAAAAATACAATTTACAATAAAAAAAATTGAAATATGTATATTTCTAAAAATTTTCTATTTTATTCAGTAGAGCTCTTTTCAATATAAAGATCATTGTTTAAATCAGTTATTATTTAAATGAAAAGGGCATTTCTCTTTAAAAAAAATTTTTTTTGTAATAGCTTTCATGATAGTTTATACTGGCTTATTGTGAGATACTTCAGATGAAATCCATTTCGTAATCGAAGATCTTATTAAATTAAATAAAATTTGATTTAAAACTGTATTCTGAGAAAATTATATCCTCAGAAGAGAATTATAAATTTTCCATAGTATTACTTTATTAATTTTGAATTCCTTTTTTTTTTATAACCTTATAGTTATTTTTACTTGGAATTTATGATTTAACGATAAAATCATTGTACATTATAATAAAAAAATTAATATCAAATTATTTCTCTTTCATTTATGATATTGACATTTAAACGATTAATATTAATATTATTTTCTGTGTTAAAAGCATTTAATTTTTAATCTTTGTGACAATTTCAAAGCTTAGATAAGTTAAAAATATTGTGCGTGCATAAAATAAATTTGTACATTTCAAATACGACGCATACATTTCGAAACAAGTTTTTTTTTAATGATATAATATATTATAATTTTATACATAAAGAATAAGCAATTTGTTAAAAAAACGTACAATGTATATAGTTATATACCTATACGAAAATATTTTAAACTGAATAAATCTGCTTGAAATTAATATTTAATCTAATTTTTATATTCAAAATGTGTATTACGTATGTAAATTTAATTTCATAATAGAACTTCTTATTATTTGTTCATAAATAATACAAATATTTAAACACAGCAATATAAAACCTTCAATTATTACTCATATAAAATCTTTTTAAATATTTACAAAGTCTTTTAATTTTTAACCACTAACTTTATTACAAACTTAATTTTAATAAAATTTCTCCAGAAGAAAATATATTATTACAACATCAGAAACATCGAATGTTGTAATCAGTCAAGTGAATGACTTGAGATTTACAAATGTTGGTTGATCATATTATCCATTTAAAATTTTTACCAAAATGTTGTAAATTTATGAACAAATAATTTCCATTTCAATTACTATTTAATTGTCTAATTTGTTTAGAAAGATCATTTTTTTCAATCATCAATATTAAACTTTATAATATTCACCTAATAATTATACCAATATCTTCATTGCTCAGAATTTCATGTATAATATTAATTTATTAAATTGATTCAAGTTAGTACTTTAAGTTATCGGCATTTAAAAAAAAAGTAATATTCTTTATACTCACTTAAAACTTTCGTTTACACGCGCATATTAAAGAAATCAATATTTAACCAGCTTATAAACAAATGCTTACATTTTTAGAGGCCTTAAATGAATTTCTACTTTCTTAATTAAGAAGTTATAGTAAACGATCCACATTTATACTTTTTAATTTAAAAGATAAAACGAATCTTAGAATGTTATGAAACATGACATTGCACTTGCAGAACTTGCGAGAAAGTGACTCGGTTCATTGGCTCGTACACCGATAAACATAATATCGATAATATCATTACAAATTTTTGAACAAAGTATATAAAGTTTTCTCTCTTCGAAAACGCACATTTTATCGATATCAACAAATTACATCATTATCAATGAAAATGTATAAGTTGTAAAAAATGTTTGTTTTTCTCGATGAAAAATATTTTTGTTGCTGTACTTAATTCAGAGGAGAGCAGAGGATAAGTACTAATTATTTGAAATTAATCCAAAAATGATGCCTTAGCTCAAAGTTGAGAAGCAACTTAGAATATTTGACGACCGATTGGGATGAAATAAGAAAAAATACCAAAATAACGACGAAGAGAGGCAGGAAAGGAAGATGCCAAGGCCAGATCTAGGAAAGAACCATAGCTATGTGGCAGTTCATGACGCAAATGATTGGGCCACTTACTTATAGCCTATAGCGAAGAAGCATAAAAGGGACGTGATCACGTACGCATGAAAGTTCGCTCCAGGCCATATTTTGGAACGCCGTTTTTCATCACAACAATATTTCGTCTGTGTGCTCGTTTGCTCGTCGCTCGTTCTCGTACTCATTACCATCGACCACCAGTAATTAAATGTGAGCTGTGGGTACATGCACGTACGTGCGCATCAGCTACCACTACTCTTTTATAATCTTGTGTACAGTCGCATTTTTTAGTCTTCTCTTGAACTCGATCCACTTCCCTTTGTGCTTGTTCTCCAACACAAGAAAGTTCAAAGTGATTTTAGCTGATAAAAGTTTTTTTTAATATGTATTTATCATTATCGGTGTTGTGATTCTTATTTTTATCCAGGTTAAACAATTTCGTTTTGAGATTTTATACACGAGCGCAAATTTTATTAATCGTTTGTTTTTATTCATTTTTGTCGAAAAACTCGTACGCATTTTTCTTTTTAAAGTCACGTTAAAAAGGTTCGTTCAAAAAGATTTATTGGCCAAGATATTTACCTGGAACTCGATGTTTCGAGCACATCTCGATAGCAATTGTTAACACCAATCGAAATACTCCGGCTAAAGTTACCGAAAGTATTTCACGTTACTCGAGCAAAGTTACGGATGCAAATTTGGTTTGACTAAATGAGGAGAAGATCGACGCAAACGTGTTATATATTCTTATTATATAGTCTTGCTGCTAAAATTTTTTTAACTTTCATCTGTTTTTTAAGGAAAAATTACTTTACGTTCAAAACAAGATCGATGGAGAAATTTCATTCGCATATAAAATAGCATAAAAGATCGAATAAATAAGGTGTCGATTATACATTACTCATTTTACCGGCATCAAAATCGCATAAGTTCGTGCTATCTTGGGAAGACTCATTGCCGACTCGTTTGGCTTTTATCTGACTACTCGATGAGATGTAAAGTAATTATCCACGTTTCACATGACAATTTTTGAGAAAAATTAAAGAGCGAGTAATTAGCGTATTCAATTATTGAAAGAAGGTCAAGTCAACATTCGAAAATGAAATTCGAAAATGTGAGCACCGATAAATAATTCGGAAACGTTGCTTCGTAAAAGTAGGACTAACGACGACGACGACGACGACGACGACGATACATCCATTTAATATCCAGATAAGCCGAGAGCAGGACTCAAACTTGACGGACCGCGCTACGAGAAGACGATGAATAAAGAAAAAATGTGAAAGAAGGAGTTCCGCGTGAAACAGGCATGGATTTGGTTCGTTCCAGAAAACGAATGGACGCATGGCTGCCGAATGACTCGGTCAGCCCGACGAGGGACCGGGGAACGGGTTTCGTCGTCTTGACCCTCCGCTGCGGGCGAATAATTGGATACGATTTCGTGATTAAGGTCGCGCGCGCAACTATTGAATGCGGTCGATCAACGACGCGCTTACGTCCTACGATTTTTTTAAAGCCAAGGAGTCTGGCGCTCCAGTGCCGTTTGTTCGTAAGCGGTTAGCGGCTTTTGCCTTTCTCCCGACAAGAAGTGCTTTTGTACTTGTTGGATCTTTGGGTCTTTAGCGAAAGTCCCTCAAGAGATTCCACAGACATTTTTTCCTGGAGTTGTTTATTTGCACAGCAGTAAAATTTCGCAGTAAAGCTGCAGCGCGTTAAACCTGCGAAATTTGACAGTTTACCCTGGGCGACTAACTGCCGATAAGCGAACTTTCAGCCAACAGTTTATTGGAAACCAATTGTCGTATCGATGCTTTTACCTTTTTCGATCTTTTATTATCGAGAATTTCATGTAAAGTGAAAATTATATAAGATGTAAAATTACATTTTATATTAGCTGCCTTTATCTATAATTGAAAGCTTAAGATACTTAAAACTTTTAATAACATCTTATTTTTAGCACTACCTTACAAGTAATAACTCATTTACTTTAAAATATTAAATTTCGTAAATACTTATAGTTAAGATAAAAATACCACTGCCTTGTTTCTAACGAGGACACTCGCGTAAACATTGAAAATTTGTAGTTTCAAGTGACAATTTCAATGCGCTTTCTTCTTATTTTTCTCTTTTCTCTCTCTCTCTCTCTCTCTCTCTCTCTCTCTCTCTCTAATACATCTTTTTTATATTTAACTTTACTATCACATTAACAATAATGAAAAATAAGACCCAATATAAACATAAATTCAAAACGTTATATTAAAATTAATTTTTTTTCAATCTGCTTCAGAATCTAAAGATTTAAATTAAATATTATCTTGAAATGAATATCATAAATGTCCATCAATATTTGAATCATCTACCAAAAAAACTTATGTTTTAAATATCATACAATTGTGAAATTATAAAAATTGAATTAAAACAATTTTGAAAAAACTAATTTTACTATTCTGACACAAGAAAATACTAAAATTACACTTAAAATTTGACGATTATTCGTGAAGATTTATTGAATTGATATATTATAAAAAGTTAAAATATTTATAATTAACTTATACAGGTAAAAAAATTAGACATTAAAAAAGTAGATCCATTAAACATAAAATAATTCAAGTATTATTATACTTTGTTCATAAAAAATTTCTAAGAAACATCCAAAAATTTATTCTAAAAATAAAAATTTATTTCATTGCACATCCGACTATAAAAATTAAGTAACTTAAAACATTATTGACATTTGTTAAATGGTTTTTTATTAGAATGAGGAATATATAATTATTATGGCAAGGATTATAAAAATTCATTTTTTACAAAAAGGAAAGAACTATTCAATAAAAAGTTGAAACGATTTCTCGGCTAAATCAAACAACTATTTTATTATTTTCAGCCCTTTTTTCATCTATGTAAATAAAAATCTAGCGATTTTTCTTTCAGATAATAGTATAAGTTAATACACGCATTAAAAAATAAAGTATCACGTGGTAAATAATGTAATAGTTTAATATTCGATAGTTTGTTCTAAAATTTATAAAACAGTGTTTAAATGCTTATAATACATGAAACTAAAAAAGTAGGTTTGAAATGCCTATAATTTTCTCTGAATTATTTTTAACGTTTAAGTTTTGTCGATTAATTTTTAATTAGAAACTAAAAATGCCTTTAATGCAGGATTTTAGTCTGATCACAATATTCTATAAAGTTCTTTATATTGCAATTTCAGTTGGAGAAATGAGAAAACTTTTATTTTTAGTTACATCAAATTAAAAATCAAGGAAATAGAAGTAAAAGTAGAGTTTAGGGAAATTTCAATATAAAAATTTATATTCATCTTCATAGAATCTATCTCTTTTCCTTATTTAATTAAAATATTTCTTCTAATGACACGAAACATACGTACTTGGTTAAAATTATGCTTTAGATGAGTACACAGTGTAAACAATAATTTTCAAAGTCAAAGTAATTTTTATAAAGAAAAAAGTTTTGATTTCTTGATCTGCGTTAACAAATATAATTCAGTGTAAATACCGAAAACATTTAATTGGTATTTAATGATTTTAGACTATATTTGTAAGAAATAAAACGAAGTGGTCTAGAATACGAAAGCACTATAAACATATAAATTATAAAAATAATCAACATTAACAATATAAAAAATAACATAGTTTATTCAAAGGTGTAAAAAATGGATTTTTATGAGATGAACTGAAATGACTATGCAAATAATATAATGTAACAAATCATTTATCCACACGGAGAGTTCACGTCATTGTTGAGTGACTTTAAAATATGATAATGTGATTAGCAGTTTTAAGGAAATAATGAAAAGTTAAAAAATACAGCGAATTGCAAAACGTTTCTAAGAAACACTGCAATTCTTTAAAATTCAATTATTTGACGAATACTAAATGCAAATGCCTTTTTAATAATTTATTCAAAACTATAGCAATTACAGATTTTGAATGGTAAATAAGTCAGAATTTATCTAATTGAGCGGAATTAGAAGAAATATTTTCGCGAAAAAGTTTTAATTAGGCTTAGTGAATCTCCGAAAATCTAACTTTATAAAGAACACACGAATCCAAAAGAAGAAAAGCGCGACTCGAACTAAGTTTATTACGTTCTTTAGAGAATAATAGGGACATGTCATCGTCGAGCATTCGAATTCCTGTATTTTCACTTGATGATTCTCCAGATGGATAGGTATAGGTGTGTAGACCAATTGTCGAAAGCACGAAGCTTAGACTTGTTAAAGAAGCATAGGCTCTTTAATGTACCGAAGAAAGAGTCGACCGATTGGTCGATCAATTTCGCTGGCGGGGCCCGTGCAAGAAGGCCGAAAATAATTCAGCAAAGCAAGTGGAAAGTGAAATATGAAAGAGCGTGGAAAAGCAAAGCTGCCCGACCACCGCTCGGTTCGACACTTTTCCGCCGCGTAATTCAAGTGCAAGCCGCCCCCTCCCCTCTGCGTGTTAACGAGCTTCTTGGGCAAAAATGGCTGGGGGGAGGAGGAGGGGGTGGTGGCTCGGCCGGTGGTCGGAGCGGCCCCGGCAAGATCGACGGCTCACTCGAATCGGTTATCGGCAGGTGCACGGACGCGCTTAGCGGTGTTCCCTCGGCGATCGCCCAGCCGTTCCTTCCTCTTGCTCTTGGTCCTACCCCCACCCGAGATTTCCGAAGCGAACGCGCGGGCGCTTTTGGCCTCGTTAGCCGCCGTGGACCAAAGTTATAAAGCGCGGTAGCTCGCGTGCGAGAGGCGCTGGCACTTGGACGACGCGGCCCGAGCGCGCCGCTGCTGCTTCTTCCTGAACCGAGAGTCGTGAGGACGCGAGGGTGGGCCATGCGAGCACCTCTCGAGTGAAACTCACTTTTCTAGACGGTTTTCTTGGTAGCAACCGCGTCTTCTCTGCGACCATTGGTGTACGGCCCGAACCTCTTTCCAGCTGCTGCTTTCTTTCCGGCCCAGGAGCTGGACTACTTACGAGGTAAGCGGCCGCGAGGAGCTTTCGAAGCTTTTCCTCGGTAACGCGACTAGTATCACCAAATCTCGATCCATTTGGCTGTCACAAAATCATCCTAAACTTGATCGTTTTTTCAAACGCGTTGTATTTAATACCTTAATTTTACCTCGCCTTCAATTGTTACACTGTAATACTTCGGTAAATTATGTCAAAAATATCAATGTTTTTATTACGTTCGGACCATAATTTCTGAAAATAATCATAAAACATGGGTAATGCTTTGAATATTATTTATTCCACTCTCTTATTACAAGATCTCATAACGAATCGAAGCAACTGTTTTACCTAAATTTTCTTTATAAATTTTGAAAACGAATTTTTTTTTATTGACTGAATCCTTTTTAGTGTATCATCGTATTTTTGCACGAGCTGATAATTAAATATTATTTACTCTGCAAACGTTTTTTTAACTATTATTTCTTCTTATATAGAAAGTGCGAGTTAAACTTTTTGTTCCCATGTTGATTGAAGTAAATTACTATGAGTATAGATAAATGAAGTAGATTTTGTTTTAATACACACACTCGAGAGGTAATTAACGATAAATATAATACAAACTTTTGCTTTTGATGTATAATTGATACGAGATAACTTATGGAAAACATGTCCGTTGGAATAATTTAAACGAGCTAACATAAATATCAAGCTCAACCAAGTATAAAATTTAATCATTTAGACTTTTGTAGAATATGCCGCATTTGGACGATAGATTAAACATTTATGGTAATACTAAGTTTTAATAAATCTGTGCATAAAAATAACAACTGCGCTGATTTAAAAAAATTATCTAAGGTAAAATAATAATTTTTTGTTTTACAAAATATTATTAATTACGTCAACAGGTGTTTATTGGATTTATCGTTATTTTTCCTGTTAATGTTGTGGAAGTATTCGTACGATACAGTATTAATAATTTATGGGAGTGTTTTTTTATAATTTTATTGTAATCGAGAAATTGTAACTCACATAATTGCAAAG
This sequence comes from Platyscapa corneri, assembly GCA_018907185.1. Lineage (NCBI taxonomy): Eukaryota > Metazoa > Arthropoda > Insecta > Hymenoptera > Agaonidae > Platyscapa > Platyscapa corneri. The sequence continues at coordinate 321,764 of JACCHW010000083.1, forward strand.
CATATCAGCTGTAATGTGTCTAATTATGGTATTAATTATTCTATACATTTAGACTACATGTTTCGCGCGCTTGTAAATTATTAAGTATGAAGTTAAATATTTATTCTAATATTGCAAATAGGTCAACGAAACTTGATAATGGTGCTTGACAATGAAAATGAATATAAAGATATTGTAAATTATTTTATCAGGCATGCTAACTTTTTAATTTAGTCCATAAATGAATTAATTTCTTGTATTAACTTTTAAGGTGAAAACTATGTCGAATGTAATAAAAACTTTTCAATCAACGGTGTGTTCTAACAATAATGGGTAGTTTTTGATGCATTGATAGAAGCAGTGTGAAAATTGCCTGGGAATCGGTACTAACTTTCAAAAGCGTTTTCTTCGCTTTTAAGTAGTCACAGATGTAAAAAAAAGCCCGGTTTCAGATATTCGATATAAAATAGAATGGACAAAAAGTATCGCAGGACGAACGCGAAAGATGTGTGCGCTTCAGTCTCACCACACTTGGATTGTACTACTCGAGCTTCGCTTGCCGCCTGGCGACGACTTTCAATAGGTTCGCACAGTAAGGGAGAGTTGCGCGTTTCGATCTTTCAAATCAATATAATAAGACGACATCGAAGAGTGAACTCGGCAAATTGAATTTCTCTAAAGACGGACGAGGTTGGAGTGACGTGGGGAGGGGGTTGTGTCCATCTAAAGCCACTTGAGCGTGATTAAAATCAACGAGAGATTGAAAACTCTCGCTCTCGCTGAGAATGGCGCTACTTCCGCGAGGCCAAGGCCCTCGGATCGCGATACGTACCCGCGAAACTCTCTGCTAGGCGCGCATACGTGCACAAAGGAGACGCGCATATCCAGACGCCGAACATCAATTTGCACTTTCTCCAGGCGCTCGAAAAATAGGCGGAGCGCCACTTGCCTACAGCCCGTTCCGTTTTCCGTGTGCATTTCCGCGAGTGAAAATACACGCGCGGGCAGTCGAGCTGTTCGGTGGCGTGAACGAACGCGGATTACAGGCACGCCTGCCTACGAGGCGAGTCAAACTCCTGGAGAAAAGCCTTTTCCGCATACCGGATTTCGTAGCTTTCGAGACCTGCGGTAAATGCCAGATTGATGGGTACGATGCCTAGAAAACTTTGTCCCGACTTGTGCGGATGTCCTTCGATAAAGAAGTCTACACTCGGTTCCTATACTACTAATTCTATTGAATTCAATTTGACGAACGATTTGCCGAAATATAATTCTCCTTTTAAGAAAGGTAATCAAATCTCTCTGCGGTTTTCGTGAAATTGTATTTTTGCATGTGTCTTTGATTGCAATTTTAATCTTGTAGTACTTATCAATAAAAATTTCCAAAAAAACCAGCTAAAATTTGAACAATTGCTTAATTAAGTTTTTGCAAAAAATTTGTCCTGAAATAGCATATATAAACATACTTAATATTTAATATTCAAATACATTGTTTTCGTATTCACTTTATAACTCCTTATATTTCACTTAACTCAATTACCTTGTTAGCGGTACTTTACAAATAAAATGTAGATAAATATTTTATAGGCAATTGATAACAGTATCGTTGAAAAATTGCCTACAATATATTTTGTTAAGTACGTATAATTTTTGTTTTTAATAACTATGATAAAAATGAATGACGTGAATAATGATGTAATCAACTTTAAACTGTAATATCGATAAGTTGTTCGTAACTGCGGTTTATATGAAACGTGAAAGTACGAACAAGTTTAGACAAATTTCTCTTTTTGTACAACTTTTTAATTCCTTAAGTAATTACTATTTTACATTTTTATTATTAAAAAAACATCGATTTCTTAGTGAAAGATAGAATAAAAGCTTTGAATTATCTTAAAAATAAATTATTATATTGTCGTAAATTATAAATTTTAAACGTAATTCATACAAGTGATTGAAATTCATAAATATTAATTATCTGTAGTCTTGAATATTTTATTACACGTTTTCAATCGAATGAAAATTCACCAACTCATACTTTGCTCACATGCTTACAAAAATTGAGTACGCAAACGAAGGGTAACACATATTAGCGGGAAAGTTGTTTAGAAGCGATGAAGGTATTCTTTATTTAACGGCTGATACTTTTAAATATTACGCCCATTCATTTAAATAGGTCGTTAACTTTTGGAATAATCTATTGTAGATAGATAATTTTTCTCTAATTAGAGCAATAGAATATAATAGAAAAAATTATTCGTTGATGCATAAGCAGCTTTATTTAATTGATTCACTTTCTAACGTTGAATGGAAACAAATTCAGTGATATTTTTATGAAAAACATTACAACTTTATTGGCTCTAAATAAAAATTGAATTAATCAATGTTTTAATTAATTCGTATTTTCATTGGAGAAATCGCAAGTGTAGATACAAAGATAATAGACGATGAAATTAACGTACCGATCAATTTTATACTTATGTAACTTAAATTAGTACTCATTTGCTTCTATACACAATTAATTATTATGTATTCGAAGACATAATTAGTATCAACTTCATAAATTTGTCTTTGTAAAAGAAAGATTCGAAAATTTGATTAATTTTGATTATGTGTTACATTCATTAACACGTGCTGTGCTAATACGAATAAATATTTTGCATTTTTTTTCACGTTCACAGATTCACTGATAAAATTAACATGTCATATTTGTATTGCAGAACTTTTCAACGAGTATTATTGTATACAAATTATGTCACTTAATATTATTCTACAACTTTTTAAAATTCAGAATCACAAATAAGAACTTAAATATTAATTCAGGAAATATAATCAGTAAAAGCTTATGTCGTGTAAAAAGTGCAGAAATAAATATAAGTTTTAATCGTGAAGACAGTAATCTTCCTTTTGATTACGGAAAACGATGAGGGATAATTTATCTTCGAGTTAAGAATGAACTTAGCTTTTAAACATCTCGAAAACTAGTCTTTCTTCTTATAAGATTTTTTCTTTTGTGGATTGCGAATCATTTTATAGTGAGAGTAAAATTTCTCCTTCGTCGAACGGTCGTGTCTCGCTAGTGCGTAACTCTGAATAATATCTTCACCCCGTACACTGCGAGGCGCGAAAAAAAATCTGAAACCGGTTAATCTTCTGGTTCGGTATAACTAGAGACGTAATGCAACCGATAATTTACATCATCGCGTGTATTTCTTACATTGTTGCAGGCAATGGCGGGCTTCATCAATTCCACAACGACCTTAATCAACGATGCCTACGACTATTATCTTTGGACGCTATCCTTGGCAGGTAAAAATATTTCCTTTTATTTACTTTTTGTGAAAGAAAAACTAATTTGATTTTCCACTATGTTCGTCGTAATTATATCTTTTAAATCTTAAGCGAAAATTGTGTGGTTTGGTATTATAACGTTGGTATTATAAAAGTCTGGTCATGTATTATTCAATGTTTGTATTTAATATAAATTATGTGTAAAGTGGCAAACAAATGAAATAATAAAAATACGCCCAATTACTGAAAATTTAGGTCATTTAAGTAAAACGTTAGTACTAAGCGTATGTTGAAAGAGCATTGTTATTAATTTATGAGAGTTGCAAAAAATCGAAGCTCACGTATCAAATCCGAAAATGAAAGCTAATGAATTCATCGACGAAATGGAACGGCATTCTCGACGAGTCGAAGAACTTGTTTCGCAATTACACAGATGTTGCATTTTAAAATAATTTCAAGTTAATTTACTAGTTCTTTAGTTTACTTTTAAGAAAAAAGTAAAAATTAACGTAGAGACCGTTGCATTGGTTTTGTTCGGCTACATTTATTTCATTTTTAACCGATATTTAAGTGAACTACCTGCTGTTCTTTCCACTTTTTTAATATTTGATTGATACGCGTTTAATGTATTTGTTTTCGTATAGATGAAAGAACGAGGGGCTGGCTTTTGGTGGATTCACCAAAACCAACCCTCCTCTACACGCTTCTCTACCTCTTCATAGTTTGGTCTGGACCAAAAATTATGAAACAACGAAAGGCATTCAAGCTTACGTGGGCCCTCGTACCCTATAATCTTGCTATGGCTCTACTCAATGCTTATATTGCCTTTGAAGTACGTTTTTACAATTTTTATTATCCATTTTACTGGTTTTTCATCAATTTTTTAAACGGAATTATTAATTTCTTGGTGTCTATTAGTCTCATTTTTTTAAATTAAAATTAAGTTAATCCTTTTTATAGCACAACTAATAAATCATAATAATATATTACATATATATCATTTGAGAACAATACTAAAATAACTATTAAGAATTTCTTTCAATAATTGGAGTAAATTCAAAAACACGATCGAAAAATTAGAAAATTCTTTGAGGCTGACTTTGTGACCAAATGGATTTTAACCACGTACTTTCTTGTTGCAGCTATTCGTGGCGTCCACCAAGTTACGTTACAGCTACGTATGTCAACCGATAAGGCATATTTCAAGGCCAGAAGAATTACAGGTAAAAATTATAACAAACAACAGTCGTTACGCAATCTACCTAGGGATTGTCAAAATTAGTTTTATTATCGATATTGGGTAAATGCACTGTTTTCAATGTAAAAGTGGTTGCTACCATAAATTCATTTCTTTAACAAAATTTCCATACAAGTTAAAAAAACATTGATTAAAAATTTTAATAATTCCGAATTCATAATTTCTTTTATTTCAATAAGACTTCCTTTTGAAATATTTTAAAACTTTACTCTTTTTAAAGATTGCAAATGCTGTTTGGTGGTATTACTTCAGTAAGCTTCTTGAGTTCTGCGATACGTTCTTTTTCATTCTACGTAAGAAGGATAACCAGCTGAGTTTTCTTCATGTTTATCATCACTCTACGATGTTCTCGCTCTGGTGGATTGGCATTAAATGGGTTCCAAGCGGTTCCAGTACGTAAATTATTGATTTCTTAAATGTATTTTAAATTGAATAGTTAATATAAAATCTTTTAAATTAATTTCTTCTCAAAGTCAAATAAAATATAGCATTTATTAAAAACTATTTTATTATACGTAAGCTTTTCATATCACATTAGATAAATCAAATATTTCACATAATTAAATCGATATGTTTCCAGTGCACAAATATATTTATTTTACTATTTCAGACGAGTACGTGTTTACTAGATTAAAATAGAAATTATCGATTGATAATTATTAAAACGACTTATTTGTGAAAAGCTGCGATACGAGTCAAATCGTTAATTTTTGTTGCTCAATAAAAATGTATCTGCGTTTGGGCTATTAGTCAATTTTTCTTTATAAATATACTATCTTTCAAAGTGGAAAAGATTATTCATTATATAATTAAAGCTGCCCGGAACAATATGATTTAATATAAAATTACATGTTTATGGTTTCCACAGCATTCTTACCCGCAATGGTAAACAGCTTTATTCACGTTCTTATGTACTCGTACTATGGATTGGCAGCCCTTGGACCAACAGTAGCCAAATATCTCTGGTGGAAAAAGTACTTGACAATTCTCCAGCTAATTCAGTTCACGACTGCTCTAATTCTTGGCATCAACGGAATTAAGTCAGGGTGCGATTTTCCGCTATGGATGCAATACGCTCTCGTTATTTATATGATCTCCTTTATCGTTCTCTTCGGAAACTTTTATGCCAAAGCCTACATTGCTAAGGTATTTTTAGAAGCTTATTTTTACAAATTTATTAAACCTAGTTTCAGTTGTAAGCGTTAATTACACCGTAAAACAGCTTCTGGTTGAATTTAATAACATTTATTTATTTTTGTTATCGCAAACGAAGGATTTCGTGCATAAAAAATCTAAGACATTTGAAGTAAGTTTTATATATATATATATATATATATATATATATAGCACCAGTACTACACATACCTTAAAATAGCATTACTGATAAGTATATTTATAGAAGAAACAATTGCAAAATATATTCAAATTAAAAAATCCAATTAGATGATATTTAAGTAAAATTACAAAGTACCAGTTAAATTAAAATTACCAGAGAAATGAAATAAAAATTCTTTGCTTCAATTCTTAAAATTCGAACTAAATTATTAAAATTCACAATTTCAAACGTTAAATAGATATCATTTTATACACACACGCGCACACGCAAACACACATATTCTAAAGAATAATGTTCTTTAATTTTCTCACTTTTGAACTTGGCACTAATTAATTCACCAGATATTTTATATAAACTAGTCTTTAAATTCTGATTCTTTATGAAAAAATGTATTTATTACATATTTATAATCATTTTATTTTGGCATGAATTCGATCATTTTTATGCGCGAACGTATAGTTTTCGGCTCTATTCCAATACTTATCTACTTCATTTCACCATTCCTCCTGGTTTACAATATTATTGTTTAATGATCGATAATGTTTGGGTGATGAAATCCAACTAATAAATATAAGAATTAAAAAAACTAAAACTGTAATTATGATGGTAGTTGTACAGTTTTTGTTTAAAAAAATTGATACATGAATAAATAAAAAAGTCGAATTAGCGTAAAATATGTGAAAACGTTTTTTGCAGGGCAAACAAGCATATGCTGCAAAGATGGAGAGAAGAAGACTTGCTGAGTCGATGATGAATACAGGCAAGGAAGTTAACGGCAACGTGGGCACGGCAATTTCTAACGGTCACAGCAATGGACACACAAACGGCGTCTCCAAGAAGTTCCAGTGAGCAGACTGAAACGGAATCAAAGCCTATTCGGCATAGTTTACTTACAAAAATCTAATCAATAAAGAGTGCACTCGGAAAATCTTGTCGAATTTCCGTATATCAAGCTCCGGTCGCGTGCTTTTCGAGCTTTGCAGAAGCTTTTCGAACGAGTGCAGAACTAGACTACTCTCAAGAGTTTAATGGAATATATATATACACACATATATATTCCAATGAGCTCTTTAAATAATGATATACATACATATATTCCAATGAGCTCTTTAAATAATGATACGCGCAACTACCGTCGATAAGTGCAAATTGCTGGACGATACGACGCGATTCGATGACAGAGTAAACTCGAGGAGGCAAATTTTTTGACGAAGCTTATGTACGTCTACTTGCTTATACATCAACCTTTTTATTGAGCAAATGAGCAAAATATAAAAAAAATTTTTAATGTAAAAAATGATAAGCTAGATTTGTTGTTAAATAATCGAAATGCGTTTTTTCTATTCCAAGATTTGTACTTGATACAATATGTAATTTTGCTGGGAAAGAGGAAAATTTAAGACAAAACTTATTTATAAATTATTGTATTTTGTTTTTAATTTAAGATGCAAAATAACGTATAAAGGGAAATTCCTTTTTATATATAATGTAGATGAATGCGTTCGCCTTGTTCGCAAATGCAAAACATAAATTTGATCGGAAATACGTTTTTATGATATACGTTAAATTTGCATTGTACAAGCGTTGGTGTCCATTTTGGATGCAACTTCAAGTTTTTTTCTACGATATATACATAATACACGCACTCGAACTAGCACACACAATAACACAAACACATGTATTAATAAATAAATAAATAAATTTATATATATGCGTGTTTGCGTGCGTGTGCATGTGTGCGCGCGCATACGACCGTTTCAAATTTTATACAACGCTTGAATGTACGAAATTACCGAGTTACACACACAGAGTAATAATTATTTCTAATTCTAGTGTACTATAGCAGTTAACAATTGTACACATAGTGCAATTCTTTTCATACAAAATATTTACATAAAACTTAGTGCAATTATTTCAATGGATAATAATATGTTAAGAAAGCAATGTGCGAAAGAGAGAAAGAAAGAGCAGACGCGTGAAAATGTGTGGGCGAAAAGTGCGAAAGGTGCGAATGAATACAAATTTTTCTAGATACTTGTGGAGCGCGATTCAATATTCGCCATAAATTACTACATACGTTTGAAATTATTAGGGTCTGCATTATTAGCATTACAAATATTAAAATAATTTTTATCGGTGTAACCAAAAATGTTGTTTCATATAAAAAAACAGTGTTGTAAAAGATTACCTTATATTGACGAAACGGCTTTCACGATGAATTCCAACTTAAAATATGCTTTCATATATGTACACAATGTAATTTACATTATATATTTGGGCAACGAGTCTAGGACAGTTTTAGTCATCCATGTTCGGATCTTTGCGAGTCAGGTTTATTTGTTTTTTTTAAAGTCGTGGGTAATAAAGTACGATCGATATGTTAATCGATATTACAATGTAATAAATATCACTATTATTGTTATAAAAAGTCATTGCTGAGCAATGTTTTATTATAAAAAAAATCGAGTTAACATTTATTCTTTTTCATAGCTTCACCAATAACTGACAATGGTAGATTCGATTAAAAAAGTATTTATATATCAATTTATATATTAGTGCAAACAAAATTCTATAAAGTACTTTGCATGATTTATTACATATATATTCAGTATCAAAATTCCATTTTACAATATTTTCAACGTACACTTGAACCGTTGAATTTAATAATAGAAAAAAAAAACCACTGAGCCTGTCCTTAAACCTATATATTCAGTCAATTAACATGATATTCAATTCTATTTCTTAGAATTATAGTAAACAATAATTTGACTAAGATCAAACAACTCAAATTTACATAATTAAAAATGTTAATGTTTCAAATCTTGATTTTGTAATTGTTTTTACAAATACTTTAACTGTCGATTTTCAAACGTATACAAAATATTGAACCTATACTTAAAGCTAATGGTCAAATACAAAATCATATTTTAGCTACTTCAGAGAAAAATTTTGTTATGGTAATCTGAAAAATTGTAAGTATCTAAATCTTTAGTTAAAATATCAACATATTAATATAAAATATCTAGAATCAGTGATAAATATTTTAAGTTCTATTTCTTAGAATAACAACAGCTAACCAGACGGAACGAATCTTTCCGACTAATTTTTTAACTTGACAGACTAAAGAGAATTCGATTGGCCCAGTCATTGCATGGATTTTTGTTGACTGCAAAAAACTGGAAAAATCTTCGAGATCAGTGTACCTAACGTTAATGATAAATCCATGTGTATAATATGCTCTATACAGTTGCCTCAATTCTTGTTTGTCTAACTGCATCTCCATCGATACTTCGGTTTTGTTCAAAACTTCGCGAAGAATTGAGTCAGCATGTCTATTAAAAATAGTTTGTAATTCCAAGGCAGTTCGCCACCGAGTAAGATTTTCTCTCAGATTCTCTTCAATTTCCTGCGTTACATCTTTTTCTTCGTCATCTTCATGTTGCATTATGTTTAAATCCACAGTCTGTATGTTTCGTGAACTTGATGTTGCAGTATTGTTTATCAATAATTGCCAGTCTTTATTATTTTTTGGATCATATTTTAAATTCTTTGGTGCAATCGATTTTTGAGTATTTTGCCAGATCTACAATATTAAAAAATTCTTTGAATAGAGTAATTTTATTTTTAATTTTTTAAATATATACTAAAAACTTACATTTTGATAATTGATCATACGAGAAACACTAATAAGAGCAGATCGATTATCTTGCAATTCGTAATGGTCACCATTTTCAGCATCCCACAATAATGTATTCGAATTTTCATCTATTGAAAGTGTGAATGAAGCCCATTTTCTTGTTTGAGAAGATCCTTTAAAAAATATTCTGATGTTATTAGGGCAAAGAAAATTTATATTAATAATTTAAATTTATTTAGTTGTTAAAATTGATATTTTGAATTTAATTATATTTTGCATTCAATTATGCACAATTCATACATAGCTTTTTAATATAATTTTTTATAGCACTTTTAATACCTAATATTACATATGACTCCAAACCAAGACCTTGTAGTAAACTTGCAAGGAGAGCAGAGCGTCCATAATGATCAACTTTATTTAAATTAAGAGCTTGTCTTGGGGTAAGAGGCCCATAATGTACTGGTAATGATGCTAAAAGCATAACGAGACTTGCAGCATCCACAGGACTTTCAATTTCTGCAATTTTATAAGATACTACGAGGCATCGTTGAATGGCTTTGGATAATGCATCAATTGAATTACTATCTATAGGATTTATTATTCCCATTTGTTCCATTTTTATTAAAACATAAATTCTAGTGTACGAATATCCTGGACTAGCTTGGACATATCCAAATGAGAGAGTTGGACTATATAGTGGAGATAATCTAATCCATCGTTCCAATTGCTGATAATTTCTGTGACATTCTATTGGAATTCTTGCTTCGCCAAGCCATTGTAGACCCCAGACTGGATGTTGATCAAAGAGTCTTAACTTTACACAATGTTCACCACTTAAATATATGAAAAATATTTAATTAAATTAAAAGTTAGAATTAAAATATGCTAAATTATAATTTTAAAAAAGATTTTTTAATATTATTTTTTTAACTGATACAAATTTGTATTTAGCTTATAAATAAATTCAATGATAAATTTTATAAATTTTAATATAACATGTTTCTTAATCTTTTTATTATATAAATATTTTTATTCAGAAATAAATTCTAATCATGTAGTTATATAAATTACATTTTGTACCTTATTTTTAAAGATGGAATTTCGAATTGAATCGTCTGTTGCCAGACAGGGGCAGGTCCATCGGACGATGAAGTTGAGCGTACAATGTCTCCCCATTCAACTTCAACGATTGGTTGTACAAGTGCTGATTCTTCTCTAAGGGGAACTTCAACACCCCTTAATACAGTCACTGTAAGAATTTGCTTTCGACCGGCATGATGTTTTGGAGCATGTGTGGTGGTACCTGATGATGGTCTTAACGGTCGTTTTTCTTGGAACCAACTTCGTAAAGATATATCCAGTAATGAAAACATTTGCTCCGTAATAGCAATAGTTGGTGGTTTGGGTAATATTTTTTTTACCTATTATTAAAATATACAATAAAACTTGAAAACAAATTCTCAAATAAAAAATAATCAATACTTACCGCACTTTGTTTCTGGTATAAATTTGTTGACAGACTAGGAAAACATAAAGCAGGATCTTGAAGTAGAAAATAACGAACTTGTTTATGATAATTGTCCTTTTTTGGCTTAATAAGTGAAAAACTATTTCTAGGATCATTGGGATCATTTGTTAATGCTGTATATAAATACATGGTAGCTTCTGTTTTAGGATTTAAGCCAGTAATATTTAACGAAACAGTGCAAACTACTAATCCAGAATAAATAAAGCCACTGTTATCACCAATTGCAAAATCAATATCAATTTTTTTCTGTTTAACACAATGCTTTGGAAGAGGAAAAGGTAAAGTACTATGCACTCTCCTATTAACTCGAACTTGTATCGAAAGATTATTGGAATCCAATAAATTTCTAATAAATAACTTATGTAGTTTCCTATTGAATGGGCGACATGTCTTATATATGACTTTATTTTTAAATAGTAAAGCCACACTCTTAACTTCTGGTACAGGCTTGTTAACATTTTTATTTGGAAAAATATTGACTTCTCTTATTACAATTTCTAAAATTTTACCACAAATTTGATTATCTGATTTTAAAAAATCTGTATGATATTCCAGTGGATAGGGTTTCACAACTTTATTTGTTAAGGGAGATTCGGATGATGAATACAGTCCATCTTCTCGAAAACAATCTTTTTTAGTTAGATTTTGTATTTTGCTCCTACTTCTTGATATTACTGAACTATCATCAAGCTTACTTTGAAAAATAGCTTTTTTGTAGCAAAGACTAAGATTTGCGTCTTTTTTTCGTTTTTCTTTAGATGTCAAAGAAAAATCACGAATAAAATCAAGTACCTTATCAGTCATGTTAAAAAAATCTCCAATATATTAAAAATACATTATTTGATGATCCATGTTTTAGTAAATATTATATTATACAATATTTCACATTTTTATTTTGCATAACTTTTTATAATTAAATCTCAAATTAAATATTATTCATTTGATGTACGACTAATTCTCAGAAAATGTTAAATTTATCTGTATGCTTTTTTATATGTTTCCATAGTAACATAAATATGGCATCCAATTCCAACATAATATGATTTAATATATTTTTGAAATTTGTTTGATTACTTCAAATTTCTTTATATCTCTTATTTATTTATTATTTATATATTATTTATATCACTTAAGAAAAGATTGAATTGAATTCATATCACAGACATACATCAGCCTCAAATTGACTTAAATTATTATTCAGAAAACAAATTCTCATTAGATCTAAAACATTCACTTGATCTGTTAATATTTCAGCTCTTGTATCAGCAATAAAACCTTGTTTATTAGGAAAAGCTCGTTCAGTGCTTACTTGCACAGCTGGAATATTTAAGTATATTTTTGCTAAATGAGATAGCTTAGGAAAACGATTGGAATTATCCTTCCACCACTCATGTATGACTGTATTCATTGAAACTACATTTTCACATAAATAATATGTAAGTTCAGCCTCTGCCATTTTTTCAGATGCTGTATCCAAATCTTTTTCCTTTTTGATATTTTTAAAATATACCTCCAAAAGTGTATCTAAATTAAAAATATTATTTTATTAGTTAAATAATAATAAAAATTCTTTAAATATTCAATTAAAACATTTTATTATTTCTCTAACCTGTAGAATTCTTTATCTTGTCAGTCTTACATTTTACTTCCTTACTAATTGTATTCATAAAAAGCATTTTACTTTTAACTATATCAAACACAGTAAAATTCTCATCATCTGACAAGAGTCGAGTTTTAAATCTCGGATCAACAACCATTGCAATGATCATAGATTCATTAGTATTAATATGTCCAAATCTTGAACACATTGCTCGAATAAGCTGAATACATAGCTGATTATTAATATTCATAGATTCCATTAATTCTAAAATACCACGTATAGTTGGGAGATATAAAGAGAGAGGCGGATACATTTCTTCACTCATTAAAGTGCTAGCTTGTTTCAATAAAGAGAAAACTTGTATATAACAAGATATTGATTCCCAATCTGCTTCTGTTAATTTTTCTGGAGGTGATGGTAATTCTTCTAAGAATACATGTAATGTGGTGCGCAATTTTAACAAATTATCAAACATTTCATAAATTGAATTCCATGAAGGTACAATTTCATCTAGGATACTTGATGATTGAAGATATGATTTATCTGATATTGATTCCACTGATGTCTTTGACCATACAGCAGAAACTAAAAGTCGACATTTTGTCACTAGATTATTAAAGTTATTGAAATTCTTCAGTACATCATCTACAGTTAATTGAAGAAGACGTGCAAAACAAGGTATTCTAATCCATTTATCATTCATGGAAACAGCTTTTACTATATTATATCCATTAGCAGTAACAATGTGAATATTATTTTTTTCTTCTGAAAATCCATATTTAAGTAAAACATTTTGTATTAAGTGAAACAAATCTTGAGCTGTATTCCATGTTTTTGGTAAGTTTTCAAGCTGTAATAAAAAGTGCCTTGGTTCAAAATCTTCAGTCCAATAATGAACTGAAACTGTCATATAATCTGCAATACTTCTACCCGTCCAACCATCTATTGTTAAAGCTATTGCATTTGTACCTAAGTAAAAGATTAAAATTTTAATTATAACCTTTAATTACAAAAGTTTAAATATATATATAAAAACTTTTATTACAATATATTCATAAATATTTCTATTCTAGTTAAAAAAATTTCTTCACAATTTATATAAATTCATTTTAAAAATATATTAAATACTAAAAAATTTGCATACAATGTAAAAAAAATTATAGAATAATTATATTTAACAGACTTGATATTACCTTTGAGTAGGTCATTTTTTATGATTGAAGACATCTTTTTTTTTACTTGATCATACATTTGAGGTATAATGACTTCAAGCAATTGCTTTTCACTAGGAAATTGATAAAAAGGCTCAACTAATTTTAGAATGTCTTTTAAACCTTTCATTTCCAATGGAGTAATTGGAAAAAGATCAAGTACGAGAGAAAATGCTATACTCTTTGTAATATCTTTAAACTTTTTCCATACTTCCTGAAAAGACGGCGTGTAATTTTTTACTTTTACAGCTTGAATTTTTATATTTTTGTTCATCATTAATTCAAATTATTTTTATTATTAATTAAATATTATGTCAAGAAATTTTATTGATAAAAAACTAAATCAGAAAACCATGATTTTACTAACTACAGCAAAAACTTTGTTACAAATCTTAAGTCCTATAGAATTACAGTTTACCTTCTGCGCACATGCTTTTGTTATTTGCTTGATTAACCCGAATATGTCGAGTTAACATGTTTTCATTTATTTTATCATTTTTCAATTATATTATATCATATAGTTATTATCACATACTCATAATTTAATTAATACAATAATTCACAATATATTACAAAAAATAACTAATATATTATGAAATATTTTTGTATTCGAGAAAAAGTGATTAAAAGAACTATATAGATAAAACATATTTTAACATTTCAAAATCTATAAATATATTAGAAGAATTATTTCGATGTGGCGAAGATAAATTGTTAATTTTTTATAAGATTTCTATAAAATTTTAGAGAGAAAAAAACAAATAAATATTTATTTATTGTATTGCCATTAAATGATTAAACTATTTTTTGATACAGAATTGCGATTATTGATAAATTTTTGAAAAATTGGAACTTTCAATAAATTTGTTGCGTTTCTTTTAGAAGAAGCAGTGAATAAACGCGCATTATTATGGAACCAACCAAATTTTAAGCCTTCTACAGAAGAAACATTTAAAATGATATTTGGTGATGATACAATGAATGTAAAAGTAAAATATAAATAAAATTAAAGTATTCATAAAACTCTAATAATTGTTTTATCAAATAATAATATATTGCTAAATAATGTAGCATTTCAATGTCGTATTATTGAGTATAAATGGAAACAAGCCCCTGATTTAATATATATTAAAAAAGAAACCATTTCAATTGCTCTTTTTATTTATTAATTAAATATACAATAGTGTCATACAAAAACATTACATTTAATTTATGAGAGAAAAATTATTATAAAGGTTATAAGGTTCAATGGTTAATGGTCTTTCTAAATCATATTTTTCCAGTAGTAACGATATCTTCTATTTTTTTAATCGTTTTCTTTAATTCTTCAATATTTATATCCTTTTTTTTGTTCTTCCATTTCTTTATACATTTTTTCAAATTTATTTTCAATATTTTTTTAAACAATGATAAAATGTTTATATTATGTTTAGAAGTATTGTAATTAAAATCCAAATTGTCTATACAAACACCATTCCTTTAATATTTTACTCCAATAATTTTAATATCTGCGAAAAAAATGTTTTCATTGTGTATCTTACTGTTATTATTTAATACTATTTTGCTATATATAATACTTATAAAGTGTTTTGTTTCTTGGATGGTTGTAATCTTTACTCATATAATATTTACTCATACGCAAAATGGTTTTTAATTCGTTTATATTCCTTTAATAGCTGGCTAAACATCAAAGGTTTGAATTCCACTACCAACAAAATCATGGACATTGTCCATAAAAAATTGTACATTTTCAGGCCAATACATTGATTACCTTTAGTACACATAGAATCAAAATTAAATTCCACGGTAATTTTATTCTCATAGAGCGTGTACATCGATAAATTAAAAAATTCTGTTTATTCGCTAGACAGTTGAATGCACTGAGTAGCGATTATTCTTATATGTACTTAAGGATGTTTTACAAATATAGAAGTTACGCCAGTTCTCGGATATATATTTACAAAAGTCTCTAATGATTTAAAATATTAATCGCTAACGTTTGTAGTATAATCATACGACATATAGGTTTTATCATCTGATGTACACTATAATAATACAGGCATGGTATATTTATTTTACTTAAATAAGTATTTTTTTTAAATTGAAAAATAGAAATAATACTTTATCGAAATATTTTCTCATCTCATCGCTAATTTATTTTCTCGATTTTTTTTAATATCGAGCAACACGGTATTGTAGATGATAAAATAAAATTATAATTTTACGGAAAAGTTTTCGAAAACTAAACTAAACTATCTAGATAATAAGCGCTTTCTCCATATACAATAAATAATTATCAATTAAATTTTTCGGATACTCGTTTATCATTAAAGCAACAAGATCCTCTAAAAATGTTTCCCATTCGTCGATTTTAAATACGTAAACAATCCTTTATATCTTTTTTCTCTTGACCATGGTTTTATATAAGAAGAATACTGTTATATTTCTTAAAATAAAATATACCGTTTTTCTTACCAATCACTTCTTTTATATTAAAAAAATCTGCTTTTATATGTAATTTAATAGGCATCCAGAAAATGCCTTTTATATCTTTTTAAATAATTCTTCCGCTAAAAAAGAATCCAGTGACTTTATGATATTTTTTAAACAGCTACATTTTGCGGGCAATATAGGAATCTATATTACCAACCGATTTTACTTCAATATACAGATTTATTTTTTCTCTTTACCAATTAATTTATAATAATTTAATTTTGTTCTTGTCTCTTTTATGTATTATTACTATGTTAATATGTAACTACTTTTCTGAAAGAGTCATAAATAAATTTAAGATTATTTATTGTACTCAAAATTTCTTTCGTTATATTATTTTTTTGCACTGATAACTCATATCTTACCGGAACAAGTGTAATAGGATAATATTTTTACGATATAAAAACTTTTATATTAAAATTATCTTTGATGCTATGTTTAATAAAATATGCGATAGATGTCGATACTACCAACTTTTCAAATGTATGTTTCACTTTTCCATTAGATGGCAGCAGTATTTCTTATGAATTATTAAAATTATAAGTTAAAACAGGAAAACGTACTGTTGTAATTATTACTTGTACAAAATTTTTATTTATAAATTAAATTCAATAATTTTTAGGTTGAATTATAATTTTTATTTTTTTTTTTTCAAATACTTCATTTCGTTAATATTTTTCAAAGAAATAATGAAAACTTAGTTATTTATATAAAATATACAAATAAATAGATATATAGAGAGAAGAAGAGAAAGGAAGGGAGAATACGTTTAAAGAGCTAAAATGCAGTGCTACGGTATTTGAATAAAAACTTAATATTTAATTAACGTGAATACTTTAAATGAAAATACCATGAAAGTAATTTTAATAAAAAAATTTTAATATTTTATTATGAATAAAGAAATAAAGTTAAATAGATAAAAACCAAATGTTTATTAATGATTACATTTAAAAAAATTATAATAAATTTATTTATGCAAATAATTAATCTTATAATAGACGTTGATTGTTTATAATCACAAATCTATTGAATAGATGGATACCGTCATTTCAATTTATAATAAATATAGATTTTTTTAAATATCGAAAACTTTTATTAAAAAAATCTTAGAATATTATAATTTTGAAAGTAAAGTATAATATCTATTTTTATTATAGAATTGATATTTACAGAGACCTTTTATTTTATATTATTACACAAAGTTTACTTTAAACTTATGCTATGACTTTTTGTGTTACCATATTTAATACATACATGTACAAAACAAAATTAAAATTGACCTTCATTTGAATGAAATATTGAATAAAAATTATACGACCGATTCTCGTTTATATTATTATTTTACATTTCTACAAATGTTGTCTATATATATATTTCAAGCGATTAGATTTTATTAGCTGTAAATAGATTTATTAAATTTAAATCACTGTAGTGAACAAATGTAAATATACTAAGAGGTGAAATAGCAATTAAAACATATCATTCGCTAATTTTGCTACGAAATTTTTGAAAACAACAACAATACACTAATTTTGATAGTCAAATGATGAATTCAGATAAATATGGAAGATAATTTTATTAGGCAATCATTAAATCAAGTTTTTTATAATTTTTATAATAATAAACTAATGAAATTCGAATATTTTTTAAATTAGTAATTAACAAAACATAGCTAGAATAATTATGTTAATTTTAGAATTAATATCTAAAAAATTATATTTTTAACATTTTAGAAAAATGTTTAGAATCAATATATTATAAGTTAAATGTAAAATTAACATTTGATAAAAATACATGATAAAACATTTTTTATTTTGATTTTATTCAGAAATCAAGTTTTTTTACTCCAAGCATTGGTATAGATTATAGTATTCAAATTATTCTTAATTAATATTATTTGCATTGATTTATAAAGTATATCGCTATTACACAATTAGCTGAAAAAATCATTTTTCAAATATAAGAAAAAATTTAATGAATTAATTTAATAATAATATGATGAATTATTATATCTTTTTTAATAACGTTAAGGATACAAAAGTAGATCGGTTGATATATAGAGATTTTTAACCATTAAAACAAATAAGAAAAAAAGCTTATCAATTAATTTTAATAACAGATAAAATTTGTAAAAAATGATATGTTTCAAAATTTTATGACATTTAAAGATATTAAAGTAAAACAAAAAAGATTAAAAAAAGTTGTTTGAAAGAAAGCATTTATTCTTTACCAATTGAATACTGTTTGTCAAAGATTACATGTCTTTAATCATTTTAATTTTTAAATGTTATACATAAATTTTTTGCATTATGTCTGCTTTTTTTTTAAACTATGAAAAAGAATTATTAAACATATTTTTTCAGATTTTGATAAGGTTAAACGAAGTTTATTATTTAAAGTTCCAAAAAAACTCGAAATAATAAAAAAAGAAATAAACGAAGAAGAAAAAATAGAAACTTGAATCAAATTTCTTTTTTAGTCTTGACATCAATTTAAAACTTGGAATACCGTCAAAAAGGCAATAAATACCAATTCCTCTGAGTATTGTCGTTATTCACATACGCTGTATTCTTATCTGTGTGCATTCATCGTTTTGTTTGTTCAAGACTTCGTAAACATTTTATCGTGCTTTAGATTTCAGGTCTATCGCATAAAGATTGTTTATTTTACAATGTAGCCTGAGTTTTTGAAACAGTTGAAGTACGAGCAAAAGAGCGAGACAGAGAGAGAGAGAGAGAGAGAGAGAAGAGAGAGAGAGGGAGAGAGAAAACGAAGAAAAAATCTATCGAAAAAAGTCGCGGCAAAAATCTAGCTAATGAAAAGTTGAAAAATCGATGATGAAAGGGAGGACGCCATCCATGTTGGATGCTTTTCACTTGGCCTCGGGGCTGGCCCAGCCCATGGGCCCGACGGGAGGAAAATCCGCGCTCCCCTCCCAGGCGCGCCAGCCCTCGACGCCCTCCCCTCCTTCGCTTTTTAATCGCGGCGACGGCAGCTGAGCGAACCTGCGAGCCGCTATAGGCGGAGCCTGGAGGACGCCTCGTTCTCGCCAATGGCCGACACGAGTCGCGGACTGCGCACCAGAGCGCCACGGCTACTCCGTGGGATCGGTGGGATCCTTTCGCGGTAACTTTGCCGAGAGCTATGACGCGAGTGCGTCCAAAGGTCGCCGGGACTGACGTGTTTTTTCATTTTTACGTTATTACAGTCATTATCCTTCTTACTTCATTTCTTTCTCTCTCTTTTTATTACCAGTATACATAGCACTTTATTTTTGGTTCTGTGTACCGCCGATTTCCTCCTCCCGAGTCACGGACTCACTTCATTACTGCTCTTATTTCGTCAATCACGTACGCATGATACTTTTCCTCAATACTCGGCAGATAATCTGTGCACGTTCCCTTTGCGTTCCAACTTTCTTAAATATCATTTTTGGTGCATGCGATTCGCAAATGTGTATTTTACAGCTTCCTTCTGCATGCAAAATATACATCTGCAGTCCATTGTTTCGATCACGCTAATATAATTGCTAAGGTAACTAAATTTTAATAATGGAAAAATAACACAACGGAGACTCGTTTCTTTTGAAAAAGAATTTGCTTTTTATTTTCAAGAGAAAACCAGAAATTCTCTTCTTAAAAGTTTATAAAGCCGGTCTAAAGAGTTAATCTGATGCAAAATATTAGCTTGTTCGAAGCCATTAAGAGTTTCAAGAGTTGCTATTTTCTGATTGGATTATATACAATTGTGCGCTTATTCGATATATGATGGAAACGAGAAAAAAATGCGATTATAATGTATATAATTCATCGATTATAAAAATAAACGTATAATTATAAAGGTCGTTCAGTCTTAGAGCTGAAAGGTTATTTTAATGGGATTAATTACAGTTTGACATTACTTGACTCCAAATTCTCAATCTTAAATTTTTTTTTATCATCTAAAATTCAATGACTTAGATTTGAGTGATTCCCTGTTCTTTCATAATTTTCTTTTTGAATTTGAATTTAAACGCTTAATGTATTATTTGCTGATATTTGTGTTGCTGTGCTGATTATTATTAACGCAAATGATTTGAGTAATATCTAAGCAGCCCATTAAGTATATCTCACTATCAGACGCGCCTGGTATTTTATGGTGTCGGTATTTTTTCTACGTCCTGTATATGAGAATTCGCGATATTGCTTTAGTATACTGACCGTCGCTTTTTCTTGTAAAGATAGTGATTATTAGCCGAAAAGAAACTTAACCGGTTTTAGGATATAAGTTACACTACTAAGTGATAGAGCAAATAATCGTTATGCATCCTGATCTTTGGGATTTATTCTTGGATTTGAAGTCTAATATGAATCATCTGTATTATTGGATAAAAAATTTCGCTCAGAAATATGAAAATTAGCATTCGAGTAATCTTTTAAATGCAATTGAAACTCTTTAACCATTTAATGTGCAAATCGATTGTTAAATAACAAATACGAAGTGAACTACAATGCAACTATTATATAATATGTATCTGACAGTGTAACTGTCGAATCGATGTTCCTGAAGATGCAGCATACAAGTGGTATTGAAATGATTACTCGTCTTCGAAATGTCAAAAAACATTGATTTAAAAAAATCTGGATATAATGACGCTGTAATCTGTCAATGTAATAAGTATCGTTTTGTGCGAATTATAGCAAGCATTGTTGGTACTGCTCAATACTCTGTTGCGGAATGGCATTTATACAGTTGAGAGGAAGTGAAGAAAGTTATTGTTGCGGGCGGCAAATATTGTTACGGCCATTACGTGAGTGCAAGGTATTCTTTTCTGTCATTTATAAATTTTCCTTCTCCTTAACATAAAAGGGAATAGAGCCGTGTGCCGATTGTAAAGGAACACAATATTTTGCAGTATCAATGGCGAAATGGCATACCTTGTGCACAAGATGCCCGTTGTAAATTTTGCGTCACCCTAGGTCCGACGCTAGGCATCCGCGGGTTTACTACAATGTACACACCCTAAACATTGGATCTGTAACTTTGTGTTATAATATGCTGTTGTTATTTTCAATTGGAGTTTGGTTTTGCTTTTGTGCCCCTTATCGTTGTATATCTTGAGAAAATTTCCGCTTTGTCTTTACTTTTACAGAGTCATGTTTTCGCACCCATAAAATTATATAAAAAATAGCTTATATAATACAATTTTTTTATAACTCGAGTCAATGATCTTAAAAATTATCTGCTCCATTAGAAGGTGAAAATAAATAATCGTAAATGGCTCACTATGCGTAGTGTATTCTTCACATACCAATTTGAAAAATTCTTTCTAATATATCTAATAAAGAATTGGCTTTTCAATTTCTTATACTCTTAACTTTTAATGCATCTAGTAACTATCTACCAAAATTTCATCTTAACATTATCTTTATAAAAATTTTTAGTGTTGTAAAAATATAATGTTGTGGAATACTTTTGTTTAAATGTATATATATATACGTTTACTATTACTTTAATCCTTTTCAGTAACCTAAAGATTCAGTCATCTAGGATTTTTCCTAATTAATGTAATAAGTAATTCATTTTATTATATTTTATATTATACTTTAATTTTGAATTATACGTAAAGAAATAATTTTATTTGGGATTGTGTGAAAATCACCAATTCTTAATATTCTCAAAATAGAATTTTTTATGGAAATTTATTGATATAATAAAAATTTTTCTTAAATAAATAAATAAATAATAGTAATATTAATATAATTAGATTATTTTATTATTATTTTTTAAAACAAAAAATTATATTATACTCATTGAGATTTTTTCTGTAAATTCACAAAAAATTAACAGGCAAAACTGATATTAAATTTATTTTTTATAATAATATTATATTCCTTAATTTTGTAATAATTACTTTTTAAGAATATACTAACACGCTATTTTATAGTGATCCGCTTCAATATCGTCTTTCTACTTGATACTGATGCGTCCAAAAGATATTTTATCCCCATCAAGTAAATTTAATCACGATTCAATTATTCTTTATTATTTCACACATTTAATTCTTCTCGCAATATAACTGTTATTATAAAATTATGTTATTATATTAATCAATATTTTTCTTACTTGATAGAATAGTATAGTATAGTAGTTTATTGAACAATATTACACTTGTTATGAATCATTATATTATATATACATTTGTCATATATCCAAGTTTTACATATAATCCTAACATATCTAATTACATCTTAACATCAAAATCAATTCAATTTTATAACTTTTATTTATAGTATAGTTTAACAGTTACCTTATACCTTACATCTAAACATTGAATCTTAATAGAGTTATTTTTTACTAGATGGAAAGAATAGTTAAATCCAACTTAAAAAACATTTTTCGTTTTTACACGAGTAAAAATATGATTCTTTTTATGAATTATATTTATCATGTATAATTTATTTATAGATTACTGTCATTGTAAATTAATGAATATTAAAACGAAAATGCTTTTTTAAAAGTAGTCGCTCACTGTTACAAAAATCAATTAATGAAAATAACTCATTTTAATTTTTTTTTTATTAATTATATTTAGTTTAAATTAAAATTTTTTTTTTAAACGAATATTTCATGTATCTATCGTTATGTAATTGTAATAATTCGTGTTATACTCGAATAAACTATTGTGTCCTTCATTCTTTAATTCTTTCTCGTATTTTTCCCATAGAACTCAATTTTCAATACAGATAAAATCATAAAAATAGTTCAACATAAATTTTTATAATGACTTGTACGAAACATATTATTTGAGTATTAAAAGTATATTTATCAAAGTCATTGATCCCAAAAAAAATTTATATATATACACACACATTTTCCAAAATTTTTGTTCTGAAATATTAAATTAAAATATATTAACTTATAAAACTGGAGGACGAATTTTCTACAAACTCAAGTTATATTTATTTTATTGCTTAACACCTCTAATGATTTGACAATATACAATGTCATGTTGTTTAATGAAATTGATTATGTGATAATAAATGTATTTACTTGACTTAATATCACTTATATTAATAGCAAATAAATAATTTGTACTTATAGTGATCATTATCTTGTACCCAAATATTTATTTGTATTAATGACCTGCTGTGCACCGAAAGCAGAAAGTTCTAGTTCCAGTAAGCACTTTTAACAAATTTACATCCACTGCCGTGGAATCTTATTGTTAAACTGAATTTCTTACTATTGCTTTTTGAATCTCTTTTAATTTCTAGTATTAAGTATTTTATGTAAATATTTCAAATATACATAGACACTGCCTATGAAAAATTTATAAGCTGACCTTGAGAAAGACTTAGAAATTTGCGTGGCAATCTCTGACGTAAGGTTAATCTGGCGACAATGACTGAAAAAATCCATGTACTTAAACTTGTATATTTACACAAATTTTTATGAGTCTTTCCCTATTGCAACAGAATTATGAGAATTAACATTATTTAAATCAGTCTAATTATTCGAATAGTAAGTCGATAGATCAATAAATAATTCGAATGGTTGTAGTTTTTTTTACAATTATCTGATTTAATCTTCTGTATATCTCAAAACATTATCTAGTCCAGAGGTTATCATTAGAAAAACTTTATACGCTTTACCATCAAGTGTTTATAAATACAAAAAATCATCGTTGAACTGAATGCTGAGATACTTTTAAAGGATCTTTTGTTTTGCGACTTCAAAATTTGTTTTAAAAAATTTTTATGAAAACAAACTGTTTGCGAGTTCGTACACATCGTTCTGTAATAACGCATGTGTAAAGAGCAATTTATATTGATTAAAAACAAATATACAATTACAATAAAATTACATATTTTTTTTTAATTTTCTTTAGGATTATTCATTTTATGAAAAGCATTATTTATCTTAATTTAAAATAAATTATTTATACTTTAATTAGTCTTAAAAAATATATGTATCAATAACACACGCGTTAATATATTACGAACACTTAAAATACCATTAAAATTGACATACTTACAATTTTATTTCAAGGGGTAAATTTAAAAAATCATTGAATAAGTATTTTTTATAATTTATAACTTACCATTGATTATTTAGTGCCTTTATAAAATTCAGTAAACTGCTTATTCGCAATAGTTTATGGAATCTGTAATCAGTCGAAAAAAATACTCGTTCACTTGTTTGGTTTTCATATATTTAACAATTACATAACGGTTAGGGGTATCTCAGGAAAAGTATATACCTACTCTACATTTCCTCCATAAAATTTAAATGGACTTTTTTATTCGTTTATCATTAAAAAGATCGCTTTGGATAACGCAATGATTTTGCGTTTCTCATTGTAATTTTAACACTTGACCTCTAAGAATAGGGCAAGTCAGATACCGGTTGCATTTCCTCAATAAAATATTTACGATTTTCATTTTTATCTATTAATATTACTGATTATTAATAATGGTGAATTACTCATTTTATTTTAATTTATTTTAATATTATTGATACAGTTATATGAAAAATAAAATAAACCAACATACACACACGCACGCACACACACACACATGTCATGAAAAATACATAATTTTTATATACTTTTTCATAAAAAAATCTGATAATTTTCAAAATATATATTTAAAATTTTTTTGAATAGAATATAGCGAGTTCTGTATCAACTAAAAATTATCTAGTTATTATAAAAAATCCGTTACAGAAATAGATATCTCTTAAATTTATTAACTAAAATCACTCTATAATCGTCGTATATTTTTAGTTATAGTTATTTATAATACTCTAATTATTAGTATTGATGCTGACTTTTGTCATTAATATCAACCATAATGAAAATATAAATACGTTGACTATGATTTAATATAAGGCTTATTTTTTTAAATATATCTAAAAATTGTCATAATGAAACAATGAATTTTGAAAATATTAATTTAAATGCAAAAAAATGATATTGAATTTTTATAAAATGCCTAATTATCAACTAATAATAATAAATAAGGAAAATAATAATTATAAACAGTATGACATCTAATTTGTGTAAATAATTTTTGTTTAAATCGACGTTATAATATGAGATTTAAACATCGTTTGTAAGCGATATTATTATTCACATAGGAACAATCGGTGATAGAAAGACAGATAGACAGAGACAGCAAAGAGAAATAAATACCGTATAAAAAGACAAGATTAGGGATAAAGAAGAAAAAATAGATATAAATGTTACGAGTGATATGTACGAAATCATATAAAATAAACAGATGTGAAAATATTGTGAAATGTAATTTTGTTAGAAGCATTGTGTAATTTTATAAAGAACAGTGTATACATTGTTCCCAAATAAATAAAAATAATAATTATTATTCTCGCTCACGTTGATCATCTGATTTATTTTGCGATTGATTTTTCGCGATAGCAAATATTTAATCGAGAAAGCAAATTGTTTCGATGTTATAAAATGATTTTGATCAAGTTGTATCCTTTATCAGTTTTGATGAACTGCAACAGCCATCATACGAAATACAATGGCGGAAAATTCTTGTTTTTGGTAACGCTATTTTCGTTTTTTGATAAAGAGTACGCGAATGTGTTCTGTTGGAAAGTAAGACTGCATTCGTATCGAGCCGATATCTTCAATATCTTCTTCTAGCAGCGTCTGGACTGCGTTCACTCGATATGTCAGTACCAAAAGTTAAGCTCTTGTAATCCATCAGAAACTAAGGGCAGTGTGGCACATGTTCGTTGGGTTCGTCAGGTTCGTCGACTGCGATCGCGTAGTTCTCGAGACGACGGCCCGGGAATAATTTCCAGCTCGGCTCAGTTTCTCAAGTATACGATTTCTCTCGGGTCCTCGAGCAAGGCACGATTCGAATTCAAAAGTAAACAAGAAAGAAAAAACTCAACTGCGCAAACTACTAATCTAATCTCAGCTGCTGCATAATAGACCCGACGGCCGGCGAAAGTTTTAAGCCCGGAAAAATTGAAATCTCGTCCTCGGCGGCTCGCACAGTAAACGCGCGAAGGATTATCTAGGAGCTTTTTCCTAGCTTTGTCGTGGAAATGAAGTGTACTTAGTTCCTTAGTTCTCGACCGAATGCAGCCATAAAAATCCTCTCTCTGGATGCCGGGCAACCCTCCGGCCCCTGTATTCGGCAATAAGTGCAAACATGAGGCCCGTCTGCCTCTGAAAAGACTCGGCGGTACTTTCCTTCCTTTCTGCGCGTTTTTTCCGCTCTCCAATCTGCCTGCAGAGAGGAGTTTGATCTGCCTCTGCGCGCCGGCCGTTGGGGTGGCAATAAAACGCGCAAACTTTCCTCCAGCTTGACCAACTCTACCTGACTACCCTCTGCGCGATTCGTCTTCTTTCTTTGTTGCAGAAAAACTGTAGGGAGATCGGCAGAGCGGGAAAGAGCGAGAAAGAGAGAGAGAGAGAGAGAGAGAGAGAGAGAGAGAGAGAGAGTTATAGAACATGATTACCCTGGCAGTAAAATTAATATTGTTTAAATGCGGTCTGAAAAGGGACCTAAGCACCGCGTCACCTTCATAAAAGGGCTCCCAACATTCACAAGCCGCTCTGGTTGCCAACTATTTTCTTCCATCTCGCCCTCTCGTTCTCTCTCTCTATCTTTATCTCTCTTTTTCTTGCACTGTTTTATTTACAAACGCGTCCCGCCCCTCTCGTTCTCTGCAGAGCTGCAGTTTTTGCTTTGACTCGTCATTCTGCAAAATTAATCATTTTTTACCAGTCAAATCTTGAACAATATTATCTGAATTCTTTACTTTAATACGCAGAATCTCAGTTTTGCAATATGAAACACGAAAGTCTGTATACTGTTTGCTTAAAATTTGCACAGAGAAAGTGTCGTCAGGTTCATCGTGATAGATTCATCACTCGCGATAATTATCCAATTCTTTTTAACTCAAGAGATATAAAATTTACCTTTTCTTTACAATATTTGCAAGTAAAGTAGAAATATCATTTTTCATTTGAATAACATTTATCTAGATGTAATGTAAAACGAGATTATCTTCATTTAAACTACCTGAACAATCTGTTTCAGAAAAAAATAGCAGACAAAATTACGTGCGCTCTTCGTTACATCAGACGTTTCTGTCAAGCAATAATTAATTCTCTCATAACGATTTAACACTTTCGTAATTTTTTCACCTTCAACGTTAAACCTTTTTCAAGGAAAAAATGCATTGCTTTGAATACAACAATTGATTTATATTTAATAACTTCTAATTTCTGCGCCGGTTAAAAAATAAAAAAATATTGCAAGAAGTGATCGAGTCTTTAAAAGCCATAATCTTATTTATTTTCACTTTCTTGTACCAGACTTATTTATATTCGGAATGCTGTACGATACGTAATACACGAGAGCATCCTCGGCGTCACCATCATCGTTGTCATTAAATGATTCCCGCAAAAATTTTTACGCGCGTGGGATTTTGCTCCTCGTGCCGTCTGCGAGTGATAACGCGTACGACTACTATAAGTTCAAACAACTAAGAAAATACTCTAGGATTACATTTGGTGTAATTATTCGTCGCCTTATTTTTCGTGCACCGGCGCGGTGGTAAGGCCGACTTTATTTTTCTCGACTTCTGGAAATATATATCTTGGAAAATGGTAACGAAATAAAAACAATTTGAGAAAAACCCCTGTGCTTTTTCAGAAACAATGTTTTTATCAAAGATATAATTGCAAGTATGTTTATTTTCGAATTTATTTTAGTAAAGGAATGGGTTAACTGTAGGTGCGCGTATACGTAATTTTTATAATAATTAAAACTATGAATTATTGCGGAAAACTTCAAAAATAGGAATTGTGAAAAAATATAATATTTAGATTGATTGAAAAATTATAATAAAACAGCATAGTTTAAAGATAAATGTAAACTCTTCTCTGAAGTTCAATATAAAGTATATTCGCGAAGCTTGTTCATGGAATTAGTAAATTTATAGTCTCTTTAAAATCTGTAATTTCACAATATGATATTTTTATATTAGTTTGCTCACAAATGATTTATAACAAACATAATAGTATTTGTTAACTTTAATCATTAAACGATTATTATTGCTTTCACAAGCATATTATAATTATTATACAACTTTTCACCCCACGTATAAGTACATTATTTTAATTATGTAAAATATTTTTTTCATACATTTTTTTCGAGTATCGTTTATTAAATAATGATGTCATTTCTTTAATCAAAAATTACTTTTGTATACATTCAAAGCATGAAAAATGTCGTTTACTTCAGGTAAATAAGTTTCATACTTCCATTATTTTTTCCCTAACGAACAATTAACCTAATCTCAAAAAGATATCAAGCGGATTTTTTGACACATAAAGTTCTTATCATTCTTTAAACTGCGTAATGATTGTTTTACACAAATCGACTGTGAAATCTCAACATATATAACTATTGAGTTTTTAAGTCTCAATATTATTTAAAATTTATGTAATTACATTTCTAGAATCTAAGTGATTCTAAATTTTTAACAAGTGATGATCTATAACCTGATGCCTTTATTACTGTCTCAGCAAGTGTCGCATGAACCACCAAACCCACTCAACTGATTTGAAACTTATATTTATAAGTGTATACGCGGAATAAAATATTTCTTAGCTGTTGTAACTTAAGAATTTCTCTTTTAAGTATACGAGTGAATACGCGAATGAATTTAAATTTACTAGAAAGACGACCAGCTTATGTTTTCTTATTAAAACTCTAAATATATTGTTGCTAAAGTTCGACTTCGATTTGCGTCATATTCATAAATAGTATTAACAGTTAAAGTACAAATATTGTAAGCGTTGTAATAAAGACAATGAGCAGCAGGGAAACGGCTTATAAGAAGTGCTTGAATTAGTAAAATAAGTGGGCCGTAACTTTCTGTACGCTTACAAAGTAATTCAATCAGCTTATTATAACTGGTAAGGAATTAAAAGTGTTGAAATAAAATTTACTCGCAACATATAAAGAGTTTTACGAAAAGCCAATATGACTAGGAGAGGCGGTAATTGTGAAAAGAATGAATAACTTGGAGGAGAGGGGATGGCGAGAGTCAACATGGGAATGATGCTCGCAATTTCCGTGGCGCCTAAGGAGCACTTGGACGACCCAGTGCTCGTGAAAGGTCATGAGCGCAAAGAGCTTTTAGGTACTAATTTTATGTGAAGATACGAGACAAAGAGAGGGAGGGAGAGAGAGAGAGAGAGAGCGTGTGTAAGGTGGGAAGGTTTTCGACTTACGCCCTGGCGTGCCATCGCTTCGCATCCCGCAGGTCTCGTAATCCGTTACACACGCGCTCGTCGTACACGCCGTACACGTCGTACACGTCGACTCTACCTATAACCAACCTACCCGGCATCTCTCGCCTGCAGTATAACTGAATGTTATGGCTGGTTGTTGGCGCACCGTCGTGGAGGGGAGGCATTCGCGCGTTCCCGTCGCTCTAAGGATCGCTTTTTACTTTTGACTTCGGGCCACTCCGTGCGTTACGACAGGATTGAACGGCTAGATGAATAAAGGCGTGATAATCCTTGCGTGAAGGCTCGGGTTGAGCTGTTGTGACTTATCCGTCGAGATTAACGAGTATGACTCCGAGTGTATCTGCACTGGCAAATCATTGCATTCAGCTTCGAGTTTAGAGTTGCCAAGGATATTCTCAGGATGGGCGGACTTTTCAGAGCTTTCTTAATTCGTTCACAGCATGGCTCGTAATAATATCTATTATGTGGAACAAAGCCTAAAAAACACTTATCTAATTACTTTCTTTAATCCGTGAAAGGATTCGTGGAATGAAGGTATTAAAAGGCCGTACAATTTATACGTTAATATAAGCATGTCCTTACTGGCTATTTATAAAGTAAAGATGGGCTTACTTGACTCTTGTTTAGCTAGAAAAAGGCAATTAACATCGTAATAATCGCAAAGCAAAGGAAAAAATATTTTCTCGACTACTTTATTTCCCAGCGTTATCTTCGTTGTCCATTCTTTTCTTAAAAGCCTCTTAATCGTTTGAAAAAATTAGGTATATTATTCCAAGTTTTATTGCGGTATTAGCAATGCTAATTTTTGTAAATTTAAACAAGGATTTTAAAAAAAGGTACCATGAAAAATTATTTTAGTATTGGATGATCGTAGACTGCTCGGAGACTTCATTGTGATAAATTATTATTTTTTGTGACTTAAAAAATATGAAGTTTTGCTGTGACTCGAAACAAGAGGTACGAAATTAGTATGGCTTTGTCGCTCATTCGATTAGTTTTCATGGATCCTTATCCTCGTGGCAATTCAATAATATATATATATATATATATATATATACAATCATAATTAATGTAAGGTGACGTTGCATATCTGCTTCAACTTCGTAAAAAACAAGTGTTTCCAATTTAAAATTTGCAATACGAAATGCTGATAATTCAAATCAATAGTGAAAACAATAGATTTTACGAAAAGAATAAAAATTGAAGAAATTGAAGATGGCAGTCGTGGGGAATTACGTAAGTTATACGACGCTTAACATCGAAGGTGAGAAAGAGAAAAAGATATTTCTCCACATTTGTTTAATACACAATTGAATAAACAGCTAAAAGAAGAATCGATGAAATAAGCAGGAATTAGGCTCGAGTTTTTTGTTGATGCGCAAAAGCAGAAGGGGATAGAGGTACGAAGAAGGAAGCGAACGTAGATGTACGAGACGTGAAATGGAAAATGAAATGTCTTCTCTTTTTCTCTCGAAGAACGAGTCAACAAAAGCCGCGAAGCCATGCTTTCATTCTAGATAAGGTTTGCGCGCAGCTACTCATGTAATCGTAAGAGCACGTACAAATACATTCACTTGGGTCACGCTATGGCTGAGCTTACGTACGTCGAGAGCACGACCGCACGGATATACGTGCATCAATATAGCGAGCCTCCATTTTATTGACGTCATAAAAAAGGCAGAAAAATACAGAACATTTTTACAATTCGATCATTAAAGTCGGCTCGCAGTCCCGGGGAGATATCCGCCAATTATACCGTTTCTCCGTCCTGCTCCTTTTTCCATATCAAAGCTTCTTGGCAGGCTTCCGCGTCTATTTTCTCGCGGTTCCCGTGTGTGTCTTCTCCTTCTCCTTTATTTTCCTTCTTTACATACACAGAACGAAGCTGAGGTAGGGAGGGTTCGTACTCGTTTTTCGCGATGTTTGGCTTCTTCCTTTTGGTGCCGCTGGAAAAGTTTCGTGTATGCGAGCGCACGAGCAGTAAACCGATTTAGCTTTTTTTTAATGAACTAAGCGCGAGAGCGTGTCCCGGTCGGCGATGATGCAGCCGATCGAAGACCGCTCATGTAATTATGAGTGAATTTCTTTTTATATGCACGTCGGTCTTGTATTTCTAACTCGTGACTACTTCGAATTATATGTATATATATATACATATATATATCAAATGTGCCCTTACTTCCAATCATTTCCTGGAATCTGAATCGCGGCGTTTTATTCCCGATTATTTCACAAGAAATGGCTAATGATCATCTTATACGAGCTTCCCAAGATTAGCTTTACAACAGCTAGTTCTTAAATTTTTTTAATCTTACTGCTTTCATCCTTGTTAATTTTACGCTTAAAAGCCGAGAGGGCAGGCATAGTGTTTTACCTCGTTCGTGCGTGTATCTATGATTACTGGTACAGCTGAGCAAATCTTTGTTTAATTATGAAAATTTGAAAGAGCTCTTTCCATTTTTTTCACATTTGCAATCGAGATAATTACGTTACATTTCATTGTAAATTGCATTGTTTTTTAACTGGATTTATTGGGACCGTATTTATTTAAAAATAAGCCACGGTACAACGAACATAACTTCGAAAAATACATAAAATATCAGATATCATAAGATCATGTTTTAAATCACCATCTTAAGGTTTCTATTTTATTGATGCTACAATTTAAGGCTTATTGCAAGAGGCAACAGTTCTTTGAAATCAAATGATTTAATTCATCCTCTTTCTTGCCACACAAATGTTCTTAATAAATTTTTTATATCAGAAAATATTAATCGATTAATTAATTACCTTTGTTATGTTGAGTTCAAGTTGAATTCAATGTCTTTTTTGTACATTGTGTGAGTAGCAATACTGGGAACATTTAATATTCATTGTTATTTGGCAATATTAAAATACAGTCGATAAAAAACTATATAACTTTTATGTTTTATATTTAACAAGTAATAGTTTGAAAATAAACAAAAATAAACACAACTAATAATACAGTAAATAGAGTAATATTATGCGTAAAAATGCAGATGGCGTCCTTCGAATGGTCGACTGGATAAAATGTAAATTACGATATTATTTGAGTGAGAATGAGTTAAAAGAATGAATCCTAATGATCATTGGTCAAAGGTGAATTCCTTGCGTGGTTTAGCAATAGAATCGGGAGAACCGATGGAACTGGTGAAACTTATACTAAAGGGTTACTACGAGAGGATAATAAGCGTATGATAATTGAACGTTCTTTGTCCGGGTCCCCGCTTTAGTTTTATAGTCCACAATAAATTACAAGTTTATTTGAGTCTCATAACCCCTTCCTAATTCTTCGTTGCTCTGCAGACTGACGCGCGCGACTTTGCAATAAAGCTTTTCCGAAACTCGCACTATTATTTATTCCTTTTGTAGTTAAATTTGTTGATAATTAATTCACTGTGCCTATAAAATAATTACTAGTATTTTTGAAACTTTAGTGGTTTACAATAAAATCAGTTCATAAACTTTATAAGTACAATTTTAAACTATTTAGTTTTTCGTAATTGAATTTATTTCCTACAATTATAGTTTATTGGTGTGTGATTAAAAGTTGATAGTTTTTTAAGTGTTAAATATTCTAATTTTTGTAAATTTCTTTCAATAAACCGCGTTACTTTTATGAAAAACGATAGATCATAAAAGTATTGGAAAATAAATGGCAGTCAGCAAACTAGTACTTTCCAGTGCACGTAACGCGAAAACTTATATTTAGTATACTTGTATAAAAACTTGTACTAACTTGTACTACTTGTATAAGCTATTGCAAGTTTATTCTAACACATTATTCACGCCCTGTCTTTACATAAATGTTCGTCATTAGCTAATGCCTTTACTCGCTTTCATTCGACATATTTTTGAGACTTCGTAAAGAACGAATTTATAGGCAACATTGGTTCGTGCGTTCAATGAATTAAGGATTTTCAGAATTGCATATCGTTAATATTAGCACTTATTTTCTAACCCCTGTGGGCTTTATTAAGAGAGTTGGATAAACTCAGTTTCGTTATTGTTAAACATAATTTACTCGTTTATTGTGCAGTTCGTATGGCAATTATAAATTCTGGAAATCAAGGAAAAATCTCGAGATATAAGCGTTCGTTCGGAGGATCGGAGAATATTTGCTCTACATTAGTTACAAGTAGGAGGCAATTAATAAGTGCTAAGCATCGAATAATTATTTCATAGACATGCACTGGGATTTATTCTCTGTACGGATAAAGAGGAAGCTCAGGTAGAGCTAAGAGTTAATCGGACGATGTATTAATTGCCTGGACTTGGAAGCGAATTAGGAAAAAAGCTTAATATCCAAGATGATGCCAATAAAAATTCGCCTTCTAACGAGCATCACAAATCGCTCAGTAGGAAAGAGTCCGGTTGGCTTTCGAGCAGCGACGTCGCGCTCCATAGGACAGTCCAAGATTATGGGCGGAAGGGCAAGGATTTCCGGAGTTTTTAAAAAGGTCGGTCTGTCCCCAATGTGTCCAGATTCACTGGCAAGGAAACCTGCTCTGGCTTGCGCGGATTGGCCCTAATTGTTCTATTGCCCGCAATTTTACAGTATACAGTTAGGTGTGGGTACTCCAAAATGTAGGCGTACATGCGCGGACACAATGTCAGTCTCATGATTTTCGAGGCAGACCCCCGGAAGCGCACGGACGGAGCCTCGAAAATGGGCCAGAATAAGACGCCGCCACCGCTCCGTTTTTAATATAGAACGGTATATTATTTTATTGCAGTGCACGGGACTTCTCGGAAGAGCAATTGGTTTTAAAGGGGGCCGGGGTCAAATGTAATTGCGCCCGCTCGCTATGGCTGCTGGTCACTGTAATGTGGGCCACGAGGGGCTGAAAAATTTCCATGCCGCTTGACGAGAGCCCAATCGGTGTCATGGCAAGACCAACGCAAAGCACAACCGTGCCTACCTCCCTTATCGAAATGCAACTTTCGCGTCCATTTTCGGCTTTTGAGGAAGCTTATGTTATTTCAATTACAACTAATTTTTGTCGATTACAATAAACGTTTCGCATTCGGCTGAATGGATCTATTTTCAAGTATGCAAAACCTTTTATGTGCGTTGTTTATACAACTCCATTATTCGAATTTTTTTTTATCCCGATCTTTCGCTAAAAACATTTTCTTTGTGATACTTTTCGCCCCGTGATATATGATTTAGATTAAAGGCTCCACAACAAGTGCAATAAACGAAAGAACATCTTTCAACGTGTGAATTTCCAATCTGAAAATATTTACTCGATACTTTCATTGCTTTTGATGATTGTATTAAAGTAATCCTTTCGCGAGTAATGATATTCGAATTTTAAGTATCATTATAAAATTTTATTTAAAAGTCAAAATCCATATTGGTACTCGAACGACACGTCTGGTTTTAAGAACGTTTTAATGGGATAAATATTTTTGATAACAAAGTCAAAAATTAACATGTTTAAAAAAATTTACAAAAATCAATAAATTAACGTAGAAATAAATGGTAAAAGTATTACAAATACCATTAAGAATGATACACAGTAGTAAAATAAGTTAAGTAAAATAAATGATGCGCAAATAATAAAGACACATATTTTTTCGGAATTCCATTAAAAAATATTTACCGTGGTCTGCAGAAATCGTTAAAAATGTTTACGTGAAGTCGAGATTAAGCTTATTAAACTATAGTGCGCGAATTTGTACTTGTGTAGAGGGAAAAACAACGTTACTTTTACGTACTCGTAACGCACATAATATCCAACAACAACTATTAACCGTTATGACTTCAAAATTTGAACACTCGACTCTGTGACGTTGTTTCATAGTGTTGTCCTAACCATCTTCACTTCTGGTTGTCTAAATGCATTGATTGCTGTAATGTCCAATTGTAAACTCGGCCAGAAAAGCGTCAAAGGTTCGAGCTGCAAAACCATATGACCTGCACTCTAATCGTCAAGAGCTACTTGGAATTATTCTAACGATTATTTCTACGTAATACAGTCTTTCTGAAATTATATTTATTAGTTGTTAATCGTTTTTTTACGTTGTAAGCTTAAAATTTTTATTTTTTTCTCATTGTACAGTTTTTATATAAAATTAAGTAAGAAAATAATTTTTACGAAGAATAATAAATTATGCTGTATACATTTATTTATTAATTTTATTCAACTCCAAAGTATGAAAATATTTAGTAAAAGTGTAATAAATTTCTCAGTGTGATGTTTTTAAAATAAATATAACAGGTTAATTAAATATCTTACTTTATAATGAAATAAGTCATTGAAAAATGTGCTATCAAGCATGAAATAGCATTCATCAAATTTTTATTGTCTTCTGCCAAGCGTATATTATTATTAAACTATAAGTTTAGAGTCAACAAACTATCCGAACGAAATACCTATTAAATAACAATTTTTTACGTTGCTGATCTGTCTTAAAAGAATTTAGTAAATTTTAAATGAATTCAAATGAATTCGACATTGTGTATTATTTATGTAAAAAACTATTCTTTAATATTAGTCTAATGATTAAAATGCACAGTTCCAAATTTTATCTTTAAATGTTTAGCATAGTAAATTAAACATGAACTGCTTAAAGGACTGAATATTTTAACTAGAAAAGACTAATTTATGTTGTTGTGCAATCCATTTTTTTGTTAATTCTATAAAAAATTTACAGTTTAATATATATTTTAAATTAGTTCTTAAATGGGGTTGGTATTTATTCATTTTGTCATCTTCAAACAATTTATAAAAATCCATTATTCTCTAGAAGCAAATGATAAATATAGAAAAAAATCAGTAAATAAAAAGGGCATATGGTGATTCTAGAAAGTAAAAACAGCATTATAATTTTAAAATAGTAATATTTAACGATAAAAAATTTTAACGGTAAATTATTTTAGAAATATTAATAAATGTTTAGATATTACTTAATCTTTTTGACGAGTTGCCCTACTTTCTTCTATTAGTTTCACAACTGTTAAGACTCGATGAAATAAAATGCTTAAGCTATTAATTGTAAAGTAATAATAATAATAATTGATTATTTGGAAAGAATGAAATGGCTCGACTCTTAAATATGCAGTAGCATTGTGGGTTAGTTAAAAAATATCATTTGGGATAATGTACGTGATTTATGAATTTCTATTCCACAGTGCGCAAGCGCTTTACATACAGAAAAAGAAAACGGTACTTTGGGACATTCAATAAGGTATAAATTAAACTTTATAGCACGATATATGAAAGGGACAAACTATGTTTCCCTTCTATAGGCGGAGCTCATCGAAGTAAGGACAAATACAAATTTCAGGGGTTGCAGTAGTTGATTGGGTGAGTCTCGGGTCAATATTGTGACACGCATTTGGCAACACTGCTTAGAGACTAGTTATTATACAGAGATTATCTTCAACTTATTGAACTTATACGTTTAATACACTGCAAACTCTAAAAGATATATTTTTTTTCATAAGAGAGTGTCTTGAAATTTTTTGTCTCAAAACGAGTAATTCACCTCAAATTTTGTATTTGTTAATAAGTATTTTTATGAATTGCTGTTGGCTTAAATGTAATAGGCTGTCTACAACTTAGTTATAAAATTAATGAATCGAGTTCATTTATTAAATGTTTAAGATATTATTAATATAAATTTGTTGCTTTTGAATTAAACACAGATTGTTAATTGTATTAAATTTGATCTACTGAAGCATATTATTTATACTAATGAGCTCTTATGGAATATTAAAATATTAATCACGATTCTCGAGTACATTCAAATATAATATAACAAATATCATAATTAGTATCAGATGAGATGTTGATCGAATGACAGACGTACCACTTATGTAACATTTACACAATAAACTCACACTTATAAAACGCGTATTAATGTGTTTTCCTGTACAATTTTATCTGTTAAATTCGCAGATAAATATCTGTCGATTTAAAACCAGAGTCTATGTCTATTTAGCTTATATTTAATAGACAATCGTTTAAAATATAGTAGACAATCAGGTGTTGTTTAAATACTGTCCCAACTTGAAACCGCGACAGCCAAACAGCATTGAAGAAATGATATAAAATGAAAAAGTGTAAAAACAATTTAAACCCGTGTATACAATATTATCTCGCGTTAATAAAAAAGTAGTTACGGGAGGATCAAAGATATTAAAAGTTCGTTTTTATTAATAGTATACTCTATTTGCAGAAAGTAATCGTT
The DNA here is from genome assembly GCA_018907185.1 of Platyscapa corneri. Classification (NCBI taxonomy): domain Eukaryota; kingdom Metazoa; phylum Arthropoda; class Insecta; order Hymenoptera; family Agaonidae; genus Platyscapa; species Platyscapa corneri. The sequence goes on from JACCHW010000083.1 coordinate 359,611, forward strand.
AGATTAAATATGTAAAAATTGTTGTATTGAGAGAAATTTTGAAGTGACTACATTTTTAGCATTTTCTACTCAATGTACAACCTATAACTTCAAAATTTTGCATTAAAATAATGTTGATTACTTAAAGATATTGGACCTTGATTAAAAGAGAAATAGCTAATAATAAATAAAAATAAAGAATAAACATGAAATGATAGAGCTTTTTTTTAAATAAATAAATTAATATTAACTAATAAGCATGTACAATTAGAGTTAAACACACGAATAAAAAATATGTTCAATTTTTTTGTTTTTTTGTTTAAAAGCTACTACAATTTCAAAAGCTACTAAGGCTCATCTTGCAATTATTATGCATAAAATTCTATCGATGATAAAATATAATTACTTTGATTGTAAATTAATGATTTTCCATCAATAGGAATGTTCTGTTATAAATGTATGAGTGAATTATAATTATTATTATAAATAAAACTTTCTTGTATAAAACTTCAAAAATAATACTTGAAATTCATTGTATCCTATTCTATACAGACTTCATAATAGATTAAAGTACTTTTTACGTTTTCAAATACAGTACCGTATTAAATTATATAGTTGGCAAAATTAAAACGAACCCTAAGTAAGTGACATCTATAGTAGTACTATTTTTGTGAACTACTTTTACGTTATGTTTGTACTGAAATTTGATATAATTTTTTGATAAGTTCTAAAGTCATTTTCAAAATTAAGATGGTAAATTCTGATAAAAGGTAATGCTTTAAAACTCGAGTAGTACATTCTACGTTAAAAAAGACTTAGATTAAAGTTTATGTTAATAATAAAAAATCACGTATATACAGATTTTTGTTAGACAAAGGTTTTTGTGCTCTATCTTATAAAACTTTATATTTGTATATGTTCAACAAGTGTAGACGATGACTTGGTATATGTTTTCAGTTATAAGCGTAGTTGCTAGGAGGCAACGATTCATAATGTTACGCACTGTGAATAATAGTTGGTAGTGTTTTCAAACAGAATTTAATAGATACACACGCAGGAGACTCCGGAATACAGAGTATAAACAAAAATATTTGTAAAAATCATATCATCACCGCGTATACTGTAGGTTTCGAATTCAAACGAGTATAATACAATTATTATAATATAGCGTCGCCGAACAAGCAATTATTCGATGAAACATTTATACCTCCTCGGAAATTGTGCTGTAAACGAATACAGGGTATAAAAGAAGAGATATTAATCATAAATCGCTATTACGGAAAGGGTAATGTAGTTCTAGGCTAACCTGGTGCACAGCGATGCGTGAGCTCACGAGTTTTTTCGGTGTTACATTACGGTTCGCGTATAGCTTCGGTTCGTGCGCCACTGATTTATAGAAGCGCGCCAGGAGACTTTTTACCGCAAGAGCGCCTTTGAAATATACGATTCTCTTGGCGCGAAAATCTCGTCGTATTTCGCAAGATCGAGAGTACAAGCGCATGCTATAAAAGAATACATCGCGCGGGTAAGTTCAGCGAGACCAATGAAACGAGCAAATTTTTTCAGCTAACCTTTGTCCGTTTGCGTTCTAAAAACACATGACTCCTAGATTTTCTATTTTTCGTGAGCACTTTCCAATTCTTTAGAGATGCAGTCGATGATTTATTGTCGAACGCGTACTCTGAAAATGATGTTGCATTACCGATTTTATCATTTTTTCTTTTTTTTCTTTCAGAGCTTATCTTTGATATTTTAAGCTGTCCTAGACAAATTGGGTTTTTACGCGAATTATTTGCATTTATACAACGAAGAATCAAGTTTTAAACGAAATTTGTCGATAAAACATATGTGAATGGCTATTTCATCCATACAAAGATTTGAGAAATCTTTAGATTTATTTAAAAGCAATTATTTACGTTTCAATATACATAAGAAAAGAGCTACGACTTTTTGATTTGTCACCGTCACAATTTATAGAAGCGATTCTTTTTTTTCCGAGCATGACGATGCAATTATACGAATTTTATATCATTATCAAAGAAAATGAAATGTCTATCATCTGACCGAGTAAAAAAGTAAATAAATAGACGAAAAGTAAATTAATAACTCGAAAGATATTAATGAAACCTCGCGTTGGGTGCATTTCTAGTACAAGTGAAAGCTTGACAAAATTTCTCGACTCCACTAATGTTTGATCAACGAAATGGCTCTTCCGTAAAAATTACTCGATCCAATAAATTCGATAGATTTTTAAAATTCGCGCTTATATCAGCCATCGTTATATTTCCTACAGTGCGCACAGGGTTGCTGTTCGCTCAAACAGGATTTGTACAATATATTTTAAGCGTAGTATAGTAGAGGAACGGAAAGCAGTTTGCTACGGCGGTTGTAAGATTTTCAGTAGACAGCACTAAAAAAATAAAGTCTCCGTGAAGCGGGAGGAAGGAAAATGGATTTATTTGCAAAGTAGAAAAGTCACGTCCAAAATACGCGCTGCACCGTATGAAACAGCAAAGCCAATGGGCGGAGCGCCGATTTATAAAAATATCGGAACCGCAATAAAGATCTTAAAAATCCATAAATAAAAGGCCGAGGCAGAATGTTGTTTGGCAGTTTGTTAACTCCAATTATATGCATCGTTTCTCTGTGCACAGTCGTATAGCTGGCTTGCCGGGTGCTCAGGAACCCCTCCATAAAGTTGATGTTACTATTTCTGTACTCCCGGAGAAAACAAGAGGAGAGTTACTGCTAGAGAAAGACCGACACTCGGTATAAGATACGCAGATTTTCTCAACTGAACTTCATACATATACCTGCGAGTTGCAGACAAACATTACTATATTTTGGAAGAGTTTTATACAGGTAGATGTACATTCGGCGCGAGCGATCCAGTGGAGTATCTTTGGTATCGGTCGGTGGTTATTTTGAGTACCTCGGACCAAGACAGTCAATGCATGCGAAAACACAAAAAAGGCATAAGTACTTCATAGCTTAATATTGATACCTAGACTTCGGTAGGGCCGTAGTCTACATTCGAAAGGATTCTAACCTCACGCATGGTATTGCCAAATCAATCTCCAATTACGATCCCATCAGTTCCTCGAATTCACACGGTCCTATGACAGCTTTCTAAATTTACAATGGCATTTTGAAAGGGGTTTTCAGTGGTTTAACCTTAATTTTGCAGTTTTTAATGAATTACGCTGAACTTCTATCGGTGCTTAAGACCCCATTTACGAATACTTCACGTATAACAATACGAAAACTCTATGCGTATGCATCTATTTTAACGAAACATTACTCTTTGTTTCGCGAATAGTAGATATGTGTTCATATGAATTTTAGAGGAATTCTTGTTCGGACATGCACGAACATAAGCACCCTTAGCCGCGCGCACGGACCACTAAACACCCTTCTAATCGTCGAAATATTTAGAAAATAATATATTTACACTTTAAATTAAGTATTTTTATTGAAATTCGAGAATTGAAAACTAAATCAAAGAGATGAAAGTGTCGTACTGTTTTTGAACGTTTATTCCTAATTTATGACATGTTGTTTTGTGTAGAATAAAAGATTGCGACCATAAAAAAGAGTAAAAATCGTGTAAAATATTATTTTTTATTTTCATGGTTAGTTAAGATTTACGTAAATAAATAATTCAGAATTTTATAAATTATTTTAAATACTAGATTTTTAAATTTGAAGCTTTTAAAAGTAGCACATTTGTAAATTAAATTTTCAAGAAAGAATTCAGTATAATAAAGTAAAAGAAACTATAACAAATATTGTCTTAGTAAAAGTATTAATAAAATAAATTGTAACCGAGTGATTTAAAAAACATGCTCAACAACTCTTCAAAGACTTAAAATAAATATTTTAAATCTAGAATTTTTTATTTACTTCGCATACAAGTAGAGTATATCATTCACTGAATTGTTTTTTTAGACCGAGATAATTTTAGTTAAGACACTTGATAATTTTTATTTACGGAGTTGACTGATTTTTTTAGATTTAAAAAATTCATTATTATTACACAAATTGTTCTGACTTATTGAAAACCATTTAAAAAAGATATATGCAAAATCATTATGGTTATATAAATTTTTTTTAATGTAGAAAAGAAATCTATTTCATTACGTTTATGTGAATATCATCAATACATTTTTGAATAATCGATTGCTTACAATTTATGTGTGTATATTTTAAATTAACTTGGATTTGAATTATATTCAATGAAGTTTCAGATGAACTAAGAATTTTGATGTACAATTTTAAATTTACTTTTCAGGCATATGATAAAAAAAGTGATATACGTGCAAGTTTAGAACCTACGCTTCATGAAACAAAAGAAATAATTATCAAATAAAGTAAATTAATTTTTATTACTTAAGGACTAATATCATTATAATTAATCGATACAACAATGAACAACGAAGTCAATTTTCTCCCCAAATTATTTGATTTGCCGTAAAATTAATTCTTACAATTTCTTATTTAGATTATTTATTAAATGATCAACATGCAATGCAGCATTAGAATTACATATTTATATTTCTGAAGATAATCCATAGTAAATTTATAATTTTTCTATAGCAAAACAGATTTTTATATGATGATAAATTAATGATTAAATTTTATGTTATTTTTTATAAGAAAATTAAAAATTTGAAGTTTCCCGCATGCGTTTTTGCGGAAGTAGTTCTAGTCGACTTTCACGACTTCTGTGGATTATATAGAATTACGTCTTAGCATTGTAGTGAATTTTTTAAAATATCTCAGTATCCAAGTGAATATTAAAAGTATATCAACACGCAACGCGTACCAATATGCCAAACGCATCGATATAATTGACGAAAAAGCAAAGACAGTTTATTAATTATCGTAACGAAAGAGTTGCCGTGATATTTTTTGCAACGATTTAGAGGTAGGGAATCAGCTAAAAAATAAGATAAGATAGTTAGAACTTAAGATAGTTAAGACTTTATTGGGACATTTGAATCAGATGGAAAATTAACCGCCAAGTTCGAAAATGGTTTTGAACAAAATTAAGAATAAAAAAGAGCTTGAGAGGCTAATTAGCAAAAGCGAGCTTTCCAGGCAGAAAGAGATGGGGATGGGTCGAAACTGGTCGATGTTCGTAGGGGTGTCAGGAGCAATGTCGCGAGAACTTGCCCGTGGAAAGAACGGCGCAATTCGCAAAAGCGTTAATTCGCAAAAAACTAGCCCTCGCGACTCTTTTTTATCAGGCGTGTATCAAGCCATCGGGCGGTGGCTCGCCTCCTCTCGAGGCAGCTCGTGCGCGGTGCCATTGCCTCGGCCGTGATTGGCCGGATCGCCCGGTCGCTGTGGAGAGGGACGAGGCAGTCTGGGCGGTCCCCACTGCGACCGGGCGGAGTCAAGCAGTCTCATCGCACGATGGGCACGGAGTCACAAACGTACCGTCGCTCGCTCTCTCAATATCGGCCTCGCCGTCGCACGAGGGGCGCACGAATCCTAGCTCGCCGCGATTTTTTGACTCGTGGTGCGCGACCGCGATGTGTATAGTGTTCGCTTCGGATAGGGAATAGCGAGCATTTGATAAGGAATTAGCGGTGCAGTTCGAGCTTGTCCAAGTCGTCGCACTCATCAAAGGAAGCAACAGCCGCGTAAAACGTGGAGCAGTAGCCAGCATGGTGTCCTACTACAGTCCGCTGATGTACCGTCAGCAGCCGAGCGTTGCTCAGCAGCAGGCGACGCTCTCGAGTCAGCAATCCTCGGCGTCGATGTCGCCCGATCAGAGTTCCCCCCAGGCCCAGCATCTAGGCGCGGGTGCTCAGAGCCAACAGCACACGAGCGACGGCCAGCAGTGCGCTTGGTACGGCTACGGACATCACCATCAGAGCGCAGCCCAGCAGTACCTGGACCACGATGTCTCGCTCTGGACGCCCCACCCGCACGCCCATCCTTATTTGCAATATCAGCATCATCAAGCTTATCAGCAGCAGCAGCAGCAGCAGCAGCAACAGCAGCAGCAGGGCCCACCGCCGCCTCAGCAACAACAGCAGCAGCAAATACAGATAACCTCTGTCCAGGCTCAACTGGAGTGGAGCGGCGACGAGGGTAACAACAACAACAACAACAACAACAACAACAACAATAATAACAACAATGGAGGTATCGGAGCTGGCGAACCGAGTCCGCCCATCACTGTCAGTGGTAGCGAGATTAGCAGCCCCGGAACACCCGCGTCACCGGTTGCCAACAACAACAACATCAACACAGCCAACAACAACAATACAACGCCAATGAGATCTGGCCAGAACAGGAGCCCCTATGAATGGATGAAAAAACCTTCTTATCAAAATCAGCCGAATCCCGGTAAGTGTGTCAGTAATAAGCAAGCAGCGGTACTTTATTCTCGTCGCTTTTCTAACGGAGATTTGTATCACTTGCGAATGTACTTAGAGTTTCTTAGAATAATCGTGTTTATTTTCCTGCGTATGATGACAGTCTCGAATGAATACTCGAGAAAGCCTTTGACATTTGCAAATGTTTTCGAAAATATACGTGTTTCTCGATTGAATTTCAATATAAACAGACATCGCAAAGTGCCCGCGAAATATTATATCTACGTAAGAGGGGCACCTGCTGTAATTCTTAGCTGACAGCTTGTAAAACGCGAGCCAATGATCCGCTGAAATAAATTCACTATTTGCAAGATAATTTATTGCTCGCTCTATTTTTGAACTGAGAATATTTTTTAAAATTACGCTGCCGAGATGTGTAGTTTAATAAAAAACGAACCAAGATGGCTCTGCGAGTCTTTCTCTCGACAATACGGCTTCATCTTTTTGTTTCGTAACGTTTCGCGATAAAAGTTATCGGCAAATTTAAATGCTATTTAAATTCGCTGAAAGAAAAGTCAGAAACCGAATTTTGAAACGGAAAGCGCTATTTTGAGTTACGCAGCAGAAGAAATGCGAAAACGATCAAATACTAAGCGAGAAACTCGGTAGGTTCTCACGCAGCAGATATCCGAGAGCGTTTAAGAAGAGTGTACAAAAGATATACGTATATAGAAAAGCTTACTTTAGGGAAGAACCGCATCTCGATGTTCTAGATACGACAAAACTGTGCAAACATGCTTAACAGCTAGGCAAACATCTAATTGCACTCAAATATTTGTATGATAATTTTCGTCGACGGGAAACGAAAGGGAAAAAGAGTCGGGGCTTGTCCGAGAAAGCCGTGTATGGGTCCGTATGTGTATGCGCTGAGACGTGGCCGCAGGAAACAGCTAGCACTCACGAGAATTGTCAATAATGCTTTAGAGAATCCGTTTTTAAAAGCTCTTTAAATCTCAAGAATATGTTGTCACTTAATTTGCTTTAATTGATTGGAAAAATATCGTAAAATTTACAATTCCGTGCTTTATCTTAATTTCGAATCTTTGTCGTCAGCTGACACTCGATCGAACCAAAGAGTCAAATAATATTTTCAACAATTTCAAATATGAAATTATTGGAGAGCAGGAGGTGCCATCTTAATTTGTAAAATTAAAGGACGTTGCGCGCATTTGCTTAATCGAGGCGTAGAATACGTTATGTTTAGTTAATATGAGAATTTGGCCAATTCGATGGCAAGGAAAGAATGTCCTGCGCCAAACGACTAATTACAAAATTACCGAATTATTAGAATCGATCGTTGATCGTTTTAAACGCTGGCGGCTGTTAGCGAATACGAGAAACCGTTGTTTCGATCTTCTAATCGAAATTGTTATATTTCACCTGTGATCGGCGTGCCGTTAAAGAGTTCGTAACAAAAGCTCTTCAAAACTTCCAAGGCGACATTATCTCCCGTAAAATCTTGTGATCTCGAACGTCGTTATCGTGTCATGCGTCGCTATCGTTCGCGCTCAAGATCAAGAGAAAAAAACCAGAAACGGAAAAGAGGCGAGTTGTCTGTACGACAGCGTGTAATCGAATGTATGGGTAGCCTCGTATGTGCACGAACACAAGCGTGCACTTGTTGCCTCCTCCGTGGGTAACCGCGCGTTAAAAACATTTTCGATCGGGAGGAGGAGGACGGTGAGCTTAAAATTCACATCTGATAAGCGCGTCAACTTGGGAAGGATAGGAAATATTGCCAAGTGAAAAAATATTTTTAGCACCGTGAGCTATTGCAGCAGTATCTTAAGAAAAACCATCACTTGTATCTCTATTGTTGCAGCGTGCAACATTGCGAATGCGACAGGCGCAACGTCAGTCCCGGCCCTCCACGATCTCTGCACCTTAGACGTCCTTGGTACGCAAACGAATAATCACTTTAATGATATTTCAATTTTTCTTCTTAATTTTGCGTGATTTCATTTGCTTCTTTATGTATTTCCTTTTATTTTTCTTTGTTCTATGTTTTTAATTATGTGTATGCGCTTTAAGAAGAGCTTTAGTTATTTCATTTGTTCTAATATGCAAGCATGAACTTTTCCCCTTATTTTGATCACTTTATTTTGTTATACGTACGTTGTTGATGTTGTAAATTATGCGTGCATGGGTGTCTATTGATTTAATGTACACGAAAATGATTTATTAATGAAGTAACTTAAAATATCGACCGACCGAGCGATCGCACAGCACCGTCGACGACACTAGTTTCTGCTACGTTTCGTATTGGATACTCGAAACTGTAAGTTGCTTCCGAAATTCGCGGTGGGAAACAACATTATCGCTTATGTGCTTAAAAGCAGTATTTCGAGAATGGATTTTTCAACAATTACTAGCGCAGAGAGCGCATACACATAAAAGAATAAGATAAAGAAATCGAGTCACCGCGAATCCTAAGGAGGAAAGTCTCCGAATGAAACTTGATTTGAAAATTACGACGCCGACCTGAAAATTTTCCTGTTTAGTCTATTGATACACGAAGCACAGTGGTATAAGTATTGTGCAGGACCATTCATAGCTGCGCTTCGGGAAAAAACACTGGAGACGGTTTCCCATTCGCTTCTCCTGCTGCTATTCTCGCGATACGTTATATAGAGACGCACACACACGCGCGCGCGCGCGCGTATATATCAACTGTAGCCACAACCTTCCCATTAAATTCCAGCTCGTTTTTATTTCCCCGTACAGACAGGCTACTCCTTCCTCGCGCGCTCGGTGCCGTGGAAGCAAAAAAGGACACGACGACGCTTGCGTGTTGCACGATTCCAACATGGAGTTTTCTTCTCCTCTTTTTCTCCCTCGGAATCGCGTTCGGCCATTATCTGCATTTTATGGTTATATTGCAGCCGGGCAGTTAGTGTATAAAGCCGCGCCGTGTCTTTCCTTCTCTTACTCTGGCTCTCGCTCTCTGGCATCATTCCGAAAACGTATTACAATTTCGTGTCTCTTCTTCTATTTTTTCTCAGCGTGAATTCGTTTCTTTTTTGCTTCTCGCTTTTGTAATACTCGGTCTAACTTTTCCTATTTGGTGTTTGAGCGATAGAGAACGAGTTTTTTCTCATACAATGGCCGCGTAGTTTCCCCTCGAGTGCGGTTTCAAGACTCCACACGAATACGATTTCTCCGTTCATGGGAACTCGACGAGTCGAAGACGCCATTTTGGTGCACGCACGTCTTGCATCGATATCGAGCGAGCGACTATTTTGAAAGAGTTGCGCGGTCATCGGGGGTAGCTTAAGCCTAGGTTTCTTCGGATCGAGATAGCAGTTGTTCCGCAACGCGGAGATCATCGGATCACGTCATTGATCATTTTAGCTTATCGCTGTAGCCTCCCGGATTACTAGCGTCTCCGGCGACTCACAGTATTAAAAGTTTATTAATGCTAGATTTCGAAACTGGTCTATAATAGTTGGTTTTGCGAGCGAACTCGAGTAGTCGATGCGAGGGACGCCAGGGCGATTTGGATCCATTTTTTACGAAGATGCGGTCGGGTTAAGACAGGGAGTAGACGCGATGCGAGGAAGCCAAAAAGATACGTTCCCGAAGCGCGGAAAATTTGCAATAATGACGCAATAAAGCGTGTCCTGCGGTGGAAATGGACAGATCCGGGAGAAGCCACTTGCTGTGGGGCTCGCGCGGACGCAAGACTCGCCTTGTCGTCGGAACTTCGAGTGCGGACCGCCCACGACCTTGAGGGCCATTCCTTTTCACAGCTGCGCGGCGATACAATGTGGCAGTCGCAGCCGTCCAGGGATCCGCACGCGCACATAGTCATTTGTTTTGCCAACAATGAAGGCCAATTAAACGCCTCGAGTGCAGCCCGCGCTCCTGGGGGTACGGAATTGGAGCCGTGCTAACTTTTCCTGGAACGCGGGGCTTCCTTTAGTTCCGACCTGCCCATCCAACGCATTTCGTTTTGTTCTTTCTCTTGTTTTCCTTGCTCTCGTGGCTTTAGATCGCACACGACTCTATTAGGCGTTTCTTTCTTCGATCTTGTGCGTCTTATTCCTTTCGTGCATTTGCCTCAGTTCCGTACTCGTTGATTCGTCGCCGCTTGCCGGTTCGCCTCATTTTCGTTTAAATTATTACATGTTTTGCTGGCATCTCTGAAAGAACTCATGTAAATCGAAATGTGTACATGGTTCTGGGTTTCGTGACAGTAACAATTTTTAAATTTCAATACCGGCCCTGCAGTTCGATGATTAAGCGTCGAACACGAAATGTCATTCCATTACTGTTTTAATGTGGTGAGGTAGAAGTAACTGCGTCACTTCAATAACGTTTCCCCACTTACAGTACATCAGTCAGTCTGACCATTGGTAATGACAGTTTTCCTTTTCCGGGCGTTACGGGACTGCAGCGAGAAACTTAAGCTCCCCAATAAAAGTTTTGCCGCGCCGAGGAAAACGCACGAACAGGATGCGGATATTATGCGTCGGGACGCTAGAAAATCACGGTAAACGTTCAGCAGTTTCACGCTTCATTCCTCATTGTTGGAAAAGTTGTTGAAAACATGCTGAGCTCGGGCCGAAGACGTGGAGCCTCGAATCGATTATTTTGCAACGCTGCGAGGGCAATTTCTCGTGAAAGGGCTGCGTGAGAGGTCGTTAAACTGCGGATCGTCGCAGTCGCAATTACGCGAGCGGCGCAATTAAGGGTGCGACTTCATTAAAAAGGCGAATTCATTCCGGAATGAAATCGGAAATTCGACGACACTACAAATACAAATTATATATCTCCACTTGGGACGCTTGTAAAATTTTTAACGCGAAAGAGACATACGGGGCATGTATGACGGAAAAAGCGCAGAGAAACAAAGCGATGAGCCAATAGAGGTAATTGTGATGCGGCTGACGAATGGTACCTTGTGGGATGCGCGCGACTACGAGCCAAGTGCCACGGGGGGCCAAGAAGGGAGATATAGCTCGAGAGAAAATAGCGGAAAGCGCGTGTGCGCATATCCGTGTGAAAGGGGGTACGAGAGAGAGAGAGAGAGAGAGAGAGAGATAAAGAAATTCGAGAGTCCTCTGTCTATTTAAGGGAAAAAGTTAAAGTGCACAGACGAAAGGGAGACGAGAGCAAGCGATAGACATTCTTTGACGCGGGCTCCTCTAGTCCAAGCCCGGGCGCGTGAAATGGAAGTGCAAACGGTGTAATGGGGTGGCAACGAGTCCCCGGAGTCCCGTTTCTTCCACCACCCCCTTTGCTCTTTTTTCTCTCCTCTTTCTCTATCTCGTGCACGAACCCCCCATTCATATTCCTCTTGTTTTTCGTACGCGACTTTCGACGTATCGGCTGTGAAGGAACAAAATCCGACTTTTCCTCCTTTCACCACTGGCTCTTATCTCTTCCTCTTTGTACCTCCTCGAGATTTCAAGCACAATTTATTTAAGGTCCGCATAGTCGCCACTTGTAGCCCTTCTCGTACTTGGATAAAAGTATTTAAGGATTTAGTCGCGTGCTCTCGTCGCTGCTTCTCCGTGTTTTTTCTCAAAACTCGACCTCCTGCTGGTTTCATTCTTTAACATCGACTCGGCATTCGAGCTTTGGATCATTATTTGTTTAATACGAAACGAACAGTGATCGTGGAAGTTTATTTGATTTCTCCTTTATGAAGACATTCGTGAAACTTCGTGCGTTTTAAATTCGGATTCAGTGGATCCGCGTCCCACGAGAATAAGAAAAACACGAAGCGGCGGTCAATGTTGCTTTATACATTCGCACTTCGCGAAGAAAAGTAGCGCCGCCGTCAATGTCGTTCTCAGCGTTATGACACATAAAACACAGGTAGGAAACAGGTTTCTGTTTCTGTTAGGCATTGCGTCTCTCGCACGCGGCTCCGCCAGAATAGAAAGTCCCTTGGCAGCGAGGTTTGCTCGCGTTAACGATCCGCGAGAAGCCGTCGCTTCTTCGAAGCTTCTTCACGGGCTCGTATTGCGCTGGTATGAAATTTCTCAACTTAGTGCGTCACCGGTGAACAACGCTCTCACGATAAAACGCTTGCTTGCGATGCGACCTTACGATCTAACGACATCAAAAGGACCGACGACACTCTTAATTATGACGTTCCTGTATACTTACTCCTTATCACCCTTCCTCTCTCATTCCTAGTTTATTGGTGCGTCTCAATTACCACATTTTTCGATCAGTTGCCTGACATTACTTATGTAATAATATTATTAGTCGTTGTACTATAAAACTTATTGAGCGCTATGTTGGTTCTGGATTATTTCCAACCAAATGTAACTGGCTTCCTTCGTATTACTCCTTAATATTAGGCTTAAAAGATGCAGTGAATATTATATAAATACAAGTTGATTGTTCGACGAGGTTAATAAACAGTAAGTTAACTTTCGACGAGTGTGTAGGAATAAAAAGGTAATATTGCATTGTGATTTCGGAAAACGTGAAACGGGAATCCGCTGGATTACAATGTTTCCTTCAGGTAAGTCATTATTTAAAGCTATGTTTATTGTCTAAAATTGAATTTAGCCTTTTTTTTTTACAAAGATTAAGGAATAATGATTTATTGCAATGTACGAATCTGGTCGCGGAGAAGTTTCGAATAAAATATTCCTGGTTTAATTCCAGTTTAAAATTATAAAATTATTATTTGTAACGTCGAATGTATATTGTATCTTAAACTAATATTTAATTCTGCGCTTTTTTAACCTACGAGTTTCTCGGTGAAAAAAATTAAATTTAACGAAAGATGTTACTGGGTTTGCATGGATAATTACGAGCGCCAAGATGTAGCATCGAGCGAAATTTTTATACATACAAATGTATTTCTCCTATAAGCTTCATTGGTGTTAAGGAAAAAGTGACAATAAGCACAAACGAAGGGAAAGAATATCCGGTTGGTGAATACGCCTAGCTTCGGTCCAATTTGTACGTCTAGTTATTTTTAGCGCTTAAAATTATATTCGGCATCGGTGTGCCGAATTACCGCTATTGTTTCGCTCTTGCGCAGTCATTACTCGTATTTAGATCTTCACGAGACATTAATAGACAATAAAATTTTGAAATTTAGAAAGCCGATAAGTGTAAGGGACTCAGCTCGCGCGCGCGTTTATGTGTAAGCGGGATTGAGCGTAGAAAAAAAATTTATACGATAATGAGCGACGAGAAAAGACGGACTTTTGATTTTTCTCCTCTTGTATTCATTATCAGTCGGTATACCTGGCCGAAGGTACGCGCGCTCACACGTTGGGCGGCTGCGTAGGAGTAAACGCGGGCGGCGCATGAAAAAAGCCGCCTCGATAATCCGTCCTCTCGGTTGTGTGCGCAAATATGACGCGTACTTTTAACTTATGATTTGTAGTTTGTGTACACAAAACACATGCTATATGAGCCGTCAGTGTGGGAGCCGAGCAGCGAGCTTTTCGCTTTGTTTCCACCCAGCGAACACACGTAGCTGCAAAAATTACGCGCAACAACTGCAGGCATTTAACGTTTGGCAAAGGCAATATTATTTTACTCTTAAATAATATTTTTGTTATGCATCACATTCATAAATTTACTATCGCGTTATCCAACATTTGAATTTTAATTACTGTCGCAATTCCTGATAAGCTCATTTTAGAATCAATCAGAAAATTCGATAATTCAAGTGCTTTGGTCGATACCGTAAATTATATTTTTATTATATCGGGAATACACGAGCGACTTGTATACTAAATTTTAATAGTCGAAGATTACATTAACTAGGTAATTGAATCGAGATTTTGCTGGTTAAAGATACGGTAAAGTTAAGCGTTTTTATTTCTGTAAAACATTAGTTTTCATTCATCCAATCGTTAAAAAAAAAAAACAGAATTTTTGATGAAACATTCTTTCCAAGTATTATATGTAAAAGTTAAAAATTAATTATGTAAAGTACAATTTGCGTATTTTATAAAAACCAATTCTTGCTTAAAAATACCAGCTCAAGTTAGCACATTTTTCTTACATTTCTCGCGATGAAAAGAATTTATAATCGGTTTGAATTAGTGAGCGATTGGAATTTTGATCAGATGTATTACTACTATCGATCATGAGATAATAATCGGTCTCGAAACAAATTATTAAAGATATCAACGACACCGTTTGGACATTTGCATCCTCAGGATAATCAATAACACCTTTTATCGATCGTATCATTGTTTTGTATTTTAACTGATTAAGGATATTTTTAAGTAATGATCGTTTATATTTATTGTATGTGGAAACATCTTAATTTAATTATGCAAGAAAATTTGATATTTTGAATTCATTCGTTTTTAATAGATTATGACATTAATAATGCCGATTATTTTTTGTATGAACGGAGCGATCTCTAGTTAAATTTACAATTTTATAAAGAAAAAATACAATGATTCATTCTGTTGTGATACACTGTATTAGTATAAGAAGAAAACTTTATTGGATATATTAGAGTAAAGTGGTAATTGAATTTGACTATTTCGAGAATTGTTATATCGGAGCAAAAGTAAATTTACAAGAGTAGTCGGATGAATTAGTCGAAGGATTAGCGAATAATCGTTCATAAATCCGCGGTCGATGCATGGAAAATATAATATAGGGAATACAGAAAACGTTTTTTAATTGGTAGCATAACAACGAGAAAATTTAAGAGGGTACTCGAAAAAATCGCATACTACAATAATGTCAACTCTAATTGAAACATCTGGCTCATCAAGAGGGCTGTAAAACTAACAAATATCCCGTCTTTGATGACAAGGTCGATATCTTCACTTTCCCCTTATCTATCATGTCAATATCTACATGATGAATACAAGTAAGAGAAAAAGACACGCACAATCTGATAAGACAAAAAAATTGAGGCGAATCGTCGTATTGAAGGAAGAATATGATACAAAGGCCTAGGGCAAGTCGGAAATAAAATCGTGAAGAGGAAACTCAAAAATATGGAAAATTGGGCAATGTTAGAGGAAGAGTATGGACAGCAGAATAATTAATAGACAAAAAATAGGTAACATGAACGAGACGGCGTGTATAAGAAGATAGAGAAACTTTTACGAAGGTCTTCGGTTATCAAAGAGTGTTGGATTAGCGAGTCTCGCTTTGAAGTCAGCCGCCGGGCACCTTATCTAATCCCACTGTTCTCTCTTTCTGTCTGTCTCTCTCTCTCTCTCTCTCTCTCTCTCTCTCTCTCTCTCTCTCTCTCTCTGTCTTTGACGAAATATACCAGGTTTTTATTCTCTATTTCGTCCCTCACTTACCTGCGAGTCTTGTAAACTTTTTCCGTCTGTACACGAGCGTCGTTTTCGATACTGTTTCGGGTACGTATAGAAAGCATACGGCCAAAGGCTTTGGTCGGTATCGCGTCAACTTTTTCAGTTCATGCTCCAATCAACTTGCTAAAGAAAGAGCATAACAAGGGAGGAAAATCAGCTTTCCACTTATAATTTTATTGTTTCGGGAAGATGGGCCGATTAAATGCCTTCTCATTTATATACTAACAATGCGCGTGGATCGCGGGGTAACGACAGTGTTAGTGTGTTTTCGCGAGTTCGCGATAAAATTTGTTATCGTTATAGATATAGCATGTGGCAAGCGAGTAGACAAAAAAAGAAGAGGCAACTCGAGCTCGCTTATCTTGTGCTGTACGTGCGTGTAAGAGCGACATGTAGGTGTGCAAGCATGTCCTCCCTTCTTGCAAGGAGTGCGGCTTCGATACCGCGCGATTAACTTCGGCGTCTTATCTGCGCCGCATACGCTTCGTTTTTCGTACATTTTGAAATTCCAGGCTCTTCTTCGTATCGAGATTTTTTTTAAATATCTCGTCCACTCTAACGTTGCAATGCATACACGCGCGGAATAACACAAAGCTGCCGAAGTGACGGTTTAGGCTACGTTAATTTAGCCGCGCACTGAACGACACGTTCAGCTCGTGGATTATGAATCCAATCCAAATATTTGGTGCGTTAATCGACGGTATACGCGGTGGAAGATTTTTACACTTTTAATTTTGAAAAATTCATTACGAAAGAGCGGGAAGTAGTTATTTGTGGTGTCGAGGCTGTAAATAGGTCATGTAATCAGTAAGTCTCTGTATTTCAAATTTGACAAAGTTCTCTTGTACGTCGCAGGAAAATTGAAAGCCGCCTGTCTCTGCTATTACAATCACCTTTTTATGCGAGCGTAATCCCGGTGAAGCGTTATCGCGCACTCAAACGTAATTAACGTTTATGTGTCTTTTTGTTTTCTGCAGGAAAAACAAGGACGAAGGACAAATACAGAGTCGTCTACACGGAGCATCAGAGGCTCGAGCTCGAAAAGGAGTTCTACTCCAGCAAATATATTACCATTCGGCGCAAAGCCGAGCTTGCAACGAGTCTTTCGCTTTCGGAACGACAGGTAATTACAGTTTTGGTTATCTTCACTTTGATCGTTCGCTGATTAAACTCGACGAGGCACGACTCTATTCGGCGACATGGCGAGATTGTATGGAAAACCGTTTCCCGGATTGTCCACAGGTGAAGATCTGGTTCCAAAATCGTAGAGCGAAGGAGCGGAAGCAAAGTAAGAAACGCGGCGAATTGGAGCAGCGGGACGTAAAACCAATGCTCGACGGACACGGGGTAGCTCATCCTGGTCATGGACATCCACCCGTTGGCGGAATGGCTGGGCTCACCCTCAATGGAATGACCATGAGCGGAATGTTAGGTGGTCTCATCCACAACAATGCCTCTCCCCCGCTGGTCGGGCATCACCACCATCACCATCATCACCCTCTGCTTAGCGGTACGAGTCATCCACATCATTCGCACCACGGACATCACACGCACCCGGCCCCGCACTCCGTTCTCGGTATCTGACCGGTCCGCCAATAAGGAGATACTCGCAACTCGTCTCTCAAGTCCACAGACAGTTTTCTAGAGATTCACTCGTGTTCTCTAGCTCTTCCTACCTTGAATGTTGTTGTTCATGACTTTGAAGGAGACCGGCGAATTTGCTCTGCGCTATACTTTTCAAGTGCTCCGAGTGCGTCCTGAGCTTTTAGTGGAAACTAACCCAACGCTTGTTTCATGTTTTTTAGGAAGCCAATTTACGATGATCGTATTTTTTCTCGATGCAGTGACTTTCAAGGAGAAAAGCCATTTTCAAGTTTGTGATAGCCGAGGAACTGGCGAGAATTTTCCCCCAGAGACGTCGAAAGATGCCCAACTCTTGGAAAAACTTAAACTGATCTCATGAAACGTAAAACAAAAGGAAAAAGTAGACGGAGTTTGAGAAATTGGAGCTGATCCGCAAGTAGCGCGACTTCGGCGTAGGCGATGGCAAAAACGTTAATAAATAAAAATGAAATCCACCGTATTTCGTAGAGCACTGTATTTCGATAACAAGTTCAGAATTCGTTAAAGAGTGCAAGTGCACGGACAATCGTTTTACAGTTCTGAATCTTCAAGAGCAATACAAATTAATAAATCACAAGTAGCTTGAATCAGCGTGAGAGTCGTTAGTTTTAAAATATAGGCATTTGCAATTGACGAGACAATGGTAAAGAAAACCTTTAGTTGCGGGTATCTACCTGTATTCGATGAATATCCACTTTTAGTTTAGCTTATGTTGTTATTGATCAGCACTTGGTTATAAAAGTTTTAACGAATTTTAAATAAATTTAAACTCGGATGCCTGATAAGAAAATAAACCTTTTGATGCGATAGATTTTAATTATAATACCAAATGGCGACCATCGAGCTTCTCGTTACTACTCTATTGTTTTTGATTATTAATATTATGCAGTTGTTTAGTCCGAAGCTGGGGAGCTCGTGGACGGGTTTTAGTTTCTGAAACTACGTCTTCTTTCTTATTTGGCTTCATGAGATCGGGAGTCGAACATTTTTCGACATCCTGGGAGAGGGGGGGGCTTCTCTTATATGCCCATGTTGTTTATGGTGAAATTATGAAGCTTTGAAGCTCGAGGAAAATTATTGTAAATAAGTACTGAAGTGAAAAAATACAAATTATAGATGTAATGCCGACGTAGGAAGTTATTACCTTTGGTGCTGCTTTTTGTTGATTTGCGATACTATTAATAACATCATTATTTTACTGCGGCTGATTAGCTCATTAGTGATAAGCGTTTTGTTCTTTTAATTTATAATTCTAATATCATAATTTTATTATATTATAATATCTAATAATATTTTTAAGAAGTAATTCAGTAATTAACGCTGATTTATGTGAAATACACATAGTCTATGGATTTGTAATATTTTTGTACATTCAGTAAATCCCTCCATCACATTATCATTTCAGTAATTTTCTGCATCACATTTAGGTTTTAAATTTTCTAATAAGGTTTTTAATATTCGTTCAAACGTGTTTGCCAGCTTTATTATGAAATCCAGGTTTGGATCGCTAATTAAATAATATGATCGTTATGAGTAGTTAATTAAGCATAAAAGCGTATTTTGATGAGAAGCACATTTAAAGTTCTATCCATTTCTTCATCTTTCGTATTTATTGTTAATTGAAATTTGGGCTTCTAAGTTATCGCATGGTAGGTAAATATTCATTAATAAAATCTTTGTATTAATTTTTGTATCTGCGAAATATAATTGAATAATGTGTAAAAATTGCAATTTAAATACGTAATGTATGCCTTAAACGTGCTAAAGTTGCGAGCAAACAATTTTTAAAATAATCGTACGAGGAAAAAAGATGTTTGGGTTTGAAAAAAAAACGCCGCGTGCCTTGTGCATTTCCTTGATATTAAAATGTTTTAATACAAGTAATATAAATATATACACCTTTACATAATAAAAATGTAGATTCGTATATACTGTAATAAGAACTATGTTTCATAGGCAATAATCAGCTAACCATATACGTATAAGCTTCGAAAAAATGTCATAGTACGATCTTTATCGTACAAAAAGTAAATAACGCGTTAATTAAAAGTGGTAGTAAGTTACTTAAATTATTAAACAATATATGTAATGAATAGTATGGAAGTTGATAAAATAATTAGACAAAATACAATAAAATCTATATAAGTTCTGACATTCACAATTTGTGATCGTATTATTAATTTAAAAATACAGACGACACTTTAATAAAAATCGTTGCCATTATTTCCCTACCATTATCCTGTACTGTACCAAAGCTTCAATAGTATGTTTATTCTTGTAATTAAAATGATTATCAATAATTTACTGTGCAAGGTAATTTTGATAAATTTTTGTTGTGCGGACAGTCGCATGACCTTTCAAGTATTTGTTCTTATAATCATCGTGTTGGTTGTTGACTACGAGCAACTCTTGGAATTTCAAAGTTTCAATAGCTTTTGGTACGTAAGAGTCGGGGCGACTGAAAAGTAAAAAAGACGACTGGGATGGTAAGAAAGTATTGGATGGAGGTAAGACGAGCTTCCGGAGTTGTTCGAGTGCCAGAATAATCACAAAACGAGGCGACTATTCTCCGATTACGAGATTTCTTTGGCGCTATGAAGAAAAGGGCATTCGATCACGTTTAATGTTGAGGTGTGCAATTAGCCGAATGAGGGGAGCCCCGTTAATGCTTTTTATGCGACCAGCAGTGAATCCTAGAGATTTCGAATAGTCAAGCGTCGGTCGGTGGCGCGCAACGAGTCCCCGGGGGGCCCTCGACTAAACTGCCAGATCGATGTGTACAAGCTCGCGCCCGCGTCATGACCCTATTCGATAAACTACCCCCGTAACTTCTTTTTCGGACGAAAATGTTCTCCCGACAGCTTAACACGAGCAACTCCGGGCAACTTTGACGATACTTTATGCATGTAAACGCCGCGGCGAACTGGCTTTTGCAGCCACCCGCATCCGAGCTCAGACAATCGCATAGAAGAAGCAGCAATGTATAATTTTTCAACTGAAAGGCAAATTTGGCTCCAAAGATAATACGAATAAAGTGACATTTTCTAGTATCGCACCTGCAGACCTTGGCTTTATTTGGTTTGCAGATTGCGTCTCACAAACTGAGGTAATGGTTTTTTTTTGCAATTTAATCGCAAAAAAATCGCAGTTCTGCGTAACTTCGTCATTATGTAGGAATTGTATTAAGTTTTCACGCAAAAAGTTCATTATTTAGAAAAATTTAGCACGCATATTTTTATTAATACGAAGCCTATTAATAATGAAATAAACCATACCAGATTCTACTTTAACCTTCTCCAAAATTAAAGAGTATATTTGCTATTTTAATTATGACTTTAAATTGTATCGCGAAGGCTTATTAGATAAAATATACTGTAAAAAGTAGTTATCGCGCTTTTTACAAAGATTGAACCGAGTGCAAAAATTCCATGTAAAAATCCATTGTATTCTCGGAATTAAAAACATTTATCTTCTATTTTTACACATACAAATTTTTTATTAGTATACCATATATACATTTTTTATAATTACGAAAAATTACTAATATGGACAAATAGCTTTAGCTGAATATTTAGGCGAGGGCAATTAAAATATATCTTTTTTTAAGCGGAGAATTGTCTCTTGTAAAATCAATGCAATATGAAATAATATTTATTTCCTCGTGGTTAGAAAGCAGTAATACGTGTCATCTTATCAAACTATGAGAGAGAATTCAGATGTGTATTATATAATTTTTATTTTAGATCCAATGATTTTTCCATATAAATAATCCTTTCGTCCTACGGGTACCACAATAAATTATTTTGTATTCAAAAGATATATGGTCATAACGTATATGTGTAAAAGTATGATGCACGTGTAAATTATTTAAAAGGTAGAAAAAAATTTTATTTATGAATTAATTATGTCGGCTCTACTATATCATAAAATGCAATCAAGTAAATTCATGATAAAAATATAGTTGAAAAATTGTTTATAGCTTTCAGGTATGTTGTTTAATCCCCTTTTTAAGAAGATAGTACAACATCTTCTATTTGGAATAATTAAGAAAATAATTTAGTAGACGGGGATGATTAGCCTAAAAATAACTTTATTTAACAGACTATTTTTATAATAAATCGAATCAGTGTTATCGATAAGAAGATTAAAATAAAAATGTTAGTTTAATAATAGATATTTCGGCTTTCAAATAGTATAATTGCAGTGTGAATAATTACAAAGAATAATTGAAAAGCAATAAAAGGATATAAATTATTAATGAATATGCAAAAATATGCTTAAAGAACTTCTAAACGAGTAATCACGGTTAATTTCATTCTTTTTAAACTGACAATAAAATGACACCTATAGCCAAAAGTTGTAGAGCAACATTATAAAAGAACTGTCAATAAAGATATTTGTTACAGGCGTAAATACTTGTTAAATGCGGTAATTAAAATAACAAGTATAGGGTAACAATAATTTTGTATTATTTACAGCAATTATGAGATATTTCATTTTTACAAACCACATTATGTCTTTATTGCACATCTTTACCGTAAGGTATAGTAAAAAGAGCCAGTAATAAATACATGGCAAAAACTTTAAAACCCTTTACTGCTGCTACAAGAATTAATCGGTATAGTTTCCAAGTTTTTATCTCTTCTAAGTACATAGAATAATAACTAATCTCTTGATTTATTTATCCTTTCTCTTAATTTATAATATCATGTAAATTTTATATAATTTAGCACGATTCCTTTTTACGATGATGCAACTATACAAATATTAGACCTCAAGCACGAAGATGAGAATAATTAAAATATTGCTCTAATCATTTATGCCAGTACATTAAATTTACATACTTATATTACCTTTACTATATATACGTGTATATATATATATATATAACGCTTTTTTTAGAAATTATTTTCATTACAAAATCAGGGCTGTAATTTATAGTTGCAAGGACGTAAGAAATCCCTAGAAAACTCATATAATTTCTAACACATCGAAAAGATATTTTTCTTTAGGCTTTTTAACATCTTACAGCATCGACATAAGGAATTTCACAAAAGGATAAAGGAATCCAACATGCGCAACTGAGAAAGGAAAAATTGACAAAGAAGATAGAGTAAAAAATGAAATGGAACAAGAAGAAAATTGAAAGAAATAAAAAATAAAAGAAAAGGGTGGTACCGCGTTGGCGGTAATTGGACTTTGAAAAAGCTTTAGAAAAAATTTAAAACACGCGCGGTGCACACAAATCTTTTCAAATATTCTGGGGTGCTTTTGGCTCTAGAGTCTCGGCAAATAGTCGTAAATTTTGATAGACAGATCATATAATAGTCTACAATGTTATCTTTATTGATAAAGTGCAACACTAACCGAAAACACAATAGTTTGATAAAAAATTTAGCGTCAGATTTTGGCATATTATTTAAAAATAAAGTCATTTGGTAAAACATTTTTTATATTTGGATAAGATGTGTTTGTAGTAAAGCAGAATATATTGAACGATAATGGAGAAATATAGAAGGAAAACGTCGAAAGTTAACGCAACAAATTTGTAGGTATTAGCTAAGATTATAATACCCATAAATATAATTTTTTTCAACTTTTTTAGTGACGAGGAGGTGTAATAACAGTGATGATTTAACATTTTATTCAGCATTTTTTCATTCCATAGTTTTTCCTGCCTATTTTAAAGAAAATTAATTATCACTCATTACTTTGAAATAGCTGATTATCAGCGAGGAAAATTCTTTTTTTCCAAATTCTTTTGACAATTAAAGTGTAAAAATAGTCGATCGTTCTTTTTTTTGTTTAATTTACTACTGGCGTAAAAAATTCTGTTCGAAATACAAATTCTTAAAGTTTGTCAGAGTAGTATCGCAGAATTCGTACGATCATGATTATAGTAAATTAAATTATTGAAACATCGATTGGTGTTATGCGACGTGAAACTTGATTGTGCGAGAGTCAGCTGTTGGAATATACATCCCGGTGCTTCTCACTGGAGGTTGTACGTGCCGTAGTGCATCCTATAAGGTTATCTTGGGCCTTCTCGCTTGTGTTCGTTCTCTCTCTTGCAAAGATCCGTAAGGCATTCAAATTCCGGCGCACGCTTTTTGTTGCGGTGCTTCTTATTCTTCAATGGTCACGCTGGAAGCGACGATCGACGCACATCCTGAGAGACTCTAGGATCTCGAAAACACCAATTAGATAGTTTTATTGCGAGGGGTGTTGTAAAGTCCGATGGTCGATCGGCTCGGTATATCGATGTTTCCAAAGGGGCTAATCTGCGGATGAAAACTGTGTAATAAAACCGGCTCTTACCTCTCACTCTGCGTCTGAGCTTTTTCGGATTCCCTTTCAGAGTGCCCTTTTGCTGGACTCCGTGGTGGCGGCGGCGGCAGCAATTTTTCTGTCTGTATGTCCCGATTCCGGTGGCGTTCCTTGCCAAGGGCGCAGGACGTGAATTCTGCGTGAACCCTTGTGCCCGAGTGACCCATACGCACAGCGGCGCGCCTGGAAAAAAGGATTTTTCGTGTGGATGACCGAACCGTAAAAATGGCGAGCTTCGATGGATTCTTCCTGAGTTGTGTACACAAACACGGGGAGGAATGTGACCAATCGCTTCGTTTTCGTCGTAAAGAAGTAAGGCGGCATAGAAATACTTTTTCTTTCTCTTTCGCTCGTCTTTCGAGAGGCAAATGGAAGCTGCCCTTTTCGTTAGACATGATGCGCTTTTGTTTACCACCGAGCATCGGTAACGAATTCTTCGTTGCACATTTTTTTTATGATAGTCAGATTTTATTACGACAACAAAGTGTTTGCTTAGCATCGGAAGACTTTATTTTTTAGCGTGAAAATCAATGATGAAATAGTGTATCGAAGGCGTTTGCAAGAGTTCCCTTTCTATGTCCCGACGTCTTTGAAAATATTGAACCACTATGAATAAATAATTTAATAAATATTTTTATTCTTGTTAATGCCATAGAATTTTTATTTACCTTCCTATGGTCAAAATGTATCATAACGGCAGAGTCACACTATTAAAAGTTAGAACGGAATATATAATTTATAACCCTGCATTTTATCTACACTATTCGAAAAAACGATATAATTTATTTGTTCTTAATACCACTTTAAACATATATCTTTTATTTTATTGTAACTTTTGTAGACGCAGTTAGTCATAAAATGAAATCGTACTGGTCAATGTGGAGTAAACTGGTTTTTTGAGTAGCTTGTTCATCGTTTTATAACACGATCGTTTCAAACTTCAACTTCAGTTATTTAGAAAATATTATTTAAAACATGAAATTTACAAGAAATTTTTTGATTAATAATTAATATTAATATTTTATTTCTTTGAGCTTGAGATTGTGTTACTGTAAAAAATTGATTTTATATATATATTTTAAGTTAAGTGTAGGTAATTTAGCCAATGACACTATTCATAAAATCATATTTAAAATTAGTATCAGCGAATAAAGTTCCTGCATTATTTCAGTTACAAAATACATTGTAAAATAGTTACAGATTTTCGATTAAATACTATTTTTCATCTAAATAGTTTCATTTTGAAGCAAATTATGTTTCAATTATATTGAGTAAATTAGTCAAACTAACCATTCTAACGTATTCGCTTTTACATCTTTATAAAATACACAACGAATCTGCACACGTATAACTCGCAAAAAACATAATTTACGATCCGTCCGACAAAATTATTGTCAGTTCGCATCAGTCACATCTTGGACGAGTGACTGTGGCCTGTCCATGAATTTGATGAGATAATTTCTAAGGCAGCAGTAACACCGTAGATGTCAGGTGTTGTAAAAGATCACAGAATAACGATAGCGATCACCGCTTACAACGTCTTTCCCATTATGGTTTTCGAAACTCTTTTACCTGTTTCGATTGTCTTGAGTCTTAAAAAAGACATTATATTTGACGAAAAAACGATATCCTTAAGGATAGCCCTGTCGAGCACTTTTGAGTATTTTTTTTAACGTTTTGACTATTACGTTGTTTCCGCTATAAATTTAAAACATATAAAATTAAAATTATATGTATATTTTAAGTAAGCAAAGAAAATAAGTCTTACTATTTTATCATAGAAAGATATAAAACCATTTATAATAAAGTTAAAGATTTTAAGTTTGTGAAGTAATGAGAAGAAGGCATGGATTAATAATAGAATTAATTAAAAATATTATCTTCTTTTCATTGTCGCTTTTATTTTGAGAAAACTGTTAATGAATTTCATTTGATATTTGCTTAAATTAGTTAATTAAAAATATACACTATGTTTTAGCTTTTTTATAACTTCAGATTTCACGATATTCTCTTTTTAATCATAAAAATAACTATTTTTAGTAATTTCTAATAACTATTTAGTGTATTAATGTGTAAAAATATTTTGATCGTTAAAAACACTATCTTTTTATATTTAGATTTTTTATTTTGCTCAATAAAAGAAAATATTTTACGTCCAATCTGGATTTCTATCCAAAGAAATGCTTCGCTATTTCATCTTGACGCGCTGTTTAGAATTATTCAACTGAATTGATTTGATAAAAAAGAAAAAAATAAAAAAATAAAAATATTTGTAACTAAAAACTAAGAACTTTGTAAAACTTATTAATTGTTATAGTAAATTTATAAAATAAAAAATTATTGTAAAAATAGGGTGCTGTAAAATATTTTACATATCGCATGTTGATAATGTAGGTTTCTTGATTGATAAATTTAATTTAAATTGAATTTTTAGAAATCAAATTTAACTACTTCTATAATTAAATAAAATTATTAAAACAGCAACTTATTATTTTATTAAAAATTTTTTATTTTTCTGTAGAAAATATTTTATTTGTATTTTATATTGTTTATTGTAACTTTAATCTTAATTTTATTTTTAATACAAGGCATTAAATTAATAAAAATTTTAGTTAGGCTATTATATATCAAACAAATAAATTAGTTAATTTATTGTTAAGAATTATTTTAGATGATAATAACATGGTTAAATTTATGATTTAACGTATTTAAAATTATCTTCTTTAAGTTGCCAAATATAAATTAATAACGAGAAAATTTATTTTTTGTGATAAATGCACGCTATGCATATATGTGAATTTTAAGTAAATGAAAATAACATTTATACATTTTGAAAATAATTTATTAAATTTTCCATACTGTTTTTATAAATAAATAAGAGTGATAAGATAAATAATGATCTAAAAATTAATTTTCATTTTAGAATATTTATAAATCATAGGTATGAATAGAAATTCAAAGGATCTTCTCAAAATTAACTTTTTAAAGATTATACATTTCTTGAATAAAATTTTAATTATGGGCACGTATATTTAGGAATATTTTCTAATATTTTTCAATAAGAAATTGAATATAAATTAATATAAAAAATAAAAAAATAAAAATTGAATATAAATTAATATCGAGTAATTTTCTACACCTATAATATTAATGTTTCAGAATATTTGTTCGAATACTTATTAATTATTAGTAAAATAATTCAATATTATAATATTTTTTATTTACAAGCAATTTTATATAAGAAAAAATAAAAATTTGACGTGATTTAAATTCAAGGAATAGTTACAGTTAATTGAAATAATAATGAAATATAACTTGTTAATTAACATATACTTTTTTATATTAAATATAATATAAAATATAATTTTTGAATTATAAATAACATGTTTATAGAAATATCACGAGTATATTTTCCAAGAATGAGGCTAATTAGAGTAAGCATTTGTTATTCTGAACGTACTAAATTATATACATTACTTTCTAAACTAAAGTGAACAAATTAATCTTGCTAAGTCTTTTTTTCTTACTTCTTCATCCTTTCATAAATTAATTTTACGCAAGCTTTTCCAATTCTTGGCCTTCTTTTGTGTTAATATTATGGATTTTCTTCAATCTGATAATCTCAAGGGATCGATTAACCCCAACGAATTTATCTCATGATTTTTACTTACTAAAAGCACTTTTTTTGAAAAACTTATCTTAGCGCGAATGGAAATATTTCAGTTTTTAATCATCTAACTTGACTCGACTTTACGAATGGTAAATAATGATATTTCACAATACTCGATAAGTAAAATACCTTAAATCAATGTACGATTTCTATATTCAACGAAAAAGACGAATCGGTTTATTACAAGATTGAATTTTATAAATAAGTTGTTAATTACATTAATTTATAATCAAGTTATGTTATTGAATAATTTACATTTTCCACAATATTAATGATTTAAAAACCAACTTTTATTTGATTAATAGTTAGAAATGAATAATTCCTTTAGAATTAGTTACGATTTACTAATAATTGTCACCCTTTATATATTTTTACCTTTCTTTCTTCGTTATCGCTTTTACCGTACATTACAGAATTTTCGTTATGATTCGATTATTACGAGTTACTAATAATACAATATTTTGTTATTAAAACTGATTATGCGTCGCAGAATTACGAGTATCTAATGAATGTCATACCACAGTGCTTCTATTCTCAAACAAATCTATAGACTTTTTATCAACAATTTACTTCGTATATTATTATTATTATTATTATAAATGTTAAAAGCAATTAATAATTCAAATTGATAATTTGAATAATCCACTTTAATAACATTTCAATCCTCTAATCCGCATTATATAATCTATAAAAAAGAATATATTGCTCGAATCAATCATCTATTATCGCTTTTACGTCGAATAAAATTAATTTCGATCGATTACTTTGAATTTTCCACTCGGAGCGTTTTAACTGGTGCTAGTCGTAACATAACAACAACCGTAAAGGGGCAAAGATGAAAGACAAAGAATTTTCGGAATGACTGGTGTAGGTGAGTTGTGTTGTTATCGGGCACAGGAAGATGTAGAAGCAAATTTGTCGAGACCCAAGCGAGAGGCTCTGTGCAGGAAAGTGTGAGATATGGGTCATATAATCGTCCAGCGCGAAAAGTGAATGATAATTGTGCGTAAGAAAACCGAGAGCGGATCGGAAAGATAAGCGGCCGGGGACAACGAAAAACGCGCTCGTAGCGCGTCAGTTTGGCATCTAACTCTCGGATTAATCAGCTCACAGTTGATGTCGGCCGCTTCGACCTCGGCCTCGAGCGAAGAATCAAGCGCACACTACTGTTTCGAGCCGGTCTTGTACGCTTATAGACATACCGCCAAGTGTTCGTACGCACGCACGCGAGCTTGCAGATTAGAAAAATTAAAAAGCGCTAATGCAAAGTGTGAGAGCTGCTGCTGTACGCGTCAATCAGTGTTTAGTGAAGTCTGTCACGGAAAAGCTTTGCGATAACGCGTTAATCCCAAGCCTGACGACTCGGCAACTCGTCGCCGCTCAATTATCATTGCTCGACGTATGCGTGTCTTCTTGGAGTAGACAGTGGATGAAAAAGTACGGCGCGCTCGGCATATCCGTAAATAAATTGCCAAACACGCATCGGCGAATCTTCTCGAGTCACGGGCTTCGGGCAATAACTTAACTATCGTTCTCGACTTCCAATGTGTATATCTTCGAGTCTTATTATTTTTCGATAATTTGCTGCCACGGTCCAACAACTAGTTCATCAGCATTTTGGAAACTGTCGTAAAAGAGCAATTTAATTCATTGATTCAATAAAATATTAAATTTATTTCATGATAAATATTTTGCTTGTATATTTAAAAGTTGAATGCCTTGTCCCGTGAAATATCAACTATCGTTATCACCAACAAATATAACTGTAAACTGAAATCAAAATCGTTATTTGCATTATTTTATAAATGTACGTCCATAAATTCTGTGTTCTCGAGCCTTAGTAGCGATACTTTATTTTATTTATATCGAATAGTTTCCAAAGCGAATTACACGCTCATGTACATTCTTATTATACATGTATGCAAACGTCAACTTTTTACTAAACAATTATAAAGCTTGTCTACTAGGCTAGTAATAAACTTAGAAAACAAAATGTAATGCGTTACTTTTATATATTATAATTTTTCAAAATATGATTTGAGAATTCATTTTTATTATTTTGAAATTATACGTTTTGCATTAATTGTCTTTAAATCGATTTTAAATGGTAATAATCTATTCTAGTTTATCATTTAATATACCCAGAAAATAAAGTAAGAAAAAATTGAAATATGCCGTCACGTGGAATCTTAAGCATTATGGAGGTGAACGCATTACCGAATGATAATTTCGAGTGGTTGTTTGCAAATGTAATCGAGCATTCCTCAGAAGCTGCAGCATTCGTAGCTACTAGAAGGCCATTTGATACTACTGAACATCTTAAAAAAGCTTTTGATGAATATCTAGACAAATTGGATACTCCTGGTAAATGACATCTAATAAGTAAATGATAAGTTGATTAACTCGTATATCGTTTATAAAATGTGTTTTACAAATAACAGAAAAAGAATCAGTTTTGTCAAAACATCCAGATTTAGCTGGTAAATTAGCAGAGGAAGGAAAACTTAGTACTGAATCGACAAATGAACAAAAACTAGCTGGTCTTGATACAATAACAAAAGATGAAAAACAATTATTAAGCAACAGTAATTATTTGTAAGTAGTGAAATAAGAAAGTTCAATTATTTTTACATTAATATTTCATTTATATATCTTATGTAATAGATATAAAGAAAAATTTCGATTTCCATTTATTATTTGTGCAAGACAAAATACTATTCAATCTATACTTTCTGCAATAGAATTACGGTTAAAGAATAGTAAAGAAAATGAACTTAAGATAAGCATTGAAGAAGTTAAAAAAATTTGTCGAATCAGAATAGACGATCTAGTGTGGCCTGATTTATAATTAGATATAAAATTATTATTTCATTACTAAATGTTGTGTATTTTGTTTATAAGCAATTTATTAAAGAAGTTATAGGTACAGAATATTTAAAAATTTATTAAGTTATCCCATCGAAAGCAAACCTTATAAAATTCCTAAATTTTTTTCTACTACTGCATGTGGTTGTCCCATTTGTTCTCTAAATTCTCCTGTGTTTAATATATCTTCAAATCTGAAATAAATTAAGCATTCAAGTATATAATTTATTTTAAATAAAATTTAAAATTAATATATAAAATTTACCCAATATTTTCATCACGTCCAAGTATGACATCTCTCATTACATTTGAAGATTGTAAAAATGGTAGCCTGCCAATTTTTTCAGCAGCTTTGATTTCCATTGCAAGACGCATAGGTGCATGCAAACCTTGTGTATTTCTTAACATAAGCATTTCCATCCGTTCACTATTCTTCTGATACTAAATTCGAAATGAACTTAATTATACAATATTATTTTAATATTAAATATTTTGTAAAATAAAACCTACGCTTAACTCAGATGCTTCAAGAGGATGAGAAAAACCCAAATGTTTTCTGGTAGC
Organism: Platyscapa corneri; assembly: GCA_018907185.1. Lineage (NCBI taxonomy): Eukaryota > Metazoa > Arthropoda > Insecta > Hymenoptera > Agaonidae > Platyscapa > Platyscapa corneri. The sequence goes on from JACCHW010000083.1 coordinate 390,303, forward strand.
CCCCAATCTTCAAAAATTAAACAAATTAGAACTACTATTAAAATTTACAAATGTTTTTTATAATTACCCGGCCACCATTGGGCTTTCAATTCCATAAGGTCCATTTTTTTCATTTGATTCATTGGAAACCTTTGATCCGTTCTTTACAGCCGAAAACCCGAAACTCTGAAGAAAATTATATTATGTTTTGAATCTTTACTGCGATCAATCAATTATTAAAAATACAAATTTTTAAATTATTGAACAATATTTTAAATATATTTAAGTAATTTAAGTCAAATAATATTAACATAACCTCAAATAAAACAACATTGGAATTGATCAGATAATTTAAAAAATTTCGTATATTTTTTATTTATAATGAATAAAATTATAAAATATTGATAAATATACCATTTTTATTTAATATATAATCTTATTTTATAATACAATTTTTAGTAACTATTTGACACTCGTTATATTAAACTATTTTCAATGCTCACTTAGAGCACAAAATGAAGCAAGTCATTGGAATCTGTTTTTAAAAACTACTTTATCGATAGTCAATATAAATTTCGCTGAAATTTGAATCTCCGCTTATACTACACGCATAGAAATATATAGTAAATATATAATATAAATTACATCACTATTTTTAGCATTGAAAGTTTTTCTTCAATAATATCTATTGATTTTTTCTGTCTTTTATATAATTTTTAATAGAATTTGTTGAAACTATTTGTTTTTAGAATTAGAATATTAGTTATAGTTATAATCTTATATATAAAGTATATACATTATTCTATCTATAGATTTTATTGACAAAACAAATCATGCGCACTTCTATAAAATGTCATGAAATAGTTTTGATCTAGAATTAATATTATAAAAATTTTTGTTTATAAAAATACTGATTTTATTTTTTTTAAATACATTCAAAGGTTTATATAAAAAGGTAATTAGCGATATAATAAATAAAATGTCTTTATTGCGTAAGAAAAGTTCGCTAAGGGCGACATTTCAAGAGCATATAAAGTTAAGACAGTCTGCATTGGTAAGCATGCATAAAAAATATATTCTCTCTTGTTACAGATTTGAAACTGTTTAAGGATAATTAATATTTGACAAATATGTTATTACTTAGAATAATTTAATTTTAAGATGATCTATGATATGTTAAAATATATTTATATCTTACATATAAACATTAGATAATATTACTTAATTAGAATGCAATTTATTTAAACACGCGTAGTTTATTATGAAAAAATAATAATAATTAGCGTTTAATTTTGTCAAAATTTTAAGGTTGGTAAATTGAGTGCTAGATATTTGTTTCGAGCTGCTATCAGATTTGTTATTGAATATAAAGATTGGATTAATGGTGATGTATTGGAAGAGATCGGAGACGATGTTGCCAATAACGTCAAATTATCACATAGTAAAAAGTCATCTGATTCAGAGTTGTCAGTAAAAGTAACTATGCTATCCAGAAAGGATTCTAAAAATAATAGTAGTAGGTGTTCAAATAGCACATTAATTCAATTTAATTCTTTTCTCTTCAGGATCGTGCGATTCTTCTTATACCAGCCATGAAGAGATCCCCAGATGAAAATGCTTACATATATTCTTTATTTAATAATATTTCAGCATTTCAAAGTTTTCCAGACGATGTTAGAAATTTATTGGCTATAGAATGCCTTTACCAATTCGTGCCTAAAGAAAGAATTATTACTAAACAAGATCATAAACCTTTTGCACTATATTACGTAGTCAAAGGACAACTTCAAATTTTAAAAAAATTTACTGATAATATAACAGGTATAGTGTTATTGTAAATATTTTTCTATTTATTTTCTATTTTATACTAAATTTTGATATAAATTTATTTACGCGATGAAAATAAGATATTCTTACTATGAAAAACTTATCAATTATTATATGTGATTTTATTATTATAAAAAATTTTACCTAATACTATTTTATTGAATTTTGGATTTTAGTTTAAGTTATGACATTATGAAATTTTATTTTATTTACCTATTTCATATATGTATATATGACTCCATACGTTGCTCTTTTTGGCAAATAACTACTTCAGAAATGTATACTTTTACGTTACATTATTGTGTCAAAAATTTCCTATCTGTATTTAAATAACTTATTAAAAATCTTTATATATTTTAAAACAGAAGATTGATTTAATATTAAGGTTGATTGATTTGAAAGAAGGTTCTATAGTCCCTATCTTCATATATATATGAAAATTATACGTTCAACAACTTATAAATATGATTTTGTGATCGTAAAACAAAAACATATGTATTTATCATCAGGTTTAATAATCTTTTTGCTGTCATGAATATATTGTAAAAATCAAATAAAAATAAAAGACGAGTAATATTCTAATAAATAAAAAAATTGAAATAAATTAATAAAAAAAAAATATTGTTTTTTACTATTAAAATTCAAAACTTCAATGTATCATATTATATCGGTTTATCGGTTATTATTTATGATTTATCAGTTTGTACTATTCCATTCTTTTATTAGATACTGTTTTTTTATGGAAATAAAAATAACAAAATGAAATAATTATAAAATTTTCAATTTATAAAAAAATTTTTTTTTTAAGTTTTATAAAATTTTTAAAGCATTGCAAAATATTATATTTATAAAACATAAATTAATACTATAAAAGATAAAATACCTGTTACGCTAAAATTCTTTAAATTTATAAATACGTAAAATTCACTTTCTACATAATTTTAATCAGTTGTTATAAATTATAAAAATTATAAATGTTTTTTTTTATATTTTTCCATGTAATGATTTTTAACAACATAAAGGCATTAAAAGAAATAATAGCAATATGTAATTCTCTGGTACGTTTTTTATCGTATAATCATATTCGAATAATCATATATTTTTCAATAAAATAACGACAATGAACATAAAATCAATAATAAGTTATATCAATAATAAATAATATAAATTAGTATATAAAATTAATAAACAATAAATAAAAAAGTGGAATTTATGACTTCTAATTTAATTTACTTTAATTTAGTAGAATTTTTATGAATATCCAAATCTGTTCTACTCATTAATCATTCAAAAGTCATTTACTAAGGACTAAAATCAATGAAGGTAAATGAGATTTTAATAGTGTACTACGTATTAAAGATTCATCTTTATTTTCATAATTTGTTGTTAAATTGAACCGTTAATTAAAACAATAATATCAGTTAATAAAGAAGTAAAAACAAAAAATTAAGTAACCATTTCCTTATATTATATTATAATTTTCTAAAATTAATAAAATCGTATCAATAAAAAATTTTAATTCGAAAAACACTTTATTTGCACTAGCACACTTTGAGATATTATATTATATTAAGCAAATTGAAAAAGTGTTACGAAAAAATAATGACGTGCAACATGGATTATTTAAAATGTACTAGTACTCAGCAAGAAGGAAACTATTAGCGATCTTAAAAGATTATATGATCACAAATATATAAACAGTTAATTCCCAGTTCGGTAGCAACTGCTCATCAATAAAGATTTTGAATAATGTACAGGCCAAATTTTATATTTATATTTTATTTTGATGGATAAATTTCATTCAAGTATATAAAATATATTTAATATAACAACACAACAACAACAACAACAACAACAACAACAACAACAACAACAACAACAACAACAGCAACAACAACAACAATAATAACAACGATAACGACAACAATAATAATAATAATAATTATTATTATTAAATAATGAATAAGTATAAATGTTTAAATTAATCAAGTACTAGATTAAGAAAGTAAGAATATAAAAATATTATATGTGTATCGAGTAAGCTATCACATCATTTAAAGAAAGAGAATTTTTTAAATATTATAAATGTACCTTCAAGTGGAAGTATTTTTTACAAGTAAAACTATTTTAAATCACTATAAAAAACTTCGAATTAATAAATATAAAATATGACGATGCTATGCATTATTATTTTATTAATTTAACTTGTATATTTAATAAATTCGAAAATTATTATTTTTCTAATACATACATTCTAATTTTTTTAGGCGAGGTGAAAGAAATTGAAGTAGGAACGTTAGAACCTGGAGATATGTTCGGCATGATGTCTCTTCTGCATAATGTTAATCGGTCCGCTACTGTAGTGAGCAAAAGTGATATATATTTAAATTTTAATAACAAATAAAAAACTTTATTTTATTTTAATTTAATTATAATTCTAGCGCCAGTTGATTTATTATTGATTACGCGGAGTACGTTCAATGCACATTTAAAAAATATACTTATGGAAGAATGGGTTATTTTACGCGATGCTTTAGTAAATTTCAATTATTTCAAGGGGTGGAGTGAAGAAACGATGCGAGAATGCTGTGTTTTAAGCAAAGTCGTTAATTTTAAAACAAATGAAGTAATCATATTTATTTTTGGAAATTTTTTTTATTTAAACTACAAAATTATTTTTATTGTTTAAGGTATTATTAGGGGATGGAAAGGGACAATTTCATTACGTTTATTTTATTCTTTCCGGAGAATGTCAACTTATAGAACATATGCTTATTGAAAAGAATCGTGTAGGAAAAGAAATTCAGTATAAGCTTTATGATTTTCAACAAGAAGAAAGAAATCCTCGTCAAAAAATTGGAAGAGCTGAAAAAGTTGAATTACCTAAAGATTATTTCTCAAAGCTAATAATGGACAAAGCTTCTCCAGTAAGCATTTTATAACTCTTATATAAAACAACTAACATTAAAAAACATTTTTTTTTTAAATTAAAAAAAACAGGTACGTATGTCTGTTACAGCATTATGAATATCAAACTATTTGGCTAATAATAAATTTACCAATAATCAAAAGAATTGAAAAATAAATTAACATTTTAAATAATATTAAAAATATTTTTTCAGAAAAATTAACTGAAAGTCACTTTTAAGTTACAGAAGCATCGATTAATATCTTTATATTTTCAATGTTTACTTTAATTTTAAATTTAACGATTATGAGTTATTTATTATTGAAATGCAAAAAAATTGAAGAAAAAAAAACTATTTTCTGTAGTACTTAGGGTTGATTAAAAAAATTATCAATTTTATGTACTAGATATGATGAAGATAGTATATATCTTCAAAATAAAGATGTAAGAGAATACTTTTATGTTTGCCGACCAACTACTTCATAAAAATCTGAATGAACCTCTTCTGTCTCCTTCATCTCTATCTTATTTATCAATTTTTCTTTTCTTATAGTTCTGTAATTCTTGAATTTTTCAAAAATTATCATAGCAAAATTTTACTTATATATAATAATTCTATTATATAATAATCGTATAAAAATAAGAGAATTTTAATTTTTATCTAAGTTGTGCAATTAAAAATTATTTTTACAAAGAAAAATAATTCATTTGTTATTTATTACAGTATATTTTGCAGTAATATTTCAACTTTTAGAAAAGTACTATACTTCATTTTTCATCATTTTTATACTTTTGTAATTTTTTATTTATTGTAAATTCAAAACATGTAACGAAGAAACGTATTGTAATTTATTGTACTTAGCTTTTCACAAATTTGCGAAAAGTGATATTTTAAAAAATATTTACATAACTTGATTGATGTAAATTATACAATATCCTCAATGTATAATGGCATTTTTTATTCAGAATGATACAAATGTAACAGAACTAGGACAAACAACATCCCCTGAAGATTATATTAAATTAATATCATCGAAAAAAGCCAGTACTAATATTACAATGGATCGCCTTAGCGTTATCACTGTAACACTTCAGGATATTGTAAGTTATAGTGAGGCATTTGCATTAAAATGAAAAATATTAAATTGTAAAGAAATTGTATACATTTATTGTTAGATAAACGAATGGCATGAAATTACTGACGTTGTTGAGATGTTGAGGGTTGAACCATGTGTATCAAGTTTAGAGACGAACCTTAAAAATGTATCCACAGTATTCATGCAAATTGGTATTTTCAGCAGAGGTGCATGTTTTGGCTTGGGTAAAATATTTTTTGAATAAAGCTTTTGTTAACAAATACATTTTAATAATTATTTGTTATAAATAAATTTTTTAGGCGAACATTTGAAAAATCGCCGAGTTGTTTCAAAAACGCCTGTAAGTTGTTTATTAATTCCTCGTTATTGGCTCTTGCAACATAACCGAGCTAACATTTGGACAAGAGTGAAAGAATTTCTGAATTGTAAATATCCTAATAACAAGCAGCTACTTAAAAAATACGTAGAAAGTAGAACGTAAGTCTACCGAGATCAAAGTAATAATTATCCAGTACACGATAGTAATAAATTTCAATATTTTAGGTGGGCCAAGTATAAAAGGGAATATATAAATAAAATTATTAATGAGTGTCCAAAATTACGAAATGATACCAAAAGATATAACGTACCTTATTCCATAAGAATATATGATGATATTTTCGACTAATAAGTTTTGGAAAATTCCTTTATATAGTTTTAAATTATGTAGAATTATAAAAAATTCTTATAATAATATAATATAAATAATTATAAATTACATTCTAAAGACGGTATAAGTATTTTATTTGAATGATTTGTCTTTATCCTAAATAGGAATATATTTGATGAATTATATATGTAGTATAAATGTTTTTCGTCTGTGCAAAAATATAAGTAATTTTAAAAATATATTAAAAAAGAATTAGCAGTCATTGGACTCTCTATTTTATAGGCAACGTATAAAATTTTTATGCGAAAAAGTTTTACGTAAAATATAAAAATTTATAGTATGCTAATAAATTTACATTACGATAAAGTAATAGTTTTTTATATGAGCATTATATCTGCTATTTATGTCAAAAATTAAAAAAAAAATTTTAACATTGAACTTTATTCTTATTTTAAAATATATCTGTATCTTAAGTACACTTTCTATATTATTGCAGATATATAACTTATATATATCTTAAATTGATTAAATTTGTCTTTATCATAGACCTGAAATTGACACGAATCATTTGTTGTACTCAATTAATTACGAAATAAAAGTTGCACTTTTAAAAACTATTAGTTTATATGAGAAACTACAGTTTCTTTCTGTTAATTGCAATTATTTGAAAATTTCAAATTACTAATGAGTTTCATCAGATAACATGTCATGATAAAAATGGCACTTAAGTATAAAAATCCAGTTAATGTATAATATTTAAAAATGACTTTTTTAATATTGCTAAGTTAATTTCTTTCTAGTTAAATATATTTATCAGCATATATTTTTACCTTTTATCATTTATAATATAACATAAGTATAAAAGAAATATACACAAAGTAAAGTAGTCTATTAATCTATTAAGTTTTTTCAATATAAATCTTTGTCGCATGCCTAATTTATTGAATTGCATTATCACTAATCTCATTTACGCTAATCCTTTAAAACGTGTACTTTAAGAAAAAATATAAGCACTTTCAATTTATGCTCTTTAAAGTATGTCTTGATCAGATTTACTGGCTTTTATAAAAATGTAACTAGGGTTCATAAAACTATCGGGCACATCTTTACATAAATCAGTTTGTTGCGGTATATTCACGTAATTATCTTGAGTCCTTATAATCACCGACGATGTGTCGTTATCGTCCACATCTGTCCAATTTGAACTTTTCTTTTCTGTTGGTTCACGAATATCTACTAATTCTAAACCTTTTGGAGTATTACAGTATCCAGAATCCCTGTCAGTCGATGTCCTGCCAGTTCGCTGTTTCTCCTTTTTCTTCTCAGCTTCGCGTTTTTTCACAAATTCTTCTCGTTTTTTGTGTACATCAATAGGCTTCAAGTAGTTGTCTTCATCCTGTTCAGTTTCTTCTTTGGTTTTCTTGAGCATTGGAGCATCTTCACCGTCGGAATGAGCTGGATTAGCTGGAAAATATATTTTTTTAGATTTTAAAATATAGAATATGTTTCTATTTTATTGAAAGATTTTTGAATAAGGCGCTAGAATTGCTATTCACAAGTAAGTATATCAATAAAAAAATAATAAAAAAATAATTAGAAATTGAATTAGTTATATAAAAATCATTTGCATTTTTTTATTTATTGATAATGTTTTTTGAAAATTAATATATATATACTTACCAAGGCTTGGAGATGGTGAACTGGGGAACTGGAAACGTGAATTGTCTTGCAAAGAGTTTGGTCGAGGGCTGAATATTCCTGACTCATCGAGGGGACTACTACTATTCATACTCAGATAAGCTGAATCCAAGGGTAATGAGGGATTATTCACGTACTCGTGTTGAGGCGAGGCAAGGTTTAAATGATCCGGTGCTGACATCATTGTCAGGTAATCGTTCTTCCCCTCTTGGCCTACTGTGTTCATATCAATATAAGGAGCATTCAGCTCCACATAGTGCTGCATTAAAGTAATTAATTGATTTAGTAAATTATTAAAAAATTTACAAATAGATGAAAATGTCAAAGAAAAATGTTAACGTAAAGATTATTCCATACCATTTTCACGCCATCTTCTAAAAGTTCGCCGATACTTTCGACTAATTCAGTAAACGAAGGTCTTAAAGTTGGTTTCGCTTTCCAACACTGTAGCATGATTTCATATCTTAAATAAGAATAAAAAATGAAATAATCACATATAGATATTATGTACTAAAAGTGAAAAAAGGAACTTGAAAAAAGGAACTTGTAAAAAGGAATAAAATCAATTTTTGGTATTTACATGTCTTTAGTAGCATATTTAGGTTGTTCCATTCGATATCCTTCAATGAGCTTTTGATATTGTTTCTCAGCTTGCATACCAGGATAAGGAGTTTCTGCGAGAGTAAAAAATTCCCATAAGACAATACCAAAGGACCAGATATCAGATTGCGTTGAGAAAACTCGATCTCTAATAGATTCAATAGCCATCCATTTAATTGGAACGGGACCATTTCCTTTTTTCTTGTAATTGTCGTCTTTGTACATTGTTTTCGCGAGACCAAAGTCGCAAATTTTTACCACGTTGTTCTCTGCTAATAAAATATTTCTTGCAGCCAAGTCCCCATGAAGCACCTGATTGTTTATGAAAATCAAAAAAATTTTTTCATAATGTAAATAGTATGATTTCCGTTGTAAAGATATGCGTAACAATACACGTTGCACATAAATTATTATCATGATGTTATTATATTAATATAAATAATGTTTATAAGAAAAAATTACAATGATTTAAACAATTCATGTTTATAAAAAAAAGCTTGATATTACGTTAACGTTAAGAAGGTTAACGTAAATATTTATGTTAATACAAACATTTTTATATTTTAAATAAGATCCTACCCGTAATTCACTTAGAAAACTGTTTTGGTCTAGTTATTTCTTTTTTTAATTGTTTTAAATTTTATTTTCATTTCTTTAGTTTGTTATTACACGCTATATAAATTTATCTTACAAGGTAACACTGGTTGCCTCGGCGTAAATTTCCGTTACGGAATTTTCGCATACGCAAACCTTCTACAAAGCTTTTAACTTCATTTGGTAAAGAACAGTAAATATTAGAATTATATTAACGACCTTTCTCTGGCAAAGATACTCCATACCACGTGCCACTTGGAATGCCCAGGAGAGTAAATCTTGGGTACAAATAGGCTTCAGATTTCTGTCCTTGTAATCACCTCGATAGTTGGATCGCCAACCTGGTTGAGAACCATTACTATTTACGCAACCAGTGTCTGGCAGGCCGGTGATATCCTGGGTATCCGTGCAGTATATGACGGTCTCGGTGCCGGAGGCACTATTACCAGAGGCAGTGCTAAGACTACGGGAAAATGACAATGCTGCGTATTTTACCCTGTTAAACGTAGAAGAGAAAACAGGAGGCAAATTGTTAGCGATAGATACCCTCATGCACATTCGACTTGCATTATTATAATTCTTATTTTCGCTATTTTGTTTATTTAAAATCAAGATTTTACTAAAAATTAATTGTTTCCAGTACGAATTTATGAGCTGTGTTTGTACTTTATGAAAACTTTACCGTTTTAAAATAAAGAAAATTTTGTACAAAGCATATAGTATAAATAGTCGATAATACACGTACAAAAGTATAGGAAGCATTAATGACGAGTCCCGCAAAACAATTACTTTATATAATTTATTTTTCACAACTTATATTTTTCGATCATCATATTGTCTTAGTTAATTGTTTAAAATTAAATCTTTATGTTTATGATTACTCGTAGCTGTCATTTGAAACTCAAAATTTTTACATCCTTTTCTAAATTATAAGATCCCGATAACACTTTTATAAAAGTGTAAGAAAGCATCAATATATTCGAATGTTTATTATACAATTCCTGAAAAATCAAATAGTTTGTTATGGTTTTAAAAATTAATATATATTAGCAATTAATGAGCTGTTTTGTTAATCACAATGGGAAATTCAGTCATTGAGTTAGTTTGTAAGTCAAAATTAAATTTTCCATCATTGCAATTTTAATAATGTAAATAAAAAAATCTAACCTATTATTACTGCCTGCACTAGTTGACCTCAACAACAATTCTTTGCCGATTGAAGGGTCGATTTTTCCAGTACTTGGCTCAATTTGATTAATAAAATCTTCCCTATGACGCAGAAGATAATTGTGTAGATTTCCATAACGACAATATTCAACAATCACCAATAATTCTCCTTATAAATTAGGAAAAATATATTTTTAATCTCATGTTTATAATAAATACTGAACTGATTTCATGTGGAAATGACTCACGCTTGGCGATATTGTTGGTACAAGCACCGAGAAGATTAACAACATTTAAATGCTTTCCAAGATGCACCATAATTTTTAATTCACTAGCAAGAGCACGGATGTAAGCTGGCTCTTCATTTCTGCGAACCATCTTCACAGCTACTGTCGTTATCGACTCATCAGCACGAATCCCACGTGCTTCAGCCTTCATAACAACACCAAAAGCCCCGCTTCCTAGTTGTTTTCCTGTATAATGGACATGTTTTTTTGTGATTTAAAAATTAATTAATCCCTACTGGTAATGGTGATAAATAATCTCACAGCAGATGTAAAATTTTTTTAAATCATGTATCGTAGTTGTAAATTTATTTAGGTTTACCTAGTTTTAATTTTTCCCGAGGAAATTCCCATTTTCTGTCATAAGGAAGAAGCTCTGCTTGATCATCTACAGTTAATTCTGGATTTATGCAATCAAGCGCTCCTTCTTCAAAGTGCATTAAACCAGCTTCTATTAATTGCTTTCTCATGGTCTAAAAAAATGTATAGAGCACATAAGTTTATTAGTTTTTCAAATTTAAAAATAATTTTGTATTTTACCTTTTCGCGTCGTATTTTTATACAGAAATAAGTTAACAAAGCAATAAGAATGATTATTAAAACAACGATTGTTATAATCCAAATCATGGATACTTCTGCTCCTAAAATCAAAAGGCGTTTGTAATACAAATTTTATTTAAAAATTCTTGAAATTGATTTAATTATTTTTATAATGTTCTTTCTCAAATTTACCTTTGACTAGAAATTTTTGAAACTGTTTTATCTCTCCGTAGCGATTTTTTACTAAACAAGTATATTTTCCGCTATCTTTTTCCATCAAATATTTAATTATTAATTCTTGATTATTAGATGTGAGGACGAATTGTTGCTTGTTTCCCTCTAAGAGCTCATCATTCTGTAAATATTATTTTGTATAGTTATCTTTCCCAATGGTCGCTATTTGTAATTTTTTATTACCTTATACCAGGTTATTATTGGTTTTGGCATCCCTTCGGCATGGCAGATCAAATTAATGGTATTATGAGCTTCTCTTGCTGATATTATTACTTCAGATCCATTCATGTTGACATTAGTAAAATAAGGAATTTCAGGATCTAAAAATCATTGAATTTTATATACATAGTAGAATAACATTAAAATTATTATTTTTAGAAAATTCTATTACGTAAAGTAACAAACTTAATAGAAACATTTGATCAAATATGTACCATTCACAATGAGTTGAAAATGAGTTCTATCTGGAAGTTTTTCTGGAGTCCAGGCTTCACAATAATAGTCGGTTTCATCTGATTTTTGTACATTTGTTATTGTAAGAACAGCACGATAAGTGAAATCGGTTTCCTCAAATGTTGTATGTATTCTTTCTACGTAAAAAATTTTAATTAAGACTAAATACATTTTTTTATTAAAAAATTCTTATTTTATATACCTGAATTTTGTAATATTTGTAGATCTTTATTTAACCATTCCACAGTTGAAAAATTATATATAGAAGCTGCACACACTATAGTGATATCATCTCCTATTGTTATTTTTTCCTCTGGTTCAATGATTCCAAATGCAGCATCAGTTACTCCATCTTTAAGAAAAATAATTTTTTGTTGACAAATCAGTTTTATGCTAATATCATATTCCGATTATTTTTAATAAAATTAAAAAAATTAAATTCAAGGACACAGAAATTTTAACTATATTCATTTTGAACAATAATTTTAATATATTTATATTTACTGTTAAAAAATAATTTTAATATATAATAATAATGCTACTATAGGCATTTATTTAATATAAATATAATTTTTTGGAATCTAAAACACAAATATTTTGGAGCAGGATTTTTATATGACTAAATATCCGTGATACAGCACCAGAAGTACTATTGTTTATTATTATCATTAATATTTTTAATTGTTATTATTGTGCTGTCGGTATTATTTAATGGTTTATAGTATTGATTATTATATTATATTATTATATTATAGTATTTATTGGTTAGAGTATGGTATAAAATCGCTGAATTTTAGATTAAATTAGCGATACTAAAATTTTCACAATACTAAGATATTCAAGTTTCAATTATAAAAAAACAAATACTTAATTTGAGTAAAAATAATATAAATTTATTATAAATCACATCACGAATTAATTGAAAAGGTAAAATTTAATAATAAAAATATATATGGAAATTCAATTTTAAGTTGTTATTATTCTCGAAAATATATTAAGTTTTTAAAAATATAAAAAATCTTTCGAAGGTTCTAAAAGATATTGAATTGAACGTGAAATTAATAATTGAATGTGGGATAGGCTTAAGCGTTTTTATAGCCTATTAGAATAGCGACTACAATAAAGTTAAAATTTGATTTATAACAACGTCAATATACATGCCTGAGACAAGAATATCTTGCTCGACTGAGTCACATCCAAATGTATTGCAGGCGGTGCAGTTGATTCTGCCGGACATTTCTACGATCATTTCTACGGTCGATTCGACGCTCATAGCAGGTTGATCTATCACGGTAAAGTCCTTCAATAAAAATTTATATATATATACATTCATATACATTAAGGTTTTAAAATTGGCCATAAAATTGAGAGATATAGTGATAACATAGAGGCTTAAAGCTTAAAATATCAAATTGTGACGTCAATAGAAAATGCATAATAATTTCAAAATTTAGCATCAAACGTAAATTTAACGTATTCAGTTGAAAAATTATAATAAGAATTTTGGTTTTTCTATTCAACAAAAAATTGACGAATAGACTTCGGAAAATTATTAAGCAAATAACAAATAAATAAGTTAATTTAAACTAACCTTCAGCTGTATTGTTTCGCAATCGTTAGTAAACGGTAAATTTGGACATTTTGAGTAGAACCACGATATATTTGATATTGGATTACCGACAACTTTGCAAAAAAACATTGCACTTTCATTTAAACCATAATAGGATTTTACGGGTCCTAACATTGCCCAAGGCTTAGCTATAAATATCAAACAATATTGTAATAAATTATTAGGATTCAAAAAAAATTTTGGTTATTATTTATAATCATTACCCAAAACCTCCAAAGTAAAATTTAAATGTTCTATTTTTGCATCATTGACTGCTTGAAGAATGTAAATACCCATATCTTCTATTTGAACACTTTTAATTTTCAACGTAGTTGACGAGTTAGTATTTTCCACAGTAGCTTTATTACCTGTATCGATAGTATTCCCTTGTGGGCTTATCCTTAAAAAATCTCATTATTAATTTAATTCAGTTTAATTGAAAGCGCGCAACAGATAGATAAATTCATGCATAAGGTGATGCTATATTTTTATTTGTTAACTATGCTGAATTACCATGTAAGTGTTGGGGTTGGATATCCATTAACATAAGCGGCGAATATAACTGGTTTAAAAGCATTAATAACGTAGTGCCGGTTCTCATCGTGAGATGTTAAATTAATGTATTTAACGCTTGGATCTATAAAAATATTTTCATTAAATTAACTTCCTTTTATTGATCGATGAAATAAAAAAATTTAGTGACTATTCGATAGTTTATAAAACTAACCATAAATATGAATGTACACACTCGTGTTTTTCACATCTGTTAATGATTTTACTTGACAAATGTATTCGCCCTCATCATCATACGTTACATCATCTTCAACAAGTTCAGAAGTTACTAATAACGTATTAGCTTCTATTAACTTTCTAACCGGAGGTAAGATTTTTCTAGAAGTCTAAAAATATTTAATATTTGTCCACATTATAATAGCTATACAAATTAATCATTATTGAAGAAATTAATATTTTATTAGTGATTTAGCTAATACAAATAATCTACCGAATTTCGAGGCGTTGTCCAGTAAAAAATAAAATTATTATCAGTTCCAATGGTAACTGTACATTTGACGTGTAAGCTTGAACCTTTAGTAACGTGTTGTAAGCCATCTTTTAAGATTACCGGTGTTTTCAAAGTAGCTTTTTGAATGAGCTTAACAAAAAACAAAATCTGTGCTGAAAATTCATCTTGCTCTACTTGACAAATAAAATAACCCGTATCTTTTGTTGATAAATTTTTCATCGTGAAGCCCAGTTTAGGGTCAAAGGTTAGATTTTCATCAATTTCGATAACCTAAATATAACATATTACTTTTTATAATAAAATTAAATTATTTTGATAAAGCGATTAATGTATCAGTAGTGGCTTTACTTTGTCGTTCAGCAAGAGATCTACATGTAGTTCAGGTGAAGTTGGACGGCATGGTAAGATAATTGTATCTCCAACTACTCCAACAATAAAATGCATTTCTCCAATCTGAACAAATGCACTTTCATTAGCTAAAAAAAAATTATTATTATTTTTCAAAAATTTAAGTAATTTATTTTAATTTATTAATAATAGTTTTCTTACATCTGACATAGACGTACAACCAACTAGCGTTTGGATCATTATAGTCTTTATTTGAGATTTCAGTTTTTGTATTTGCACAACCGTACCATCCAGTGTCGCCAAAAACCGTTTTACTTCTTCGAAACTTTAGTTTCACAGTTTTGCCATTTTTATCTTCAGGGGTTATTTCATGCTCTGATGTTGATATCTTTCAAGTTAGTAAAAAATACGGTATTTATATTTTTATAGAATTTAAATAGAATTTTAAATTGGATTATATTTTTTGAATACTTTAATTTTATGAAATGAAGATGAATTATTGACAATTTATTTACAAATTATTAAAAAATTAACTTTATTAAACAATTATCTATAGGTATTAATAATTATTAAAAGTTTATCTCGTAACTAATGTTATTGTCAGTTAATGTTATTTTTAATCTTCAAATTAATAATTTAAAACACGTACAGAAAGCAAATTTCTTATATTCTTATATTTTAGTTCATTAATTTAAATTTACTACGATTATTATTTATCTCTTACTTATATCAAACATACTGATATTAGAAAATTGTAACGTTTTAAAACTCCCTTGGTACTGGACGAAAATTTTTTTTGGACATTGAATTAATAAAATTAAATCATTAAAGTAAATTTCAATTTAGATCGACATATATTAATTTAAAATTTATACGATAATTAATTTAATTAATTTATACGATAAGTTTTACTCATTATTATTTGTATAAATTTTTTGTTATTCGATAAATTAATTTAATTTTTTCATAGAAGAAATAATTAATAGTATCAATAATAATAAAGTTAAGCCTCTCATTATTAAAAAACCACATTAAAAATTAAAAATCCCAGTAAAAAGAAAAATAAATGTTTATATATATATTATAGAGTATAATAGGATATAACGCGTTAGAAACTTAATAAGATATATATTTAAATAATTCTTTTTAAATATTTTACATTGGCAATTTCGTCATCTTCAGGATAAAAAATATTGATATCGTTGATGCTCGTACACGTTATTACTAACTCTTCTCCTTCATTTAGTATTAACTGTGGCACGTTGGGATGAATAAGTGGTTTGTATCCTTGGGAACCTGTAAAAATATTAACTCATACAGTAGTAATATAATGCTACGTAGATAAAACTTTTGAAAAAAATAAATTTGAACATATAAAAAGCTTTAAAATTATTTATTTCTAATATTAATATTATTTCAAATGATTTTGTTACAGGGAAAGAATATGATATATTAATATTTATAAATCAATTTGATATCTTGTAATCAGTAATAGATACTAGTAAGACTAGGATAAAATATTTTTTCTTTTAAATTGACAGATTTGTTAAGTGTAATACTTTCAAAATTGTTGGTAAGACTTTAGTTAAAGTGTCATTTTTAAAATAAAAATGACATATTTTGAATACTTATATTTATACAGTAATATAGAATACTTGTATTTTTATGATTATATCTTTTAATCAGGTCAGAATATTAATAATTAATTTCTTTAAAATAATCCAAAGTAAATACCATTGTAAATATTATTTATCGTTTGAAAAAATAGTTTAAACATTTTTAAAAAAGTATAATTTTAAATGCATCGCGTTATACAAGCAATATATATGTGTATATAGATTTTTTAATTTTGATGAAATATTTATTAATTTATTATATATTTCTAATATAAATGAGTAATATAAAAGTAGCAGTCACATATATGTATAAAAATAATTTTTACTACGTAATTAACAGCATTTAGATAAACGAAAATGCAAAGAAATTAAACTTTACGAATTATTTATTCTTTTAGTGGTTTTTAAAAATTTGGTTAATAATTTATTCAATAAATTAAGTCATAATATAATATTTTTGCAAGGTGTAATAGAAAATATATTAAAATTCTTGAATTCAACGAATTTGTATGAGCAAAAGATGACCATACCATTGATTATGCGATAAATAATATTCACAGCTACAATGTTCTGTGGATGATAAGCACTTATCCATAAGGAGACTCGCATGAGCCAGAAAAGTAACATGGTATTAAGTTGGGTGAATCTCGTACCAAAGCTACTAGTTGAGAGGAAGTTCTTTCTGTCCTCACACGATATCACCACTTCATTATCGCGCGAAACGCGTGTAGGCAACGAAACCGCGCAAGTGCAGCAAATGTAAAAAAGCTGCAACATTAGGTTCTTTGGGTAATATTTTTAAGCTTTAGAAAATTATTTGTATCAACGCATATTATTATTTCTAATTTAGAATTAATGGTGAATTATTGTATTCAAATTATTGTAGAAGTTTTTGAAAAGTATTTTTTGAAGAAACAAAGATCTTCAAGTGATTACTATTTTGATAACATACTAAAAGTTACCCTATATATATATATATATATATATTTTACAAATACAAGAGATCTGATATAGACACAAGCCTAATGGACGTATAATAATGATAATACTTATAATTATAGCTATGAAATTTATGATTTCAGGTATTAATTAAATAAACATACAAGTACAAAGTTAATTTTTTAAGAATCGAAATTAGAGATTCGAATTCAAAATTTAAATAATGAATAGTCATTGCTGAATAATACTGTGTATAACATAATTAAAATGTGTGTAAAATAAAAAACACGATAAACATGAAATAAATTGTGTGAAGTACTCAAAAATAATATGTGATCTCTAACATAATTTATTAAAATAATGTATTAACTTCATAAAAAATAATAACCTTGCATGATTTTTTTATGGAGAAAACATTAGGCTCTATAGTGTCTTAGGTATGACAAGAATAAAAAGAGCGAGTATTTATAAATAATAATACCTACATAAAGTTTACTATTTCAGGAATTTATTACTTAATAATCTATTTAGTCTTAATTTAAATCAATTATTAAGTTTATTGTATTGTTATTGTACTTCATAAATGTTTAAAGAAGGATTGACGTCACTATGTCAAAGACAAATTAAGTGTTGAAGAGAATTTCGGACTTGCCGACATTATTGCGATAACGTGTTTGTTGAATGGAAAAAGGGTCAAAGCCAACAGATGTTCAGCAGCAGATAAATACTGTGACGCGCCCAACTCACCCGCGGAAACGGCACTGAACAAATACTATCGTCTTCTGTCAACGTATGCAATATATGTATATTTTCACTTATCTAGGTACCTTATGCCTGCGTACATAAGACAAATCGCTGATAGGCGTAATGAGCTACGAAACTCCTACAAAATACGATAAATTGATGCTGGTGTGGTACACAAAGCAGTTCTCCGATAAAACGAATTTGTTTTTATCATTCATTATCTCTATTCTTCCTGAAGCATCAAAAGACTAAACTATCCTCTGCCTATTTTTATGGCACTGCTCGATAAATTTATCGGAAACATTGCCTTTTATGTTTATATCGATTATAAGTTATTGTTTGCATAAACTTATATAGAGTTACATAAATTAATTTATCAACACGTCATTATTATTATTTGATGTAAGAAAGTAAAAAATTATTTATTTTAAAATTGTGCAATGAAAAAGAGTCAATCCTCATAATTATATAATTATTGTAATTAGTAAAAAGATATTTATTAATAGCGTATATAGATTTTATTACGAATTTTTAATTTATTCGTTAAATTAGTAAGTGTATGCGATGCGAGGTTTAAAAAAATAAATATATATTTTTCTTTGAGTGATAGAAAAATTTGAAAATGCGAATTCAAATTATGAACACGTAATTTATGTCAAGGGATGTACTATTGTATTTTCAAGGTAAAGTGTACAGAAAAGGTATGACTATACAGTAATTCAACGAATGAAAGTTGAATCAAATCTAATTTTATTATTTTTTGATCATTGAAATTTAAAATAAAATTTAGATAATGTACGTTATTTATTCATTATTTTCTTACAGTATTATATTTTCATCAACTATATTGCACTAATACGTATTTATTATAAAGTTGTTGAATTTAATTTACCACTAAGGTAATAACTGGAAGAAACTACCACAACTAGAAAAACCATACCAGAATAAAGTTTGAAAAATAAAAATCTTTATAAATAACAATTTAATTGCAATAAATTATAACTAGTAAAGTATAGATATTTTTATTTTAGTATGTATAGAGATAATATAGTTATTGCGTTGTCATTAATATGCTAATAAAGTAATTGTCAATTAAAGAGAGAACATAAAGCATACTGCATATATCCGAATAATTTAAATATATAAAATGTTTGTATTTAAAAAGGAAATAATTGTTTGAATTAAAAATTCAGTGGATATTATGCTCATCTCTAATTAATGTGATTTACTGTAATATTACAGTTGAAAACTTGATAGAATTTTTAATATTTTTACCTTTTCTAAGTTCTCTTTTCACATTGAGCAGGTTTCAATTATTTAAATTTAAGTTGTAATTTTATTCAGAAAAAGTTAATACCCGTTTAACTTGCTTTTTACTTTTATCAATATCAATATTGTGTTATAATTAAATAGGCGCTAATTCATAAGATAATTAATATATCGTTTTATCAACAATTACGTACTGTTAAAGACAAGATTGGATAAAAAGGGTTCATTCCGTTACAAACAAGACATTTATTGTTTATAAGAATTTCGTGTAATTGACCAACCACTGTGATGTAATCAAAACAATATAAGTAGGATTAAAATACAGGAGGTAAATTATTTTTCTGTTAAAGAAAAATTAATAAAAAATGAGCATACATTTGAAATCATAAAAATTTGCTATTAATAGCTTATAATCAATAGTTTTCATCAATAAAATTGATCTGTTCATTTACTGATCAATAAAATGAAAATTATTTAAGTTAATGTAATTAATAAAATACATTGCATTTAGGTTTATAGATTATAGATGTCGTTATTGTGAACCAATATTTAATAATGGAGTAAAGATATTTTTTTGGCAATTAAGTATTTTGTGTAAATAAGTCCGTTCTTTAAAACCGGTGCACCAAGAAAAATGAGGATAAAAGGTAGTAGTTAGTTGTAAATCAAAGAGGTACTTAAAAATGTCAATCTAATGATTAATTGTTATAATTTGGCATTATATTTGAAATACTTCTCATGGGATTTGCTGGCAAATAATCTAAATTTTGTTTTACGTGATTAAGTATGATTGTGAAGAATTAAAAGGTGAAAATGAATAATAATTTAAAATTTGGTCTTTTAAATTAAAGTTAATACATGAAATTTAAGTTATTTCCTAACGATCAATAACAGCAACAGTATTAAATTTCTACCGGACGATAAATTGTTTTTAACATTGATACGCGATATAAATAATGATTGCTTTTATGCAATGTATTTCTACATAATGAATGAAAGATAAAGGCGCATCGATACCAAGGCGAATCAAACTAAATATACGTGACGTACAATCAAAAAGTTTAGTTGTATTTTGAAATACCAAGCTAAATAATGATAAGATAGACACATGTAGGAATAGCGTTTCATAAAAAGGAAATTATCAGCGAACCGGAAGTGTTAATCAAAGATTCATGGAAACACTCGTCGAAGGAAAATCTCCGATTGACATAGAAATGCAAGTGTAACGGTAAAAAGGCATTTCGAAAGTTTTGCGGCTCATATGAGTGAGAGAGTAAGGTGGTAATGCCCGCGGCTATGGCCCAATCAAATCGGTGGAGTATATTACGTCGGCCAGGTATATGAATCATGCTGAATTTATCTCCCGACGCACCGATTTACTGACGATTCGCGACGCCACTTCGGCATCCGATCGCCTGGATATTACTATTATCGCTGTGAACAGGTGCAGCGGGCCCTTATGAATGGGACAGGGCGGAAAGTCCGTCGCACTTGACTCGATCGCCCGAGAGAAATCGTGCGGGAGGGGAAGCGCTTTAACGCGTAGATGACTAAGGTGCGCGTCGGCAACCGGTTTCTGACGTCACCTTCTCAGTGAGCGCCTCCTCCTTGGCGGAGTCGTCCGCCCATGAATACGCACCTGCGATCGTGACGGCAAAGAGTAGCAGCGCCGTCAGGCAGAGACTCGCCATCCTGCTGCGGAAGGACCGGACCGTCTGTTCTTCACATGTTGACGCGCTCCAGGATTATGCGACTCGTGGCGATCACGGCACTAGAGTCTTCGCCTCACGCGCACCGACTGAGCCGCGGCAACAGAATGTCCGCCAGAGAGGTGGAGGAGGCCGCATATCTTCGAGGCGCTCGCGTCGCCGCCGCCGCCGCGCTGTGGTGACGCTTTGATCGGGCCCGGAGAACGGACTCCCGGGGGACTGGTCGAGGCCGCCGTTTGTTTACCGCGCGCGGTTCCATTACCAATAAATGAGGTATTTTCGGAACGGCTCTCTGCCTTTGCTTACGCACGTTTCAACATCAACTAACAACTCCTGCATTTCTTACTTTTTTTCGTCGTTTTTTATTCTTCTGATCATCCGTTTGTTTTAAACGCTCCTAATTGTTAGTGACGTACAATAGAGACGACCGGTTTGCGCTTAACTTTTTGCAAGATGATTGGGAGTGAAACGTTTCGCTCTCGTTACCAAAGTTGTAATTATTATTAAGTGTAAGGCATAACACGGTAATTCATTTAATTAGCTATACTTCAATGTGGAAATCCAGTGCTGCATTACAATTTGACTAAGAGACCAATAAATTAGAATTACTGAGAATGAGAATTGAAAAGATAAATAACGTGAACTTTACGATTAAGATATTGAATATACATTCTTGAGAAGATCTATGAAATTATCACTTGTTTATTTATAATCGTTTTATTGGTAGTTTTTTATTTTGACAATATTTTGAGCTGTATTTTTTCTAGAAACTGGACTATACGAATAGTATCAATTAAGAAAATTTAGTAACTATTTATATTAATTATTTAAGAAGGAATTTTAATATTTGTGTGTTTTGAAAATTATATATTTAGTTACATTTTCAAAAAGTAGACACACTTTATTAAATTAAATTCCCTATTCATGCAATAGTGAACTAATTTATATGCGATATATATAATTTTCCAATAATGTTTTTAATATTTTAAAAAATTTCAAGTTATTTTCATAAATTTTTCTCTACTAATTGGAGTAAATACTAGTTAAATTTAATTGAGTCAAAGTTTTTTTCATTTTATCTGGATTCTTTTATTGATTTCACGAAACTGCAATTCCAATAAACAGTTTTAAAAAAACTTTTTACAAGGAAATTGTAGAAGTTTATAAATTATAATCAACATTAAAGAATTTATATAGATATTAGATGAATACATATTAAGAAATTACGTATAATATAAAACGAATGATATCCAATTATTAATGGAGTATAAATATCTGCCTTCATCGATTAAAAAGCAATTTCTCAAAAGCATACAAGGTTTATAATGAATAAATATTTAAAAAGATACAGGTTACTTATAAACTAAAATTTCAAAACATATAAGTCTTATCATTGTCTTGTTATAGTTTAAGTTATTATTAACACATTTGGTTTTAACTAATCATCAGTAGAAGCAAGAATTTCACGTTGGTTTAAGAAAATATATAAAGATAATTTGGGAAACAATTACAATGTCATAATTGTTAAATTATTACAATGTGCTCAAGTTCTTAAAATTATGACTGTGTACAAAAGTTTGCAAACAATAATTTTATGTTATAAAGTACTAGACTTTAATACGAAAATATTATATTTTGTAATTCATAATAAAAAATCAATATTTAACGAAAAATTATAAAAAATATGAAATTATGGTTGCCTTGTCTTTTACTTGTATAGGAATTATATTTTTAATTTTCAGAATTATTCAAATTATTATGAAAATAAAAAGAGATTAATGTTATTCAAATCTTACTGTTTTAATTATACAAATAAGATTAAAATTTTACTATTAAAAATTTTAAAATTATAAAATAAATAAAATTATTTAAAGAAAGTAATAATAATTTGGTAATGTGAAGTATTCATATTTTTTACATCTAATATAAAATTAAGTTTATAATTGGATAGAGTAGGCGTTAAATATTTTTATAAGGTTTAAACGATTTCCTCACTTTCTTCTGTTAAAATTAAAACTATCCTTTTTGAGCATCTAAAAATTTTCTTTTAAATATCCAGTGCATCAAATTTAAGATAAAATAAATATCCTTATCATTTAATTTGGGATTTGCTAATATGATTTTAATGCACATTACTTTTTTTTATAATAAATAGTTGAATATTAAAAATACATTAAAATAAATTAGAAGTAAAAGTGGAGTGAAGTAAAGCAGAAACTCCAACACCATAAATATTTAATGAAAATAACATTAATAATATAATGGCTAAAGTGTTCCAACTTTAGTATGTTGGTGTCAATTTTCATTAGAATTTGATAATAAATTTCAGAAGAGCTTGTTTATTTAAAAAACATGAAATACTAATATAATAAAATTTACGTATTTAACGAGAATTTTATCATTGTATAAACTACGTTATTAATAAAAAAGTATTAACTTTAAGAATTATTACTTAATTATTATTCGATTTGTTTAAATTAATGAATAAAAAGTTTAGCTTTACATTTTTAATTCAATTTACATTTAAAAATTTAAGTTTTTCTAATTGATCAACTTATTATTTTCATATTATATCATTTATTATTTAAATCATAACGTCTTAAAAACGAATAATAAATTAATATTAAAATGTATAAATTAGTTAATAAATTGCACAAATTATAATAATAAATTTACACTGAAAGCTTTTATTTATTTAACAATTTAAGATTTAAGTTAATTATGAATTTTAGAAAAACTGAAATATAAGTTTTAATCTAAAATAATAAATTGTATTTTTATATCCACTTAGAGATCAACGAATAATTAGGAAGGAAGTCCTTTCCTTTTATGATAACGAACGTTATTATCATGTCAGCTATGTTTACGAAGTAAATGATCGCAACAACACAAATATCAGAAAATATAATTTATTTTAGTTCATACTGAATAATTATTTTTTATATAGAATTAATTGAGACGTAAAAATTTAATGAAAGTTTCAAATAATTTTATTTACGTAAACTTTATTTACGTAGGTATTACTATCATGCACATTATATACAATATCTAATACTTTAAATAGGATATTATACTTTTTTGACTATAAGTTCTTTAGAATTTATATTAATTTCCGTATCCTCCTCTTTTAATATGATTTTCTGAAAAAAATTAAAGCAGCATCAAATTTTTTTATACTTCAAACTAAAATAAAATTTAATACTTTGATTTTTCATTTAGGAAATTATATTTTGAAATTAATACTTTACTACATATTCAATGCCGTCTTTTAAATACTTCATTTTTATTAATGTTATTAATTCTTATATTGTGAAATACAATTTTTTAATTTTTTTTATTCCTACAAAAAATTTTAAACATAATTTAAAGATTTTTAATACATTAAAGTTTTTTTTAATAAGATTAAGATAATTTTATTACTAAATTGTAGAAATATTGGTTATGTATTTTTTAAAATAATTGTTTAGAATTTTTTTACAAATTTTTATCCGTTAAAGGTTAGTATTTAAACTATAAATACAAATTTTTATTAATTTTTTAAATATAATTTGTTTTTATAAGATTTTCGAAATAAAAAAAATTTTCTCTACTATTTTATTATATATCATTAAATTTTTTTTGAATTTTAAGAAAACTTGAAAAATTATTCATTTAATTATCGTTACAGAACAGGATTTATAG
Organism: Platyscapa corneri; assembly: GCA_018907185.1. Taxonomy (NCBI): domain Eukaryota; kingdom Metazoa; phylum Arthropoda; class Insecta; order Hymenoptera; family Agaonidae; genus Platyscapa; species Platyscapa corneri. Next base: position 415,272 of record JACCHW010000083.1, read on the forward strand.
ATAATAAATGATATTCTACTAATGTATAAATAAGATGTAAATGTTCAGTTAAATTTTTCTTAATTATAAAAAATATTAGTAACACATTTTGATATATCTATTTTCTTATCAATATACATTTTAAAAAAAGTATTTTGGAGAGAAATAAGTAGTTTAAAATAAACAATGTAATTTGAAAGCAATTTTTTTCATTACTTATATAATCATTATACTTATTTATTTATTTATTCATAATAAAATTATCTATTATTAGTAGTGATTACCATTAGTGATACGAATTATTTATTATCATTATTATATTAGTTCTATATATATATATACATATATATTTAATTCATAATATTCATGCATAAATGTAACGATGGTATTTGGTAAAATTATATTTGATTTGATTATTAACATAATATTTTATGATTATCGTAATGTCAAACTTTATTAATGAAAAATCGTGCTTTTAAATAATGTCGATTGTGGTAACGGCAACAAATAAAATATTTATGTTATTAAAATTAATTAAATATAAAATGAAAAATAATTTTTGTTATTATATTGTACAGGTGCATTGACATAATCAAGATTTTTTCTTTAACTAAAAGATAACGTTGCGTACTTTAATTAATCAATGATCAATTTTGTAAAGTCTAGCTGTAGTCATCGTAGAGGATAAATAAAGATAAATGAAAAATAAAGTCTTAGCATATAATCAGAAATAGTTTAATTTAGTAGTTTTTTATTGAAAAATTTGTACTTCTCAAATATATGAAATTACCTTTCAAATTTTACTACATAAGAGCAAATATTATGAATAATTAAAAACAAAAATTTTTCATGTACTTTGAAAAAGTGTTTTCTTAATGAATATTTTATTTTAATTTTAACAGATTAAAAATAATTTAAATATTTTAAAAATTAAAAATAAAGTTAAATTTTTTAAGCAAATTTTATTTTTAAAATACAATACTTTGTAGATCCAATTTATTTGGTTGGAAATTAAATTTATATTTATTGATTTTTTATTATAAAGAATATTCGTGTGACTTCAACAAGATAAATTTTATTTATAATTAGTATGTTTCTTAAAATAAAATTTTATGAAACGTATGATTATATATTAAAAATTCTTGAATTAAAGTGATTAAAAAGAATAAATTAATCAAACAAAGTAAATAAAATTTATTGTATTTATTTAATTATTTCTTCAAATAAAATGTTTTTTTATCGTATAACATTTTTTAAAATTAGTAAATAAAGGAAGATCACTATCTGTTTACATTGATATATCAAATTATGTAGATTTTTTATTAAAAAAATTCGTATAGTAAAAGTTTTACTCTTTTTTTTACTCTTTCTATAAAATTATAATATTAATATCTCATCATAAGATACATTTCTTAATAAAATATTAATAAAGTATCATATGAAGTAACTCACAGTTGCATTTATTTTTTAAGTTTATCAAAGTCAATTATAATCATCTTGTGTTATTTCATATTCTACCTTTAAAATATAATTCAGCTTTTTCAAAACATCGTATCGTTATAAACAAATTACATTCTTTGGTAACAATCACAATTATTAAATCTATCAATACAATAAAATTTTTTTATTTCACTCGGAAAAATGGCAAGTTTATTAATCGGAACTTAATAATATTATCATCAAAGTTAAACTAGCAAGCATTAAAATATTGCTTTTACTTAATCGCTGAACTGCATTCGAAAAATTATTCTGTTATATTTTCTACGCGCTTGATTTAATTACAATCAGTCTGAAAATATTCAATCGTAGTCTTTTTTCTAAGTTTCATTGTATGTACTACATTCTCACGATATAATATTAATCTATTGTGTTTCATTTATATTAAAATGCTCAAGTATGAATATCCTTAAGTCATATAATATTTAATTAAACCATGAAATATATAAAATTCAATCATCGGATAACTTTTATATTTTATTAAAAATACAACGAATGCGAATGTAGTAAAATATCAACTCACAATACATTAAAATTTAAATATATTTAATCGAACGATGGATTAACGTATTTCGAATTTTATGTGGTTTACGTACGTAATCTAGGATGTTCATTTGTTTAAAATTTTGTGCCTACTATTGTAGAAAAATCATAATTTACATTTATCTCGCTTAACATACTCGTTAATTAAATATTAATACGATTATATTATTATGCAAGCATTTTGTATACGGAGAAAAGGGCTTTTCTCAAATATAATGTGACCTAGGAGCACGCAAATTATAAAATTAGGAATAAAAGAGTGGATTAGAAATATTTTGCCTATTTTTAATTAAGTCTTACATAAAGCTCTACGATAATAATACGTCTGAATGAAAAATAAAGCTTAATATGTAATACTTTCTACTGCAAAATAAATGTAACGGTAATTTTAATAGATTAAAATCATACGGCATCTTTAAAAAAGGATGTTAAGATGCGAATACATAAACGCATTCATATTATTAGCACTTAATGCTTGATGATTTGATATATTGTCATCAATGTTTGACTAATTTACATATGTCTCTTTGAAAAAAAATATACCAAAATTGGCTTCATCATGCTACAGAATATTGAATTAAATTAGATTATCAAGTTTAGGAAGAGAATATCGAAAAATTGCAATAGTTTATTTAATTTGGTTAGTAGAATCTCTAGCTTCTTATATCATAAGAAAATATAATTATATTCAAAAGAAAGTAATAAAAAAGATGATAGAGCTTTAAAGTTTGAATCAACATATGGCAGGCTAAAGAAGAATTACTACGTATGCAAATCCATTTGTTTATGCAAATTTCCGCAATACTACATATTAAGCTTTAAATAATAACCCCTTTTAGGCGTTTTTTGAATCAATTTAAGATTTAACGGTACAACTTAAAATTCCACTCGTAAAACGGCGGATGATACATTATTAATACGAGAAGAAGGTAATAAAATTTTTGTAGCATTAATTTTCTTTATATTTTCACGTATAATGCTGACATTAAAGACTCGAAATAACAAACACAACTGCGAGCTCAGATTATTAAGAAAATAGAACATGTTTACAAAAGATTCTCAACTAAGTAATTGCGTAATGTAGACAATGAAAAAATATTGTATGAAGAGATATAATAACTTGCAACGAATTCTTGGTCTCGTTTAGGAATCGCGACTATTTCGAAATTTTCAATTCTATTCGGTACAACACAGATTTGTTTTATCCGAATACGACAACAATCTCCAACTTTGTACGTAATCTGGATAAAATCATAGCCAGATCTAAATGGGGGTAAAAGAATGAATCAATGAACACGACAATTTTTCATACACTTCTGCACAACACACTTCCAGGATGTGACTTACTTGGACTTTATACTCGGGTCTATGTCATATTATGATTTGAAAGTAATAATAGTAGAAGATATTGTAGTTATTCTTATAGGAATATAAAACCATACTAATTTTATTGTAAAATATTCATAAATTTAATAGAAGAAGTTGGAGGTGAAATAAATATAAATAAAGTAGGAGTAATAAATAATTCAAAACATCATATTTTATGATTCAGTTCAACTTAAATACGGTGAATGATGTAACTTTGACTGATTGAATTCCATAAAATAAATCAAGATTGAACCTGTTAGTCACTCAGACTGTATATTCAGACTTATTTAGTTATATTAAAATTGGCAGAGATGTAAAGGGTGTCCTGATTTAACTTAAAACACAGCAGATATTTTAAATACTGATAGGGTAAATTATAGAACAGAATTAGTTTCAATAGCTGATGACAAACATGGTTTTCGATGCATATTACGAGTAGTTGCATCTGCCAAGTACAAATTATTTGCTTGATTGGTTAGTTATTATTAATCCAATTAATTGTGATAATGCATTAACTTGATATAAAGAATGGATACGGATTCTGATATGAAGTAAAATTTTTAAATGTTTGATAAAAAATTATATTGACCGGGTTGGACAAGAAATAGTTGATAGATTAGACGTTGAAATTAATACTAAAATTATTACTGGTGCTAATGAAGCTAATTATGGAAATATGTTTGCACTATACTGATAATTATATAGCATAATATTAAATAGTAACATTTAAAAACTGGACATATGCAAGAAATAATTAATAACATAAAATTATAAAAAATTTTATTTATGTTGAATTATGTGTGCAATCTAGGTCAACCTATTTAGAGAAACTTCCTTTGTAAACAAATTGTAATAAAAATTTTTTTGTATAGTTACTTTAAATAATTAATTAATGTAATTTATGTGCGTTTAATTGAACAGCGAATTTGATAAGAACATTTTTTCTGTAATTTAAGATTTAAAAATTTTTTAAATATAAATAACAATCAACATTTGAAATTTTTAAAAAACAATAGTATGATTTTGGTCATTTCGTATTTGTATTAATTTATAATTTTATCTTTAATATTAGCAGTAAAAAAATGCTTTATCAGAATAATAAAATTTTCAAAATTCTTTAATGAAAGCAATTGCAACAATTTAATTATTACTTATGATTAATAAAAGAAGATGATACAATATATTAGCAAGAATTATACATTATAATACAAAACCTTTGTCCTATGAATGTATTATTTCTAAAGACAAAATGCATTAGCTTTATCATTGAAAAATCTTAGACAACTTATAGTTATTTTTGACTGTCAAAATTGGAAAATTATTATATAGTTAAGAAGCCCAAGGATTTCTTGACACTAGAAGTCTCAGGTAATGAAATAGCCCATTTTCTTAATCCAGTGAGCAAAACTGAGCTTGTTACAAGAATGGCACCACCTACTGAATATCTGTTGGGTATTTCATTGAAAAAAAGCACCTGCCAGAAGAAGGCGAAGACAATATCCGCTGACCTAGCAATGGCGACGGGTCCAGCCTGTTCCATCTGCAATGCTAGTGTCAATAAAATTTGTCCTCCAAAGCTAAATAGAGCCAATGCAACCACTAATAACCTAGTAACAGAAAAAAGATCCATTTGTATTTATTAGAAAATTATTTGAGTATTATTTTAATTATATTAAGTAATAAGTATTATTATAATTACTATTTATTACAGAAATTAATTTTAAATTATTAATAATATTTTAAAAAACTATTTTAAAGATAATTCTTAAATGTATCAAATAAAATCAATGTAAGATGATTCACATACCTATCATTGCCACAACGTGGTAAGCATAAAGCTCCTATTGCCCAAGTAACTACTATGGTTTGCACTAAAGCAAATGATCCAAAATTTGTCATAATAACAGAAAAATGTAATCCTTTAAGAGCTCTAAGTAAAACGTAAGCATTTGCTCCAAACAATGTTGCAGAAAAAGCTGCAACTGCACCCCAAAGATCAGCATGTTCCGTTTCTACATGGTTATCTGTTAAGGATATTATAGTACGTCCGAATATGAGCGGTGGACGAGTAATTAAGACTACACCAATTAGCGTCAGGCAGACGGTTATAACATTAAATAGACCACAAGGCTCTTTAAGAAATATTCTTGCAAATATTGCCACAAATACAGGCACAGAAAAAACTACAACAGATGCATCAGCTAAAGGCATATGTCTGAATGCATAGAAGCTGAGCATAAGTCCAGTTGTCCCAACAAAACTTCTTAAAAGTAACATTAGCCGCCGACCTTTTGGAAATGGATGATCACCTTTATATATAACTATTGGAATTGCTGGCAATAGAACACCCACAAACCGAAAGGCAGCCAACTCCATTGGATTTACCTGTTCAATATTTTTTTTTTAATTTATTTAAGTATAAATATACATTATAATTCAGTACATAGTTTATAAGCTGACAATAATTATAAAGCTTAAAAAAATATTCGTTATGAAATAAATATGTTATTTAAACAGATATATATTATCTAATATTAAAAAATAAATTTTTTTCAATGTATTCAAATACAGACAATTTTTTAAAATTATTCTTTATTTTTTTAAATGATTTAAGCCATTTCAAAATTTAGAATATTTTAATTACTTATATACTTTATTTAATTAATTTACATATTTCTATATTATTACAGAAAATTGGTCTTAGAAAAGAAATAATGATTTTTTAAAGTCTCTAAATTTTACATAGATTTAATAATAGTATATTATTTTCATTTAAAAATTATAAAAAAAAATTAAATGATATAATTAAATTGAGAATTTTTAACAAAGTACTATAATAATGCATAATAGACTTACTTCTACTAAACCTTTAACAATAACACTACAAAGTGAAAAAAAAAGAGATGATAAGGTAGCCAAAACAAGACCAAGATATGGACAAGATTTGCATTTTGGCATTGAAAAGTTATTTTGACGAGGAACTGTTTGGCACTCAATGTCACCATCAACTAAATGTTGTAATTCAACGTGCTCTGGCATTACTGAAAAAAAAAATATAATTAAAAAAGTTTTTATATATATGTATAGATTTAATAAATTTGAAGAAATTACTAATTAAAAATAAAACTTACTGAATCAAATATAGCAGATACTTTCTTGTTTAATAATATTTATAACTAATAGGAATTGTTACATCTTGAACATGATACTAGTTAATTCTTCTTATCAAGTGCCAGGAATTGGAAAGTGCGGCACAACACTCATGTTTTGTATGTTCTGTGTATACCTTAACGTAATAGGGAGACCGGGGATTTGTGTTTTTAAAAATTTTTTGTTTTATTCTTTTGCAGTAGGTATTCGTACTTGTTAAATAAAATTTATAATTAGACTATAACCTTTATTTTTTTTATTTAATACTCTTTATATTCGCGTATTATTCTTGCTATTAGTTGACGTTGATGATTAAATCATTGAACACAAATCAGCTGAGATCAGCTGATACTTGCATCTACAGTGCCACCTACTTATTATTTTTGACGGATTATTTTGCGACTGCGTCAGCACTTACTATTAAAAGATGAGTTGTGATTCGAGAATTCAGAAAGTGTAAAAACAAAGCAAAAACGCATCTGATAGTCATACAGATGTCAATTACGCAGTTGTATTCGATTTATATTAAAATTTTGAATTATTCTTCGAATATATTTGATTTTCAGTGTATTTTTAAGTATTATTAAATATTTCTCAAATATTTGGATTGTGTTATATTATATCAAATGTAGTCTTTCTAAATGCAACAGTGGTTATCATTACATAGAAATTGATAACATGACTAATCTATCAGGCGAGTCATTATTATTTAAAATTTAACGATAATAGTATTTTTTTAATTTTATAACTAATCAAATTATTTCTTATTCATAATTATATTTCATAAACGTGGTTAATTGTTTCAAATAAATTTGATGGTTTAAAGCTGTTTTATAAAAAATATTGTAGTGAAATTTGTTTTATTATGAATATATTTTTTATTATTAATTAGAAAATTTTTTTTATTAGGAATACAAGTATGAAGTATTCATCATGAGGCTCTTGATTATTTTTGTTTTATTCAATGCCTTTGTGGCATTGGGCTTATGCAGTGATATTACCAATGCTGTATTTGGTAAAGAATTAGATGGAATGCCAGCTGCTTTTGGTGATTTCAATTCAGATGAGCTTACCGATGTGTTTGTGCTCAGTAAAGATGGTAAAACTGTACAGATTATGTTAGCATCTGTTGAGGAGCCATTATTACAACCAAAGAAAGAATTTAGTTGTGCTTTTAAACAAATAGTCACTAGTGTTGTACCAGGTGATTTTGATGGGGATGTTTTTATGGATATTTTGATTACCACTGTGGACAGTAATGAAGGACTTACAAATGTTTACGTTCTTTGGGGTGGCAAGAGACAATTGAATTGTACAGATGAAAGTAAACCATTGTTAAAAATGAAGGGTCAGCCATTGGCAATGGATTATAACCAAGATATGATTATTGATCTTTTTGGTTCTGATATAAATAGTACTAGAACATTTTGGATTTTTAATTCAAATAGGACAACACCAACTGTACATTATATGAAGGGATCAAAAAAATTAGGTATCTGAGTTTATTTTACAAAGATCATAATTTTATATGTTATATATTAAAATAAATTACTTAAAATTTAATACTATTACATGAATTAAAATTGATATTAAATTGGACAAAATATTTAAACATATTTTATTTGAACACTATATTATATACTATATTATTACTTTAAAATATAAAAAAACAGGATTATTAATTAAGATTTATACTATAGTTCAGAAATTTAAAATAAAATTTTTAAATTTTTAGTATAAATTAATATAATGGTGATAAAATATAAAATATAATTGAACATATTAAGTTAAGGGATAAAAATATTTAATAATTTACTACGAAGATTGAAATCAAAGATTTAATATAAAAAATTTTCTTATACATAATTTGTAAACAAATATTAAATTTTATATAAATAAATTTGTTCTATTTTTTGTTTAGAAACATTATTACCTATAAGAGAGCCACATGCCAATGCTTTTTTGGATCTAAATAATGATTTTTATCCTGATTTGGTTGTAACAACTGAAAAGTATTTTGAAATATGGTATGGAAAAGAGAATGGATTTGAGTTTTATAACACAATTTCAATTGATGCATTCAAAGGAATAATTGGACAATCACTTCATCTGGATGTAGAACTAATGGGCAAAATGGATCTTGTCTTACCTGTTTGTGTAGATACAAATTGTAAAACTAGCTTAATTATGATTTATTCAAATGGATGGCATGATGTACAAGTAAATTTTAAAGATAAAGCACATGTTCAATGGGGTTTTGCTTTAGATGGTGGTCAGCGATATACAGATACAATAACAATGAGAGGTGGTGATTTTAATATGGATGGTTATCCAGATTTACTCGCTACATTAAGGTCATCCGAGACTCAACAGACGCGTTCTTTTCTGCTCGAAAATGTTCCTTGCGAGTTCAGTTGTGGAGTATTTAATCGAACGTTTAAAATTCGTTGGAATGCTTTGAATCCATTTTTTAATGAAAGTGTTATGGCAGTATTTTATGATTTTTATCAGGATGGTACGTTATTTATTATTTTCAAAATATTTTTTTTTTTTTTTACGTTTTTATAATTAGAATAACATAGAAAATTATTTAATTATATAAATAAGTTATTATTTTTTTAATATTTTAAATTAATTCGTGTTATCAAAATATATAAATACAAAATATTTTGAAAGTTCAAGTTTCACATTTACTAAGTATTCATAAATGTGTTTATCAATGTAGGTATTAAAACATTGTATAAATTAATCGTTCTATGGAAAAGATGCTAGATAAATACTTTTAAATTTAAATAAAGTTTTAATGATTTAATTTATTTCAATTTGAATGTGAATTTAAAAAAAATGTTATATTTATAATAAAATTTATTATATTACTATTTATTTTTAATATGATACACAAATTAGAATTTATACACTTTTATACAGTAAGAATAGTGTAGAATATTTTCTGGATATCGGAAACTTAATTATTTGTTTAACAAATTAATATATATTTTAAATATATTTAGTTATTTTTTATTTTGATGTTTTAATACATATAATTTTTCATTTTATTAAAAACTATATTATACTTTTATTAATTAAGTAAATTAGGTATTAAGAAAATATAATAATATAGAATACAATTTTTAATGAATTATTGTACATGTATTGAAACGTTAATAAAATTTTGTTTATTAATTACAACTTTACATCATGTAGAGTTAAAAAATTCAAAATTTGATTTTATAGGTATCTTGGATGTGATGTTAGTACTTAAAGATCCTAAGGATAGTAAGATTTATAAAACTGCTGCTTTTAAAAATAGTCTTGATTATGATGCAAATTTCGTTAAAGTGATGGTTCTGACTGGAAGAACAAACAGTATGTATCCGATTTCTCCAGGTAGTCTTGGTAGAAAGAAAAGGACATATGGTACAAATTTGCCAGGACCTTCTATTGCTTATAAAACTACAACTCAAGATGGCAGTCCTCGAAACGCAATAGCTGCGCAACTACCTCAAAGTGCTCATTTTAGTTTGAATTTACCATTCACAACATTTGGTTTGGGCAGAACACCAAATTTTATTGATTCCTTAACTATTGGGGTAAGTTTATCTATTAACTTTACAACTTTTTATTATAATTATTTATTCATTAAAATAAAATTGATGATAATTTTAATCCGAACAGTTTATTTTAATAATTCAATTATTTATCCCTTGTAAATAATTTGTCTATCTAAACTTTTTTTATTTCGTACAAAATTTCGTAATTTTTTATTAAAATAATCATAGCACTTCTAAGGAAATAAAACTATCGTGCAAATATCAACATTCTTTAAATATAATTTTAGTATCGTATTTAAAGGGATTGATGCAATATAAAAATTTATTTATTTCAACCATTCCTTAAGAAGAATTATGATTAAAAAAAATTATTAAAATTTGAATTTTTTGAGTAAATCATAGAAGAATAAAAAACAATAAAAGAAGAACTTAAATTAATATCTATGTGTACAGTTTAAAAATTTCTTCATTTACAATTCTTACATATTTAATTATAAATACTGATAATTATGAAATTTCTTCCTGTTGTATCGCACAAGAATCACGTATAAAAGGAAATTGTAAAAGCCTACCAGGAGACATTTTAGACAGTATAAATTGGATAAATTTCATTTTTTTTTCTATTTAACGTGATTCTTGCTTAACAATTTTTTTCATAAAATAGTAATAAATATTTTACATTTTTTTTTTTATTATTTAAATTAAAATTTAAATGCATAATGATTTCATAAAATTAACTTTAAAGTACTTTGAACTAGAAAGAAGAAAAGAAATTATCTTTGGTCCAAAAGTTAAAAAAATATTTTGTTATGTCAGATTAATTATTTTGATATTTTTGGATTTATCAAAAATGTAAAATTGTAGAAAATTTTAAATTTTAAAAAGTTTTTGGCATTACATATTTTGCAAACTGTTTAAGCGTACGACCAAATCGATTTTTTCTCCTTTGAAGTATTGTCTTTGGTTAACAGCTTATATCACTGAACATATACACTTTTACAATCAAATTTACAAGAAAATTTCACTGAATCCAATTCGAAAAAAATATTTAAAAATACATTAATATCAATTTTGTTTAATGCAATTATTTAAAAAATTAATCGAATAAAACAATTTAGTAAAATATATGATCATTAGCTATCTAAATCTTCTTTAACATACTTATTAACAACAAATATTATAACAATTTATTATATAATTGGCCTTATTTTAATTTTCGGAAAAGTTTAAACTAAAAACTCCTTATCATTTAATGAATTAACTTTCAAAAACAATCAATATATTACGTGTAACGTACTTCTTAAGAATTTTAGCGTTCTTCAAAATTAGATTTAGTTTTACGAATATATCTAGTTAATGTGTTAAATGAATAAGTGTGTATAAGTATACAATGTCTTCTGTTTTATTTCCAATTAAATTTAAGTTCTCTAGCCAGGAAGATCGATGATAGATTGCTTAATTTTCTTCTTTTTTCAATTTTCAGTTATCCAATAGATCTCGAGAGTGGCCACAAATAATTCCCAACTCCCAGATGGTAGTAATACCAAATCCTTCGACGGATCCTTCAAGATGGAAGGCGCAACTTTTCGTAACGCCAAGTAAATTGATCCTGCTGAGTGCTGCTGCACTGACAGGAACCTGCGGACTGATAACCGCAATTATCGCCGCTCTGTACTGGAAAGAAAGGCGGGAAGATAAAATTGAGAAACTGCAAGAGGCACATAGATTCCACTTTGATGCAATGTAAAATAAAAGACAAAAATTGAAAGTAAGACATCTTACTTCGTAAATATCTTTTAATTGTTCGAATTTATAAAAGCGTACCGAATACTTTACATGTATTGAAATTATTTCTGAAATTTTGGCTTGCAGTAATTTTGTATAATAAACCGTTGGGTACAAATTTGTTAAATAAAAATTAAATCATTTAAAAATAAATAAAAATGACACAAAATGAATTTACGTAATAATTCTTTATGTAATTACATATTATACAAAATTATAGCAGTCTTCAAAGTAATAATAATTTTGTAACGTTTAATCGAACAAATATCTCGAATTTAGTTAAAATTTTTTAAAACGATTATTATTTATGTATATCATAAAAAAGACTTCATTTATTATGCTATAAAAGTGTTAATTGATGATTTATTTTTTTTTTTTCCTAAACATTTGTATATAAACAAGGTTTAAAAGTTTTCGTACGAAACAATTGTATAATAAATAATCTTTACCACACGTATTTTGGTCTTGCGCCGTTTAACTATCAGCCGCGCTTATCTATAGTTGGAAAATGTTATTGGCATCTGTCGTTTCTGATGGCAGGATTCAGATCATAAAAATAAGGGTGAGCCATTGCATCTTCTGCTGATATTCGAAGAGTTGGATTACATACTAATAATCTCTAGAACAATAATATATATTTTATGTTTATATTATTTAATAAAAAATTTTGTTGTAACTATTTTTTTAATATTAAATTTCTTGACCTTGTTCCTAAAAAATTTACTTTAAATAATTTATACATATTTTTGTCAAAGATTTGTTTATCCTATTCTAAAAATCTTTAATATATTAATTCAATTTAATACAAATATCTAGTTACCTGAAGTAAATCTTTTCCTCTAGCAGTAAGCTTAGGTGTGACTTGAGCTAATCCTTGAGTAGGATGGTAATGTGGAAAGGGTCTATAATCTGGAAGAGTAGATATATCTGGCCATGTTTCTTCAGTGGGTGTGCCTAACATTTTAAATATTCTTTTCAATTGATCAGTTACATCTGATCCAGGAAATAGTGGTCTACCAGCATTAGCTAATTCTGCAAATATGCAGCCTGCACTCCACATATCGATAGATGTTGTATAAAGTTTTGCTCCAAATAGAACATCGGGTGGACGGTACCATAATGTTACAACTTCTGCAGAATAGCATTTTACAGGAATACCAAATGCTCGTGCTAATCCAAAGTCTGCTAATTTTAGTTCACAATTCTGAAAACGAGAGAAAAAAACTAACGTGTATAATTAAAAATGTGTACAACTAATACCTTATTAATGAGTAAGTTTTGAGGCTTAAGGTCTCTATGAAGAACATTCCGACTGTGACAGAATGCCAGTCCTCTGAGTAATTGATATCTAAAAAAAAAATTTTTTTTAAGTTAGATAAGTAAAAATTATGTGAATATCATTATAATTTAATTTTAATTCATTGATACAGATGATAAAAAATTTTATTTACATACAATAAATTAAATGGACACACAATTTATTTTTCAAATATTATAAAATGCATGATTTGTATTAATATTATAATTAATATTAATATTGACAAGTGTTACATTATAAAAGAATATATAGAACATGGTTTTAAATATTTTTAATGATCACTATTGGTGTTAAGAGTTAATAATATACCACATGCTTTAATTCAAAATTTATTGAATTTTTAAAGGTATAAAAAATAAATAGACTTACAGAAATGATTTTACTACATCCAAATCAATTTCACCATTAAGACTGTCAAAGTACTTTTTTAGATCTTGATCACAATGTTCGAATACTAGAGTAAGTTTTTTATCACTATGAAGTACATCATATAGTCGAACAATATTTTTGTGTTTTAATTCTTTAAGCAAACAAATTTCTCGAAGTGCTGAAGATGGAACACCCTAAAAAAATATATTTTGTAGTAAATTTTATGCAGGATAATAAGTAAGCTTTAAATCTAATTTGAATATAATAATGGCAAGTTGTCTATAAATAATGAAAAATCGATATGGAGCGTGACTAAATTTGTAATCGAAGGTCAGAGCTTGAAATAAACTCACTTCATCGTCTTCGTCCAAACGAACTCTTTTCAGTGCAACGATTTCGTGGGTTTCACGACTTTTGGCTTTAAAGACAGTGCCATAAGTGCCTGAAAAAAATGAAAACAATTTAGAATACCGTTTCTTTTAGCGAACTCAAAATTTTTTCAAGCAGAACGACAAAAACATGATAACTGTCAAAGTAGGATGACAGAAAGGTTTAATAAGAATAATCGTGATTTAAAACATTTATGCGTACGAATTTTAAAAAAATAACAATTTAATTCTTACCTTCTCCTATTTTTTCAAGTTTCTCATACTTTTGCATATTTTTGGTCGTCTTACAGGCTGAAACTGTATGTATTCACAGTATGGTTAGCGCTGCGCTCGAACGACGAGCCGCGTAAATAGTCACGGCGCCGCCTTATTGCTACGAATTGTAATGTTTTCAATTTTAGCTACAAATATCAACTGTCTTACAACCTGTTTCGTAGAGGAACCCTACACATTCGTTGCTTTACGATACACATCAAAACTTATTGCAACTTTCTAAAAATATAATGCAATATTTTTAATTTTTTGAGAAATGAAACGTACAAGTTAATGCATACGATCAAAACAAAAATTGTAAGTCCCATTTACTTAATAATATACTTTTGTCTTTCAGGATTTGAAATATTATAGGTAATATATAAATTAATTCTACGTATATGCAAAATTTGTAGACATTTTCTTGAATTGTATATAATCTTTAATAAATATTGTTCTAATAATATTATTTTTTATTAATATTTATATAATTATTAATATTTATATTATAAATTATTAATATTTAAATTTTATGAATGTATTTAAAATTCTTAACTATAAAGTATTACAGTGTACTATATGTTAATTTTACGTATACATATATATGTATATTTATAAACAGAGTTGATTTATCAGTATTTGTAAATCATTTTTTTATAAAAAATTGCATACGTAAATCTAATAAATTTATAATAAATAAAATTTAAGATGTAAGGCTAATATATTTTTAAGAAATATACAGTAATATTTTTTGGTGAAATTAAATTTTAATTATATGTAATTATTTTCAAAAGATTTAATCCGCATTATTTTAAATTTTGAAATTAATTTTAAAGGTTTACATTTAAATTCAAGTTGAAATTTACATTTTTTGTGTTTCTAATAAGAAAACGTAATTTATTAAAAACAAATTAATTTATTGTTATAATTATCTATAAGTTGTATTAAATTAAATATATTAATTGGAAGATTTAATATTATTTTGAGATAATCATTATTTTGTATCTTTTATTTTAATTTTAGCTAATGTAATTTTCTACAGCTATATATATTCTTTTTTGTGTTTTTTGTATAGTAATGCTTCTACAAGAAATGATATTTTATAATCTAGATATAAAATATTTCATTATGCATTTTACATTAATAATTACAATTGATGTTGTTTTTTGTACTTCAAACGTTTTTTTGTACAATTATGAATTTATTTTATAATTAAGATCACTTAATTTATGTAATCAGTTTCATAAAATCTGTATTCATTTATATAACTATTAAAAAAATAGTTTATAAAATATTATAATAAATTGATTTCTTTCATAAAAAAATGTTGATATATTTACTTATTTTTCATTTGTAAGCCAACTGTGTTAGTATTATAAATTAGATGAAATGAAAAATAAAAATAATATCAAATTTTATAAATATAAAATAAAAAAAAAATAAAATATTTAAATACAATTTACATTACAAATATTGAAATACAACATTAAAATTTGCATAAAATATAGACAGTTACCATGATATATTTTTATTTCTTAATTTAATTAATTTGAGATTAGAATAAAATAATATTTAAATCCAACATAGTTGAAAAACACATATAATGAATTTAAAAATATACTTCGTTTATGAGTTCAAATAATTATATTTGAAGATTAAACAATTTTAAGTGAAATACTTATTATCAATGAATATATTTTTTATAATATAGAATTTAATTTAAATATGTAAAATAAAAAATTGGATGTTTAAATATGTTTATTAATCATTATTCTAGCCTGTTATATTTTATAATATATTAATCTCTTCTATTAAAAAAATTTTATTAGTTAAAGCAAAAATAATTTTTATTATGTAAAAAATTAAAAAATTTGTATATATTACTAAATTTGAATATAAAGTTATTTTATGTTCTTTTTATTTTACTTTCTTTAATAAAATATATTTTGAAAAATTTTATATTTATTATAAAAATTATTTCTTTAAGAATTAATTCAATTAGAAAAAGAAGTATTTAAAATGTTAAATGTTTTGATGAAGATTGCTAAAATAAAATTAGTATGATCTGTTTACACATAATTTATAAAAATTTAACTGGAAATTTTCGTATATATGTATAGATAAGTAGTTTCAGTTTTTATTATAAAAATACCAAATTTAAGTAAACTTAGACAATAAATTTTTCAAATTTTAATTTCAACTACTATTAAAAGTTGTGTATAGATTTTGAGAAATTTTTATTGTATAATTTATTAGAAAAAGTTATAAGTAAGTTTTATGGCTTTACTGATTCTATTTTTTAGTTTAAAGATTTTATTCGTATTCATTATATTGTCTATCATTTTATGTAAGCCTTTATAAATATTTTTTTTAAATTTAAATTTTTATACAAGACTTATTATATGTACCAATTAATAAAAATATATTTAAAAATTTAAGTTATTTTCAAAAAATTTTTTGTCACTACGTTTATACAAATGAATCAAGTGATATTTTCGCAATTTTTACTTACAAAATGTATATTTTCAAAGTTATTCCAACAATTTATCAACGTAGAGAATATATATTAACATCATACGTAGATAGATATGATATATATATATTTTTATAATTTTTATGATTGTTTAAAACATTATTTAAATTATTTTTTTAGAAGAACTTTTGTTAAAATAGTTTCGTTAAATTTTGCGAAACGATATCTTGCGTAAAGTTTTTTACATGAATTTTTTAAAGTCAACAAGATTTATTAATAAATATTACACTGAATTTTCATTAATTTTATATATTTACTAAAGATATCAAAATTTAATCTTCGATCATTTGATTTTCAATTTCAGTGTAAACTCGGAATTTTATAAATGAAAAAAGAATAGGATTTTTATTATACAATTGTAAGTTTATTTTAAATTTATATTAAAAAATGAAATTAATTAGAGGTAAAATTTTGTAGATTACTTACTGTAAAAATCATAAAAATAACACTCCAAGTTTAGCACCTGAGTTCTATATTGTTTTATATTTAAAAAAATTAAATTTTAGCAAGTTCCCAATTTTAACTTTATTTTATACGCGTAGTTCATTATATAAAAACTATTATTTTTTTAAAAAACAATAATAAAAGTTCCACTTTTTAACCTCACAAGATCTATAATCCCTTAAAAGTTTAAAAAAGATGTAAATGATTGAAAATAGTAAGTTCTTTTCTATTATTTTCTGAAATGAAAATCTTTTGTAAGTTTTTTCGTAAAATTTTATCGATTTAATAAATGATCATGGTTTTTTTTATGGGATTCAAACTTTTTATTTATTGATTGATATAAAATAATTTTTGTTTTCATTAGTTAACAAATATTAAGTTAAGAGTTTGGAGATTACACATTATTAATATTTAGTCGATTGATCGAGACTATGACTGATATGTTTTTGTTTTACAAAATGACAGTTTATTACTCAAAAATATTTTCTTTCTTAAATTTAAAGTTTTCACAATTTTTAGTGAATCTTCTTCGACATGAATTTTGAAAGAACGGATTCATAAAATTTTGATCGCACTAATCTTATTAAAAGGGATGTTTTTTTTATTGCGTGTATTCAATAGCATTATATTTCTAATAGGAAATATTTTATTTACATTTTATACGATTTATCGCGTAAGTATTTTTGGTTAATTATAGTTTTAACGTAGTCATTGATTCTACAGATAATTTAAATTAAGTATTTATATTAAATTGTTTGATTCAATTGCTATAAAATTTGTGCGCAACAGTTTTTTCGAGTGATGAGTTTGCATTATAAGCTAATAAATGAAGTTGAAGATTTCAGTTACCTCGTAAGCCATTTTCGAAACATCATATATTATGATTGTATATAAAGAAATCATAAAAATTAATTATTTTCTTTTTAGGTTGATCAATCTCGTGCAAGTTTAGATTATATTAGTTCAAAAGTAATGGAAGCAATAAAAGATGTAAATATAATTTAAATTAAAAAATTGTTAATATAAATTTACTAAATTATTTGTAATGTAGAAATTAATTGTAGATGGAATCCGATATTGAGAAAGAAGTTTACGTCACGCACAATTTGACGGAACTAAATTTAAAAATTTCTTCAGTATCAAAACGGTTTAATGAATTAGAAGAAAAAATAATTGAGGTTTGAGAGAATACAATTATTTACTAGAATTACATATTTTTATTATTTAAATAATCGAATTATGTTTTACGAAATATCCTTTAAGTAAAAAAATTGTAATTTATTCAAGAATAGAATGAAATCTTTAAAATTTATTTAAAAATTTCTTTATAAAATAGTAAATTTGATTATTCTAATGTTTTCAATACTCCTCGATGTTAATTGATTTTGTTATTATTAATATTAGAAATACTAGAATTATCGTATGGTATAAAGTAATAGAAATATGTCATTGATAAAGAGGCCATCAGGTGTAAAAATAGCGTGGAGTATTTGAGTCGGATAAAGGTTAACTTTATCTTACAAGTAAAAGAATTCACGGATAAAGTGAGAATATGTCATTTGTAGGATTTTGTAAATACGTATGTGTATAACGCAGTTGAGCTATTATCCATAACGATAAATCATCTTAAGTAAGCCATTCACTGTTTGCATTGATCGATAAATAACGCGTTGCGAGAAAAATACTAGTCTTATAAAATGTTACTCCATGAATCATAGAAGCGCATCATTCGTAATCATATGAAAAAAATTATTACAATTCACTAATTCCGAATTTTTGTACACGTAAAAAAAGTTCATTATGGCCTACTATCAGCCACTAGTAATTTTAAAAGAATCCGTTACACGTGCGATGATTCTAAAAGAAAAAAACTTGCAAATTAGTTTGCCCGACTGAGCAAAAACGTGGAGAATGCGATGGTGGAGACGCCGTTGGATATCAACAAGGAAGTACGTAAAATTTTGAAGCGTAAGTCTGTCTCCAGCAAACAGAAGAAAACGTCCAGTTCCCAGGATTGTCCGCGTTCTCCCCGTAGTTCACGGAAGTTGAAGACGCCACGTAGCCACTGTGGACCAATAGAAAGTGCTCAGTCGCAGCCGAATCCTGGTTCTGCATCCAAGCTTTCATCAGTGCAATCCTCCCGACATACCCCGAGGTTACGTTCCCCCAACTTCGTCCCCGAGGTCGTGTTGCTGGATGAGCAGAAGCTAGTCACTCAAGTAAAAAAACCCATCGGCTTTAGGCCACCCTGGATGTGTAATGCCTGAATAGGTGCGCCTCCGATATTCAGAACAGCGACGAATAAAAAAGAGGGCCAAGCTTGTTTCAATAGCTGATCCTTCTTACAATTTATGTGACTCACAGTATGCAAATCAGTTTTTCACCATTTTAATGGTTAAAGACACCGATTTTATCTGAATCAGACGTTGATTGAAAATCAAATCAGCAGATCCAATTAGTTAATTATAGGTCATGCATGCTATGTTTACGAATATTTTATGACCTTTTGTTAGAGAGTTATCAATCAGTATCATTCCATTATACTAAAAGTACTTCTTGAATTTGTTTCCATTAAAAAATTTTTAAATTTATCAAAACTTAAAATTCAAAAATTAAAATTGAATATATTTTTTCATAAACATTCTTAAAATAACACGGTCGTCGATCTTTTGAAAATTAATACGAATTTTTCAGTATACAATTATATAATATATGCAAGTATTAATTGAAATTCACTTCCAAGAAAAGTTATTCACGTAATTCCAGGTAATATTTATTTAAAATTACGTTTAATCATTGTCATTATTTTTTTTTGCTACTCATTAAATATTGGAAATGATTTTTAACTCTTTTACAGTATAAAATCGTGTCTTTTCGTCACTATTTTATTTTATATGATTTCATGTTGTAAACTATGTAGCTTTAATTACATTTAAAGGTATTATCTTATTTTTTATTGATCAAAATACTGTGCATTTAATTAATTTATGTATATTACTTTAATAAAATGTTTATAATGAAATAATCGAAATTTTATTTTATTACAGATCAAGTTTTTAAATACAGAGAGTGGTAAAAGCTTGTCAGCTTATGAATTTTTGTGAATCAATTGCAGTTTTAAGTTATATTCAATTTAAAACTTAAGTAAGAAAATTATATATTGAAGTTTTTGTTTTTTAGTTTACCTTTATTAAAAAATAAAATATTGTGTAGAAAATAAATATTAAAAAGATGACGGCCTTTTATTGTTAATATTTAAATATTTCAAGTATAATAATATCGGTACTTATAATAATATTGTATTAGTAAATTTCTTGAGTAAGTTAATGTACAATGTCAAATCAGTAGGTTGTTAAAATGAATAGTAAACGAAATTATACCTACATTGTTGCAAATTTAATTATTGTTTTTCACATACAAGAAATAAATTAATAGATACAGTAATATCTGCGTGTTACTGTAAAAAATAGGTATTAACTAATAAAATTCAGCATCAAAATATCAATTTAAAACAATGAAATTTAATTTTTACAAATATAGTCTTTTATAAGTTTTTTTATTCAAATAATTAGATTTTCAAATATAAAATAAGCATTAATTTATTTCTATCTATAAGCTTAATTTATAGTCATTTAATTAAACAATTTCAATTTCGAATTACGTTATAAATTTTTATTTTATTTTAGCTTTATTCATTTTTAATTTTTATTAATATTTTGTGGACATTATAAATATAAATTCTTAAATTAAATCGTTTTTATGGTTTAAATAAATAAAAATTTTTGGTAATATTTTTGATATTCTTGTAACATTTTAATTATTTAATTTTATTAATTTAAGCGTTTAATGAAATAATGTATAGCCATCGACATTTTTTTTAAACTTTTTTTTAATAACAATAAAATTATGTCCTTTCAACTTTTATGTTCTTTGATGAAAGAGGAAACACTCGATTTTTAAAAAAATATAAGTATAATAAAATGTAATTTGATTATTCTATTTATCTATTAAATAATCGATATTTATAATGATTATACGTATAATACATATTTGTAAATTTAGTCAAGTCATTTTACTATCCATATTTATTATAATTTAGGCTACATTACTCAATATTTTAAACTTCGTAAATTAGAACTATTAGTATAGAAAAATTAAAGGATTTTTTAAATAAACTAGTAAAATTAAACTAATGATTTTTATAATAATTAATATCAGTATTTATTATTACTTTACTAAGATTCTACATATTTTTATTATATGTATATATACATGTATGTATACATACACATACACACACACATATATATATGTATAACATTTTGAAATAAATAATATTTTTTAAAAGATAAATAGATATTACTAATTTCGAATACATCGAATACAAATATGCTAATTATAAATACGGATCTTTTAACAAATTTTCATATATATAGTATATTTTCAATAACTTAACTACACAACAGTATTTAAGTTTAGATTATATTTAAAATGTATATACAAAGAAAGTAAATCTTAATACTTAATAGTATTAATAATATTTTAAATGAAAACCGTATTATATTTTAAAAATATAATACAAATATGTATGAAGTAATTAATTTTGTTTATTTTTCAAAACGATTTTAAGCATAAAAAAAGTATAATTTGAAACAAAATTAGCATTGTGTAATTTACATAATTTTGTAATCTACAATGTTATACAAAAATAAGGATACTTATGTCTATGTAATAAAGGTTTTTTTTTAATAAGATTAAAAAATATTTAATTCATGCAATAATAATAAAAAAATTAATTAAAATTAAATATTGCGATTTTTTTATAAGGAAAAAGATATAACTTTTGTCGATATATGACGATTTCCTATAAAACATTTATATTTTTATTTAATAGCAATATATATTTATATTACTTAGTACACACAAGAAAAAATCAGAATATAGAAAAAAAAATTTATTTTTGTTTACATAATTATTTACGTAATTAGTAGAATGAAAAAAATTAAAAAAAAATATTTTTTTGGTCTTAAGTTAATACATAAATTATTCGTATTTCATAAAAATAGTCACTCTTTTTTTAGATTATTATCTATTTAAAATATTTAAGTTATCGGTAGTTAACAATGATTTTAATCAAAATAATTTCCTGTAATATTTTTGTTCTCGGTATTGTTAATTGGGTAGTTTAATATACTAATAACTAGTCGACTTATAAATAGACATAAATTAAAGAGAAATTAATGGATATACAGTTTTAAAAATGTAGATTAGCGAAATATATAATTTGGCCAATTATGATAGGTGTGTTGTATTTAATATATAAAAATTATTTTTTTCATTAATATATTGCATGCAATTCAAATCAAATATAGATGTTGACAATAATGACGAGTAATCAGTTTGACATTATTCGATAGTAATTTTCACATACTTTTAAGAGAAACAGTTTAAGATAATTGAGATATTTCGATTTATAGGTAAATTAATTTTTACATACAGAATATTCGATAAAGTAAGTAAAAAAATTTAGCGATATATTTCAAAAATATAAATGTATATTTGATTAAATTTATTTAAGATTATCAATTGTTTTATTACTGCACGACTTAAATAATTGTACAGTACATTGTCTCAATATAATTTTAATTGCTTTTAGAAATTTTTCATTAATTTAAAAAAACTAACTAAATAATATTCGATGATTCCGAGTATCTGAGAATCAGAGTATTTTCGGAAACTTTTTATTAGTTTTGAATTCTGTGGTATACTTTTATAAACTTTTTTTTAATTTTGAAAAATAAATACAAAAAATTAGTCAGTCTATTTTATTTGTGAAGAGTCTTTAAATCAATATGTATCAAAGTTCGTTTATGTAAATGAAGAAAGTTTCGAACTCCAGAGCGAAAAGACGAAATTTCTTTGTAGGTGCTTAGCTTCTACATGTAACAGGAATAATATAATATTGATAATTACGAGTAGTTGCGCAGAGAAAAATAATTTTTCTGAATTACCCGTAGGTTGTGTGAGTAAGGGTCACACTGTCGCGATCATGTAAGTATATCTTAAGTCTTATCCATTTAAAAAGCAGAGTGTTTCGGTCTTCAGCGTCTTTGGTGACTTACGCTCTTAGACCTGGAGAGGATGGATCTTTTGGCAAACCCCGGGACGCCGCTACGATCGATCTCGTCAAAGTTGCGCTTACTAAAGCCGGAGAAGCTATTGCGATCGATTTCGTCTATATTGCGTTTGTTGAAGCCAGAGAAACCGTTGCGATCGATTTCGTCAAAGTTGCGTTTGTTGAAGTCAGAATAGCCGTTCCGATTAATTTCATCGAAATTCCGTTTGTTGAAGCCTGAAAATCCAGACCGATCGATTTCGTCGAAATTTCGCTTATTAAAATCTGAGAAGGCATTGCGATCTATCTCGTCGATATTGCGCTTATTGAAGCCAGAGAAGCCGCTGCGATCGATCTCGTCGAAGTTGCGCTTATTGAATCCGGAAAAGTCATTGTGATCTATTTCGTCAAAGTTCCGTTTACTGTTGCCGATGTTGATTAGCTCTGCAGGGTAATATACAGCTTCGGTGTATCTCCGAGGAGAATCCAAATTTTCAGACCTTCTGCAATAATACAGCAAAAGTTAAGAGAATTTTTATTATCAATCTGTGTTAGTCATGCAATTACAATGATGTTAATATGCTTATATTAAAAAGAGAAAGCAACTATTAGCTGCATGTAATTGTAGAGAATTATAGAATGGGCAATAAAATTAATTAATTTTTTCAGTACACAGTACAGTTACCACTCGAATATTGAATTTATTATTTTTTGCAATAAAATTATAGAAAAAAATTAAATTTTCTTGAGGTAAAATATTTGTGTGCTACATGCGTATTAATGCGTAAACCACACTTTTTGTCGACTCATTCATTAAAACTATGTTTTTATGTTACACAAAACTTGAAATATATATTTATATTATGTATTCATCTATTATGTATATCTTATTATGAGATATTTTGTAATTTTTTTGTCAAGAAATATGACTAACTGTGAGATTTTATAAAATTTTGAATTTCAAAATGAATAAGCAATTACTGATTATAGAATGTAATTCAAAAGTTTAAATTTTGGAATAATTATCTAAAACAATATTGGCTGAGTTGTAATATTTCTTATACATATATTTTCTCTCATAAAATTTTAATTTTCTTAAAAAATTTGTACATTATGTACCTACAAGAACATTTACATTAATATTGTTGCCATAATTTCTTCTTCATTGAAAATCTATTGATATTTTAGAAAATTATGAGCAAAAATCCATTCAGGGTCAGTATATAAATATATTTATAAAAATAACATGTTGCACGTACAAAACTTGAGTATGTAAAAAATAAATAAGTTGAGTTATTTTTTCAAAACTTGAGACAGATTAAAAGAACGAAAAGCTTTATCTTTGAAATTTTGTATGCGTAAGTAAATATATTGCAATGTTAACATAAGTATAATATAATATAATAAAGTAGTTGAAGAGATGTCAAAATAAAAATAAAGTAAAAATTTTTAAGTAATATTAACTTTAGTTAAGTTCGAAAAAAGATACGAGAAAAATAGGGAATAAAGAAAGGTAGTACAAAAAAGTACACGAGTGTATTTTATACATATTATTTTCTTTTATCGTTTTTATCTATTCATACAAACATACTCGCGTCTAAGTGTATATGAGCACAGCATATATATTCACAGAATGTTTATAAAATAATAATAAAAGCAACGGCAGTAAAAATAAAATTAGTATTAGTTATTTTTAGATAATTATTATGACGATGACGACGACAACGATGATGATGAGGATAAAGATTATAATAATAACAATAATAATGATGATAAAAGCAATAACAACAACAACAGTAATAATAATAAGTATGCGTGTGTATATAATATATGCGTGCATTTGTGTTAAATAAGGGTGGTATAAATATATTCGTAGATAATAAATGTCGCGTTACTTGTATTGAATGAGTGCATTACGAGTGTTTCTTTTTGTGATTGGATAAAAAGGCGAATTGCTTACGTAAAGAGTTAAAATATTGTGCGTGAGATCAATAGTTCACATCTCAATTATCCAATAAAAGAATTGAAATTATTCGTTTCCCTTCTGCCACTTTGTTACTCTATGCAAGTTTTTTGATTGAGAACATAACGATGAGTCAGAATAAAGAAAATCAGTTTCTTTATACGTACTATTCGAAGCAAGAAAAGAGCATAGTAAATGGACGTTATAAAAACTTTAATGGTAAGGGTGGAAGTATTATTTCAGTCTTAGTAGCTGCGATCTTTACGTGTTATCTTCGTATATTTTACTTACGTAGCGAAAGTTTGCGAAACTCATTCAATAAACTTATAAGTCTTGTAGAAACGAATGAATGAATTTAAATAAAAAGTTTATTGTAATCATTTATGTGTAAATTAAAGTAAGTTTAGACAAATTTTATAGAAATTGTGAATAATTCATAATTTTATCTATTGCTGGAAAAAATAGATATTTTTATTCATTTATTTTTTATATTATTAATGAATATTCATTAAAATATAAATAATATTTTGAAATTATAATATTTAAAGTGAATTATCAATAACTTAAATAATCAATAAATATTTGGTTAACATAGGTATTATGATTTTTTTATAAAATATATAAAAATAGGTCGTATATCTTATTTTTTATTATTTTATTGTTTAGATGGATATTTTTTATGTAATTAAATAATAAGTAACAAAGGATAAAATATAGAATATGTAAATGATAAGTAGAAAAATTACGTTATAATTTTGAACTCAAAATATATATTAATTCAAAATTTTTTTTTAACTAACTTTAAAAACATTGTTTTTACATAAGAAACAAAATTTTAACTTTAAAACTTATTATATTTAAAAAGTCATAAATTAAAGAAATAATGTAAATATAGATTTTTAATATAAAAAATTTTTACGAGTTGGTGGAAAAATATGAATCAAAAATAAATTTTTTTCATAAATTAAATTAAATTAATGAACCATTTATTTTTAATTGTTTAAATGAATTTGATTTGAGAATTATTGATTTCTTAATCTTTTATCATATTTATGTTCAAACTTTTTTTTCATATAAAATTTAAAGTATATATTATAGTATCTATTATATTATAATAAAATAAATGTTTTATTCTCAAATTTTAACAAAAATTTATTATAAATAAATCGATCACATTTATATATTAATTTATATGAAAATAAAATAATTTTAAAGAATTTGTATTCTTCTTGGCCTTCATAGAGTTCTAAAAGTATTTATTCTTTATATTGATACTTGTAAGATACATTCTATTTTTATTTTAAAATAAAACTTTTGTTCTATTAAATAAATATAAATAAAAATAAATAATAATTCTTTTAGGAATTGAAGGTTTACAAAATTATTTACATTGTTATTTATAAAGACATTCCTAATTAAGATTAGAACAGTAGAAGTCAAATACCTGATCAATATTATAAATTATAATATATTATTACATTAAAAGTTGTTACCAAGGTTTTTTAAATTATTAAAAATAACTTGGTTTTTTTCAGAATAAAATTCACATTTATAAGAATTTTAATATGTGTTATACACGAAAATTTTTTGTGTTTAAATTACAACAAAATTTTAATAATTCAATTTAATATTATTGAAATAAAAATTTATAAATATAATTACATTCATTTTTAAAGCAAAGAATATGTAATAAATAGTATATTGATAAACTTACTTTTTTATTATTTTCAATAAACGAGCATAATTTATTATAAAGAAATTAGCAACAATCTCTAACAATGTATGAATAAAGAAACACATTAATTACATAAGGCTTTAGAATACTTATATTAGAATTATATTAGAATAATTATATTAGAAAATTGGATTTTTGTATTTTATTGAAGTATCATTTTATCAGTTTCATTTTATCAAATATTTTCTAATATAAAAACGTTATTTAAAATATTATCAATGCTTTTTTTTCATTTTTTATGTAATAAATACTTTATAAATACCTTAATTAAAAACATTCTTTTATGAAAAATATATTATTAAAATTAATTTCTTTTAAAAGACTTCGTTTATTATTTATTAGTATCTTTTTTAAACTTATTATTAGTTTATATTTCGAGTTATTATATTTCAGGTTCGTAAAAACTATTCCTTTTAGACTTTATTGTTGAGGTTGCCAGTTAAAAATATACTTAAAACAACTATAAAAGATCATTTTTCTTCATTTTCTTATTTAATAATTGCATTTCGAATCACCTATATTATTTTTTTAATATTTTTGACGTTTTAACTTTTAATTTTTTTTCTTTTAGTTTCATTCGTTAAATAATATATATATTCTATTTTTTAAAGTAAAGTTTATAAAAAGAAGAATCGGTTATATATATGTGTGTATAAAATTTTCTTATTTGTCAATATGTACATACAAATAATTTTTTTGTAGTAAATATATTTAGATTTGAAGTAATTCATATGTATTGTTAATAATTCATCCTATGAATATACATATATATATATTATTTTGTGTTTATTTATAATATGAAATTTTTTATATTAATTTTATTGGAGCTAACACATCAGACTGTTTCCTACTTTATAAATGAAACTAATAATTTAAAATGAAATTTTAAAACAATAGTACTTAAGTTATGATTTAAAAAATAATCCTATTCAAGATTAAAAATCGTGACTATATATTCCAGCTGATGTATTATTTATTCTGTTTCGGAGTGTTGTTATAGTTTCAAGACTTTTACTGTTTAAATAAAACATATTATGATTATATAACTTTGTGTAATTGTCAAGTTTAATAATTTTTATAAAATTTTCGATAAATTATGTTCGCTTAAAATATAAAAATTATGGTAAATATATGATACAAAGTGCAATATTTTTCTACAATATAGAAGAATTTATAAATATATATTAAATCGTAAAGTTATGTCAAAAGTATGTAAAATATGAAAAATTACTACATAGTTTCCTTATATAATTTTCCTATATTAATCTATTAATCTATCCCCTTGCATAAAACTGTTGATGTTTAAAGTTTGATATAATGTCAAAATATACATAAAGATACACGAGAAAGATGAGGTGACTCGAAAAACATTATCTCACTTTATTTGAGATTGGCTCATCCTGAATGGGAGAGCCTCGAGTTCCCGTGAGATTTAAGTTACTTGCTGATTTACGTCGTGCGAGGAAGACAAAGAGCGAATGTCGTGAAACATGATTATCTTGAAGGATACTTAAAAATACCTGTGAAGGATACTGTATGGTAAATATACATACAATGTACAGAAAAAATAGATTATAATTACAATGGGTTATTAGAAAACGAGATCAGTGATTACAATACGGAAAAAATTAGAAATCAAAGATAATTTACTAACAAAAATAAGATAGCCTATTTAAA
This sequence comes from Platyscapa corneri, assembly GCA_018907185.1. Taxonomy (NCBI): domain Eukaryota; kingdom Metazoa; phylum Arthropoda; class Insecta; order Hymenoptera; family Agaonidae; genus Platyscapa; species Platyscapa corneri. The sequence goes on from JACCHW010000083.1 coordinate 443,940, forward strand.
TGTGATTTTAAGATAGTGTTTATTTTATTAAATGTGTCTGCATCGAGAGATACAAAAGTATAATCTTATTGAATACAAATAATGACGAGTAGTGATTAAAAATATTATAATATGTTATAACGCGTAGTAAATTAGGTTAGCGGGAAATATATGGAATTTTTTAATTTAACGTTTATTTATTAAATTAAAAATTTAAGTTTTAAGATATATTATAAAAATTTATGAAATCATTTTATCTAAAATAGTTTAATATTATATTTCAGTTTTATGCTGATATATAAAATAAAGAATAAGGATTATATTTTAAATAATATGCAATCACATAGACGAAGTAAGGAAATATCATTCGTACATCTGATGACAGTTATTTATATGTTTTTATTATGTCGTTAAGCATAAATAAACATAATAAAAGCCAACTATGCGAAAATAAAATAAAGTACGTTAGACAAATGAAGCATAGTAAACAGTGAGACATTAACCAAATGCCGTGGCAAAATACGTCTAAATCACTTCAACAAGATTTTTCTCTTTGTTTTTTTGTCGGGTACGTCATTACTCTCTTGCGGTGCTTACAACTAAAACTACTTTACACACTTACACGTGCTCCACACGCTACGAAGGCGTAACTACCATTACACTGACTCTACACGCTGTGGTTATAATTTAGGACTAGATACCTTGATAATTCAATAAGGTTTATCGTTTACAGAAGTAGGGTAATATGCATAAAATTCATAATAAACTTCCATATTTTTATTTCTCATGAGAGTATTTTTCGTATATTTGTTAAGTATATGTCTGACACCATTATGACTTCTACTACTGGAAGGAATTATGTAGTTTCTTTTCACTTTGAACTTATTTGCACATGCGTTAAAACGTATAATTATATTTGCATTAAGCAATAGTATGTTAAATATTACTTTTATGAAACTTATGTTAAAAATTCATATTCTATTTTATAAAGTAACAAATAGGCTGAACTTCTAAATTAGAAACCTAGTTTTTTTATATTTATTTTTTGAATAATTGCAAAGATTTTTTAATTTTTTTTAAGTAATATTTACATTAATATTTTATAATTTAAATTGGCTTATTTATAAATTTTATATTAATTAAAAATTCAGAAAACTTCAGATTACTACACATTTTTATTTCAAGATTTATATTTAGTTTTGTGAAAAATTTTTTTAAAAGCTAAATTACAAATTCTAAGTATTGATTGAAATTTCGATGTAACTCTTACTAATGCTTATAAAAATTTGAACTTTTCATTTAATAATAATGAATATTATAATACGAATGTGAACGATAAAAAATGTTTGTCCCCTTTAAGAAATATTTTATGTTACTAAAATTAACAATTTTCTATTTTTAATAGAAGTAAATTAGCAAATTTAAATAAATTTACATGAAGTTTAATAAGTTAGATTTTATTTACCTGTGACTTGTAAGTTTTTTGTTATTAGCGAAGTTAGCTTCGTTAAAGTTATTCTGCAAATTTTTTGTTAAACGTCCGCCGTCACCCTGACTCGTTAAAGCTGCAACACCTGTTAAATTTAAACTATAACTATAGAGGGTTCCACAAAGTAGTTGCAAACATTTTATTATTGAAATTCATTTTTTGTTGGCAAGTTTATTTTCTACAACACAAAACTATGCATTCGGAAAATAAATCACTATCTTTATGCATATAAATAAAATTTTTTATTTTACTCATGCGCATGAAAAATGTTTACAAATGTATATGCATAAAAAAACCTTCTCCTTTTTTACTTATTTATATAGGCATTTTATTAACTCTTAGAATGTTTGACTAAAAATGTCTTGTTGTAAATATAATATTTAATAAAAAAAAGTTTCATCCTTTAAATGAAATTGATTTAAATTATTTTAACAATAAGTGAGTAAAGAATCACTTTGTTATATGCTTTTAACATCATCTGAATAAATTGCGACGCGTATGACTGAGAGAGATTCATATCTGGTTGATAAATATGTATCTTATGGAACACATTAAATTAATGTTCTTAAGCTATCGACAAACTGTAGTAAGATAGTAGGTAGTCGCAGTATTGGATAATCAAGGGATTTTTTATTTATTAATACTAGATGTCAACTCTACTTTAGGGCCTGGTTTTCAAATTTTCAAAGATTATAAATAGGATCGTATGCAATAATAAATGTAAGTCAATATTTGCATATAAATTTATTATTTTTGTACAACATTTATAAGTCAAAATTATACATTCGTCTTAAATCAGGAGTGTCAATTACATCACTATTTGTATGTAACTCATTTAAAATTTATAATTTAAAAAATAGACCAAGTATTTTTGTTTAATAAATATCATAATTTGAATGAAACAACACAAGAAGCATAAAATAAAAATCAATATGCTGACCGAGGACTTCTTCGAATCGTCGTTTCCATGATTATTTCCAATAAAATTTATAGCGTTGGTCCTTCAAAGATTGATGCTGACTGCAGAGAGTACGGAAAAGATTACCACCACAAATGCTGTCTAGGTTACGGTTTATAAGGTTGTCCCCACCCATTGAATTGAATATTTGTTTTTGGCGGTTACCATTCACAAAGTAGTCGAGATTTTTATGCTTATCAGTATCATAGCAGAAGTACGGATCGAAGAGCAACATCTGCTCAAAACACTGTCACCATCTTGCTGCATTCGTAGCATCTATGGTGACAGCCAAATAAGTAATATTTACGATCATCTGGGCGGTTTTTTCTTATTAATAAACTTATTGTTAATATTGGTTATTTGTTCTAATTCAATAACGAAATAAAGAGTATGGGCTCAAAATGTATTTTTACATTTCATGCTGGTGTAGATGAACTCATTAAACAAATGAACCTAAATTTTTCATTAAAAATCTATTTCCGAAGGAGCTCATGTTTATTTTTCAAGATTTTCTGGAAGTACTTTTGCAAAAATAAAAATATAAATTTATAAGGAATGTTTCTGAATTCCCATTATACGAACTAATACATTTAGAAAATTCATTTATGTATAACCAATTTGTCTATTTTATCGCGTGTAGAACTAACTCATGTGAAGTAGCGTGAGATAGCCGTTATTGTTATATTCTCGTCAATTATAATTGTAGGTACGGCACCCACAGTTTTATAGTATTTTTATGTTATACGGCTTAAATTTACTTCAATGCGTTTGTTTATTATTAAGGTAACAATTTAAACTACATATAACTTGAAATCAATACTTTTTTAGAAATATAATTATTACAATCTTGGAAATTGTAATATTTTTTATTATTCTATACAAGTATATCTGTATCGATAATGGCAATATATTTATACTTTATAAAGTTCGATATTTTCTTTTGTTGAACGTCTTATTATTGTTTAAAAATAAGGAATCTTGTATAGTAATATTTATTATATTTATATAATATATAATACTCCATAGTGATTGTATAGTTTTTACAAATCTAATTAACTCTGTAATTAATATTTTCCATATTCACGATTCATGTATGCTTTTTACTTGTTTCTTTTTCTAGGAGGGCACTAATTATACTTCTTCATTATTTATTTTTTTTTTATCAAATAAGAAATGAAATTGTAACTACTATAATGATTACAATAGAGATGTTAATAAAGATTGATAAAGCTATTCTTGACTTCTTAATTTGTCAATAATAGTTAATAAAATTAACGAAACATTAAACGTTTAATTGCTTTTAAGTATAGAAATAATAATCTCAATACCTATAAATAATAATATTATTCTTAATCTTGATGATAGAAGATTAAAATTTAATATACTAAAATTTTAATCTATTCTATTTAAATGTCGATATTAAAAATTAAATTAAATTTTACTTGTCTTGCATATATGAATTGTTGATTATATTTCGATTATTATTCAAATCAATGCAAAAAATGTCCTTAATCGTTCTAATTTAAAAAAGTTTAAAATGAAATTTATTCACACACAGAGGAAAAAAATGCGCGTGCCCTAGCAGATCCTGTGAATGAAAAATACCTAGCACGAAAGGGGCTACGCTTGATAATACCTTCACTATCTTTATTTCTGAAAAGTTGGAAAAACACAGTGGGGTATAAGAATATTTATGTTATTTACGTGCAAAACCTATTAAATGATAAAAATTGAAACAAAAAACTTACATACGAATGATTTTTATTTAAGAAACTTTTAGTAATAAATTGACTCAAATTTAATGCAACTTATAAAATAAAACCATTATTATTGTAATCTCAGTTTTCAAACATATTTAAATCTTGTATTTCAAACATAATTTTAAAAATAAATTGCATGTGAAATGTGAAATAATAATATTTTCATACTTAAGTTGCAACATGTTTTTCAATAGGACATCAAAACACTTTACAATCACTATCTTATAGCATCATATAATTAAAACAGTATTTTAATGTAATATTAAGCTTTTGAAAATGAAATAAAATAATCAAAAGAGGTATATAGTATTAAGCTAACGTAGAAAGTAAATTTTGAAGTATTTTACAAACATTTATATATTAATTACTGGAAAATTCATCAACTTACCCTTCATTTTTACATTCTCTTCTTTTTATATTTATCCTGTAATCAAATTATAATCAACACAAAAAAATAGCAATCTCTAATTTCACGGAAACATTATATATATATTCAACTCAAAAGCAAGAAAGTTTAACAATTTTTTAAACAACTTAAAATTATAAGTTAACATTTGTTTTTTAAATTTAATAAATTTACAGTAACTGAAAGAAAACTATGAATATATATGTATAGTATTTTGTATACATTAATAATTTATTTAAAAAATATTTCAAATTATAATTTCATGTTTTTCTAATTTTAAATGATTTAATCTATAGTTATATTTTAAATTGTAAAAATTTGTATTAAAAATCTTGAATGCATTATCGAATAAAAATATATCACTGTATATTTAGGTAACATTAATAATTTATTTTCGATTAGTTTAAAACAAATCGTATAAATTTAAAGTTTTTATATAGTTTTTATCGCAGATCATAATAATTAGATAAATGTCAAAAAATTATTTTTTATATTTTATAAAATATAAAAAAATAAATATATATATTTTTTAAAAAACTTTAAATATTTTTTGAGACACAAAATTTTATTTTAAAGATAATGAAATATAATATTAATGATATTATTACGAGAAAAAAAAGAAAAAAAGTTTTATAATCAAGCTGGACAATATAAAACCAATTTATATGTAGAATATGTGCATCGCAAAATTATACATTTTTACACTTGACGTATCTTTCTCAGTATGTTTATAAAAGTATTTTCTTAAAGATTTGATGAAAGATATCATTCTATGTAATGATTACATGATTAAAATCTTTTGTTTTAACAACTTTTTTTTCCTTTGTAAATTGACCAATAAATTATATACGTGTTTTTGTAATGCCAATCTATACATCATTTCATACTCACATACATGGTAAATAGCAGTACAGTCATAATAATATTAATAATAATAAAAATAATCAATAATAATGGTTTTTTCGTAATAAATAAGAATTTTTGATATTTCTTAATAAATCAAAATGTGTAATCACCTACTCGACACAAGAAATGCAAGGTACGGCTTTGATGTAAAACGATGTATTTTTTATTTTCAAATTAAGGATGATAGTTCATTCAGTGCCGAGATATTATGATATTGTTTTGTTCTGGAGTATCAGGGAACATTCCACGCTTGAACTGATTAACGGCAATTTAATGATGGTTTCAAAGCGAAGGCTACCGGCTCTTGCCTCGTTGCATCTATCCTATCGTTTATTTTGAGCATCAGTAATCATAAATAGTTTTTCACGATATAATATAAAAGAGGCTTTTAAAAAAAAACAATTCTAACATTGTTTATTATGGAAAATTTTACAGAGACAGTAAAGTAGAAGGATGTGATTTCTTAACCGTCGATAATTCGGCGCATAGCTTTTTTCTTGTAATTTTAGATAATAGGATTTTGCGCAATAATTGTAATAAATAAAAGAATCAAATTAATAAAGTTTACTTCGTATCCGTAAATGAAAATTGTAAAAAGCAAACAATAAGATATTTATTAGCGTTTTAAATTGAAAATTGTAATAAATACTTTTTGTATATAGTCAATATTTAATTCTATAATATCCAAATTTATTCTTATAATTTATTATGTATTTATATACTGATAAAAAAATATTCTTAAATTTACTTCGTGACATTATTTATACGAAGTTTTACATTCCAAAAACTAGTTTCTTTTATTACTTACGAATGGACTCGCTTTTAGTTTTAAACTATTTCTATAAACTCAGTACTTTGCTTTTCGATTTAATGGCACAAGTTTTTACGGAAACGTGCGCAAGAAATGTATCGGTGGATTCGTGGTTCTACTCTTTCTTCTCCCGATCAATTGAATTTCACAACAGAATTATAAGGTATAAGGTATTCAGTTGTAAGTGCTTTCAAATACGCTTCCGTTGCCTGATGGAATAAAGGATTCAATTCAAGATAAATATCTTATTTACTGCTTATTTCTGTGTGTTTCATATTGTCTGTGTTAGTTTAAGCTTCTTACTTACATATCGAATAAAACATAAAAGCTATCAATTTTAAATAACAATTTTTCCAGATATCCGTGGTGTAGTATTATAAAACGATTTGATTGAGTTAATGTAATTTTAGTACTTATGAGTTTATCAGTATAAAATTTAATATATCCTGATAAATTATTTTTTTTCAAATTTAATTATTTAAAAAAAATTTTTTGGAATATCAATATTTTTCTAAAATTATATTCAAATAAGTTTAAGAGTTATTTTTTTTATAATTAATACAATTTTTATTATAGTTGTATAGATAAATAAAAATTAGAGCATAAACGGTGCAATAATTATTTAAAGAATAAATGTTGTATTCATAATTTTTTTACAACAATATAATTTGTTTATAACAGAATTTTTATATAAACTATATATTTTTACAAACAAGTATAAATATTTGAACATACAAAAAAATGTCTGGATTGTTAAACAGAAGTTGAAAACGAGTATAGTATTTATATTCAATAATAATTTACCAATTTTTTACCATTTAACTTAATAATATCAATTATATATAAAATATTTACAAAATATGAAACTGTAATTTTAACTTATAAATGATAAATATCTGAAAGAAATTTTTTTTAACTATTTTGAATACCAAGTGTAACCGTTTTTAGAAGAAGTCAATGTTAAATCACGTTAGATATAATATTTCAATTATAAAGTGGATTTTTATTTGGAATATTATTGAAAAATATATTTTTTATGTGTTATAAACTAATTTATAGGTGATAAATACATTTGATATTGAATAAATATTTCAATTACTATGAAATACTTCACTTCATTTACGACAGTTAATTAATATACGCATTATATTTACAATTTCCTTCGTATTTTTATTTGTCTTTCAAATACAAGAGTGTTGATATAGTTTTATTTCAAAAATAACAAACACGGAAACATAGTTACGTGTACTGTTACCTTTAAAGGGTGCGGTTATAATTATTACATTTTGTAACACGAACGACGATTCAGGGAAAAATAAATGTCTATTCAGTTTTTTAAATCCTGGAATTTTATTTTTTTTTTAAAGGATGGGCGAAAAAGCTTTCGCATATTGTATGATTTTTACTTAAATTACTTAAATTAGTTATATAATTAATTATGAATGTTTTTAATGACTCCTCTTAGATATGTTAAGGTAATATTTAAAAATCCAGAATGCAAAAATATGTATTTTCACTTAATATAATATGATATTAATTTGTTCATTTCTATCTGTATATAAATTACGATGTAATATAATTAGCTTAAGTAGTGCTAAAATCAATATAAGGATAGAATGCAAATTATTTTTATTAAAAAGTTGCATTTCAAATTTTTTAATTATATTTATATAAGTTAAGTTTGTAAATAAAACTTAATATGGATGTTATTGCTAATATAACATTTTTTTATGATAAATATATTAAATTAAAGTAATATGTTATATTATAATTTATTAATAATTATTATTAATGGCAGTTTGAAATTAAATATTGTTATGAAATTATGAATTTAAAATCTGATATTATTTTCACCACAAGTTATTACTTTGGTTTATACAAGTTATTATGTTGAATTAAAAAATTGTTTGAATATTAGATATAAGGATGAAAATTAAGTAAAATGAAATAATATAGTTGTAATTAATAAATTTATAAATAACGTAAAATATATTTTTATATAAAAATATTTTTAACTTTTAAATTTATATAAAAGATAAAGAAATTTATATTATTTAATAAATCGTAGATTTTAGACTTAATACAATGTAGAAAAAATTCGGATAATTTTAGAAAAATGTTCATATAATAGAAAGCGTTTTTTAAACAATTATATTTGTTTTTAATAATAATAAATAATGATAAGATTATTATACTCATTGTTTTAATTACATCTATTTCGTATGAGAAGAAAATTGAAAATTATCCTTTCATATACGTATTTAAAAAAAAATTTAATTTTGAAAATTAATAATTTTAAAAAACGTAAACTTTTTTTAGGATATAATAAAGGAAGTTATCAATGGTAGTGTACTTCCGCGTCAATTACCACTCAAACCAACTTATCTATTGCTTTAAAAAGTGATATGGTCGCCTATTGGTCAGCCAAATAATATCATGTACTTTTCTGATTCATAAAAGCGCCTGTCTCTATGTTTTTCTTTCCGATCTAGATTTCTGTTCTTATTTTCAATCTTGTTTTATTGTTATTTCTTGCTAAAAGATTTATTATGTGACAATGAAATGTAGTTTATGTTAAAGGAGTTTTAATATAATGCATTGTTGAAATAAATGTATTTGTCGTAATATGAAGTGATATGCTTTATATTTATATTTTAATCGTAGAATGATACTTTTTGAAATTTTTTTATTTTAATTAAAAACCATTTTACTTCTGTAAATAAAAAAACTGATTGATAACGGTTAAATTGATACTAAAGTTTAATAAGAAAAGATGAAAATATGTTTTTAATTTTAAAATTTTGATAAATAATTTTAACTGATCTTGGATTATTTAAATATGTAAAAATAAAGAGACATGACTATTGGAAACTAAAATTTATCATTTTTAACTAACTTTATGTACTATGTACTATTATATTGCAACAATAATGTACAGTCGTTCATCAGCACATTAAGATGCTATCTCTCTCACTCTTTCTCTCTATCCATATCTTTCTCAATTTATTTCTCAAATGTACAAGCGTTGAATACACAAAAAGTTTTAACTCTTTATTTATCGTTTCGTGATTTACATGAGTAATTGTACACAAGTAATTCGGTTACTTTCAGTCAATGTAAGAAAGCATAACATTTTATGCTTAATTATATCCAAAATTGATTAGTTTTTTTTTTATATGTATTATATAAGTTTTAAAAATATTATAATAATTTTGGAAGTAATAAAGAAATATATTTTATTACATATTTATATCATAAAATTCAATGATTATTTTATAAAAGCATATACGGATTAATATTCTAGATTTTTTAGTTAAGGGGAAAAAGTATTATCTTAAGAAATATTTTTTATCATCACTAAAGTTTCATCTCATTAAAATAACAAAGTTTCTTCAATTCTAAACTATCGCCAGAAACTTATATTGTATTATAACATAACTAATTTATTTATGTCCTCAATATATATATATATATGATTTACATATTTCCGAACTTTTTGTAACATTCAGTAATTTTATTATAGTATGATAAAATTTACTAATCTTTCTTAAAGATAAAAAGTTTATCAAAGAATTTTTCAGATTAAATATTTATTTATGTCCATGGAAAAAATTAGTATTGGACAAAGCATATAGCTATAATTTTTTCAAAATATAATTTTATAAGGAGACAATTGCTAGTCTACATTAATTTTATCGCTAAAACTTAGGAATGATTTCTTATTGTTTTACTTACCTTCTTTCTCCAGTTCTTTAGCAAGAGCTTCCACATACTCTGGTTGCGTGAAAACTTCTGAGTTTACGGGAATATTTTCCCTATGTAACTAAAAACAGAGATTTTCGTTAACAACGAAACACTTTCGAAAATTACATTTTATTAAAATTAAACTCAAAAAATTAAAAACAATTTTTTAAAATTATTTTTATAATATAAAAATTAATAAAACGTATTAGTCAGAATTTGAAGACTTTTAAATTATATACTTTAAAACACAAGTATTTTATTAAAAGCAAAGTAATTGTTAAATTCTCATTTAACTCTTTGTGTATTAAGAGAAGTCGTTTGGCATTAATATTCCTTGAAGAAATTAAATAAAACATTGATGAGGGTCAAACTCAGCTGATAATTCTAACGTGAAATTTAGCAAAAATAATATAGTGTAAAATCTTATTTAAAAAATAATTTAAGACGAAGTAAATTTAAAAGAGAAATTTTGAAAATTGTTTGATATTATAAATCAAAATAGTGAATAAAATAATAAGAATTCTGATAAATAATGAAAAAAAAGTAGCTATTACGATATGGAATCGTGTTTAAACATTATACCAACTGATATCGAATTGATAAAACAATCTTGTTTAATAAAATTTCAACTAACAACTATTTATGCACTTTTACTCGCTTTTTATCCAGTTTCTGTATTCGTAAGCAACATTAAGTATATGTAAGGGAGCCTCGTGCTTGTATAACCAAATATCCCTCGCCCTCATGCTTGAATTTATATGCTTTATCGGACAATTTTTTTCCCTCGTAGCATCATTTTTGTTTTTTCTCCATAGAAATTATTGTAGATCATCATGTATATATCATAAACTTTATAAAGAGTACTACAATCCAATATTTCCATCTGCTGTTATCGCTATGGTTTTTAATTATCCCTGCAACTTACTTTATTGTAATTACAATGAATCCGATGTTAATTATACGCTTGTTATAATCCTAAACCTATTCGTGTCATTATTATATTTCTTAATAATAAATTTTCTTTTTATAACGACTGTAGTTATATGTTGCGTAGAATTTAATCGTTATTTTAAATTTGTCATTGATGAATATTAAAAATGGTGATCAAATGATAGATATTCGTTCATTAATTTATTTTTAAGATTAAAAAATATTGAAAGAGGAATGCTGAATATAAAATTAATAATAATAACGGTATCTTTTATTTTTAGAGTTTGCAAAATTGTATTATTGTTTCTAAAATTTGTATCAGATTAATTTTGTATTAATTTTTTTATAGTTTAATTAATAAATAACATTTATTTAATATTTTTGTTATAATCTACATTTAAAAAATTGTTTAGAATTCAAAAAAATAAAAAATAATAATCGAAACTAAGTATAATATATTTTATTGATATATTTTTCAATGATTTTAATTAGTAAAATTGAGGAGGTACAGTTTGAAAAAATCTGAAGTTATAAATTTATATAGCGAAAAATTCTAAAGTTTCATTATATTCATTAATCAAAACTTAATTAATTATAAAATTTATATTAGAATTATAAAATCAAAAAAAGCTTTTAGTTCTTCTTTTAAAGAAAATATAGTAAAGTTGAAAAATGAAATATTAGGCTGTTTTTATAGACACAAAAATTGTTGAGAATTTGATTACTTAAAGTTTCATTTTACATATAACTATAGAAATAGTTATAGCGTAATTTGAGATTTTTTAAAATAATTTTTATAATCTATTAACCCAATTTTTAATCGTATCAGAAAAATGAAAATATAAAGTCGAATATTACATTAGTAAGCAATTTTATTTAGAACCTAGTTTCAGGAAATATATTGTTTGAAGTTTGAATGAATTAATTTAAATCTATTCAGTTGATCCTAAAAGATTATAAATTTTATTTAAAATATAAATTTTACTATGTGACTTGTCTTTATTGATTTATGCTTATTGTAATCCATCATAGAATATAATATTTATATTTACATTAATTAAATCACTTGTATCATATAAGTATTTTATTTTTTTTATTTTAATTGATATTATTATAATAAATAAACAAAAGTTAAAAAATAAACGGAGGATTATAAAAATTTGTTTTAATCATTGAAAATTCATAAATATGAATTGATAATTTAATGATGTATCACCATTAAGTTTTAAGAATATCATAGATATGTAAATGATAACACAGAGAAAAATTTGCTGGATTAATACGTAATTTAACTGAAATTGATAGGCAGAACATATTGCATTAGTATTCATGAAAAAAGTTCGTTGAAACGTTGCCGATTTTTCTTACGCTAGGGTTACATCAACGCAAAATATATATAATGAATATGCACAGTATACCGATTAAAAAAGTGTGATCTTAAACTGAAAAATAGTATGAATCTTAATTATTTTTTTTAAATAATGCATCTAAACATTTAAAAAAAATTTTAGACATCCTTATTTTAGATAATTTATTAATTATCACTTTTATATGTTATTTAAATTTTTAAATACATTAATTTTTCTTTCATAATTTTTTTTCGTTAGTATTTTATTTTATATAAATTTAAGATTTCAACGTTTCATATTTGATCATGAAAATAAATATTGTATACATTACATCAATTTTTAATGAATAACTTTGAGGTTTTTATTATAAATATAGATTCTTTATGTTACTTACTAAAATGTTTTTATTGCAGACTCGTATCTATTGGTTTACGAATTTTACAGATGATTTTCGAAGTACATAAAACATTCATTTTTTATGTTATTACTCTGTTTAAGAGAAATAAGTTTCATCAGTTGAATGAACCATAAAATACAAAGTTTTTCACATAACTTAAAATTTAAATCTTGAATATATATATATATAATTTATATTTTATTTTAAAGATATAGTTAAATATGAATGCTTAACGTTAGTTGAGAATTGTTATTTATACGTCTCTTTTTGCAATAATGAAATTTATTTTTAAAAATATATTATTCAATTATAAATAATGTAATATATTTTTATAAATTAAATTAAAAAGTTCATGTATTTTCGAAATGTTGAAAATTTTTCAATCCTAAAAGATATTTTTGCAATTGCATTTATTTATCAGAGATCTTTATAACTTTTTTAAAATATTCATTTTTTCATCTCATGATTTATTGTAGAAAGACTGATTATAAAATATAATAAAATGATTATTTATATTTATAGAATTGATTTTTAATCTAAATTCTTTCTCATATTTTATTTATATAAAAGTTATAAGAAAAAGGCAAGTTCAAATAAATATTTTACTATTGTTAAAATACTGAAATATTAAAAAATTTAACAACAATCGTGTATTTGTAAATAATGTATAATTTACAATTTAAATATACTTGTATTTAATTTTTCAATTAAAATTACTTTTTTTTATTAAAAAAATTTTATCATTGAAGATTTTATTATAATTTTTTTATGATTAATTATATTATTATTTTGATTCACAAATGGAATTGAATACTTTATGTTACGTTTTTAAACAAGTCAAAATATGTATTAAAAAATTTCACCCTATGCTTTTTGGTCATATACTTCAATAAAATGATTTGATTCCTTATAATTTTCAATTTAGTGCTTTGAAAATTTTATTTCTTAAATGAATAATACTTATAGTTTAAAAAAATACTTATATAATATTTTTGGTTTTATTTTTGTTCAAAGAGTATAATTTACCGTCTCTTTCTGCTGGTTTAACTATAAAATTGATTCAGATATGAAAAAAGACAATAGTCGGTTAAAAATTTATTAAAAAAGCGTCTTCAATTGATATCATAAGTTTAAATGTATTTTTTTTATTTTCACTTTATTAAAGAGCTTTTCATAAAGAACTTGCTATTTCAACCTCTACATTTTGAGAGAGCACCGATAAACTCTATAAAATAAGTTCATACGAACTTTGTAATCAAAACTTAAAATAAAATCAATTTTAGAGAAAAAATTGCTCAACGTTTCAGGTCAGAGGAAAACAGTAGATTCACCATGATTGTGCCGAGAACACTAATTGTCGTTGGCTTGCATTTTTGCAAAATTATCATTTAAAAGTGTATAAAAATTGGATTACGTTAAAAAGCTCAAACGTTTAGAAGCTGATGTCCGTGTGAGCGAATCGAAACACTAGTATTAACGTATTAACAAATACGGCCGGATATTAAAGGTGCTAATAATTAAATGAACAGAGTCGCGCTATCGAAGCAAAGTTAAAGCGATAGGAGGAGACGAGGTAGTATATTTTACGTACCGGTGAGGCGGTGGTATAGCCGAAAGCAATTGCGCAAAAGAAGCTGGCCAGCAGGATCGAATGGGCAAGGACTCGCGAGCGGCGAGTCATGTTATTGTCTTCAGCGAGCAAAAAGTAAAAAGTGAAAGCGGTAAACTTGTTGCTTCTCCCGAATCTCGACTGCGACGTGGTGGGTGCCGTTGCTGATGTCGGTAGCACCGCTGCTCGTCGACTCCGTTCTTTGGATCGCGCGTGGCTCGTCTAGCAAGTGCGAGTGACGCGAGCGCGTGCCCCCTTGAAATATATAGCCTGATCGCCGGGAGCACGGCTGCTGTCTCGGCTATTCTCGGGCAGGCGCCGAACGCTCGCACCCCTTCCAATCCTGATACCATAGTGTTGGATCAAGAGACCGGCCAATGATGTACGTCCTTCTACGGCCTTCCTACGCCTAAACACGTACTTGCCGCGTTACGCTCGCGATTTGATAAACGCTATGTTATAGGCGATAAAATCCTCTTCTTCTCTCTCTTCCGCCCCCGTACAAGAAATTATGGCTAACGTGTGAATAAGCTGAGCCTCTTGAATTCTTCTTCTTTCTTTCCTTCATCCTACGGTATCGCTTCACGTTTCCTTTCCCTCTGAAAAGACTGATTGGCCGAAGTATATAAAGAACGCACCGAATTTTTGTCACCCTACGGTGCTTACCATCAAACATTATTCCTCGTTAATATTAATTTTTACCTGTACTTATTTTTTGAAAGCTTGTTTGAAAGAATACATTTAAGTCTATCTATCAAATAATAACATAATAACACAAACAATTCCATAAACTGCAGTTCATGGGAATACCTGTAATTTATGATTCAAATATTCTTATTTATGTTGAATGCAAATGTTAAACCTATAAAGCGAATGTGTAGTTTTTTAGTAAATGAATAATAATTACTGATAATTAACATCATGAATACGAACATGTATAAAATTAAATTATATATTTTAGAATTTGGTTAATATTTTTTAAAAATCGTTTAAATCATAACGAAGGAAATTATATGATTTACAAATATTCAATGCGATCTATCAATTGTTTGGGATAATAATGTTTTCTTTATTAATATATTTTTTATTCTTTAACGAAATTTTTGACAATATATTATTTTCTCGATTTCAATTTACTCTGATGTTTATTTTAAATATTTTAAAATTAAAGTATCAACTTAAACTTATTTAAATATTTCATCATCTCTTTTCAGTCATCTGTGTGCGCACTATCTTCCGCCTACATGCACATATCTATATCATTTTCATTATACAGGAAAGAAAAAGTAATAAATAAAAATCTATTTTTTAACACATTAAAAATCTATATTAGAAATTTTGAATAAATATAAAAATTGTAAGAAAAGCTTGATTTAGTAAAGTTAATTTATATATAAAATGTAATAAAACTAAAGTGCTAGCAAAGTTACTAAAAATTATATTGTAAAATCAATTAAAAAGACAAAGTTCAAAAATAAATTCTCTTTTACTATTCTGGTTATAGAAAAATTTATAGAAATATCTTCGATAAAATATTAAGAATATTTATTAAAGATATATACATATACATTTCGAAGTAAATAGTTCGTGTAAATTAAAAAATTATAATATTTAGGTTATTTCTGTATACTTTTTTTTGTAATATATTTAAATCAATTTATATTTAAAATATAATAAATGTAATTTATTGTTAAAAATTATTAAGAAAAGATTTCTCAAAAATTTATAGAACATTTTTTTATAAATTAATTTGATTTAATTGCAGTTAATAATTGAATCATTCGTTCATAAAAATGTAAAACTCGATACAAGAATTAAGTATACAAAATTTTAATATCGAAACTGATAATTTAAAAACTAAAAAATATTTTAAAATTATATCATTCAACATTGAATTATTGAGCTCAATATTAACACAAATTGCTTTTATATTTAAAAATAATAAAAACAAGAATAATACTTGAAAAAAGTGATACAATCCTTTATTCGAAAAACTTCAAAGCCTTATTTTTGCATTATGACCTCCACGTGAGAATATGTTTGTTATAATTCTATTTTATTCATACATATAATAAAATATATTATATTGCATACTTCATATATTAAATAATATATTACAAATTTATCCTTTGTCAAATACAAAACTCTTTTATACGTATACGTCTACGTCAAAGCTTTACTTTGTGCTGCGACACATATCTAAAAATATTTTTGCTACAGTTTCTATTGTATTAGGAAACCTCCAGAATATGTTATTTTATTAAACATTAAAAATTTATTATTTATTTAATTGCACTACATTATTTAATTGCATACAATATACATATATTTGTCATAAATTACATAATAAATATTTTCGTATATCATAAGGCAAATACTTTGCTTTTATAAAACTTAAAAAATATATTATTAATTTAATTAAAAAATAATAATAAAAAATGTTTTTTTATTTACATTATATATTGTCATACCACTTTCGCATTTGCGAGTATAAAATAAAGATTTATTAATTTTAATATTTTGAAATACGTAGTAATGCATAAAGAGAGGGACAAAGCGTTTTATTGAGTAAATAATCGTTCGTAATTTTTTTTGCTTATATAATTAAAGAATCTTATACTTTTAGACCTTATTTCATATAAACTTTACTATTTATTAAAAAGTATTTACATAAATTTAAAACTTGAAAATACTTATTCTGCAATAAAAGTTTATCAAATATTATTACCGTTACTTACTTCTATAATGATTGTGAATAAAAAGATTATAAAGTATAACCCAATATATTATTCGTTTATTTTTTCAGAGATAATTTATATTACAATTAAATAATTTTATTAAATTTTATTTAATGTTTTATTAATGTTAATGTATTTATCAACAATTTCATATCCTTATAAAAATACATATATATTTATTTCTCGTATATGATTGATGTAAAATTTCTACTAAAATTAAAATGGTTATTAAATCTCTAAAAATGAATAATCTAAGCTGTTAAAATAAAAAAGGCATTTACTTTTAAAATTAATTCTTAATATTCATTTATTAAATATAGTATTCTTATCGAATCAAAAAGAATTAACCATTGTCCGTGCAGTAAATGTAAGAATGTACATACTTCAGCTAACAATAAGTTATCTATTAGATTAGATCTTAAAACTCAAAGACAAAATTTTTTAATATCACCATCTTTCAACAGAGTATAATGTAGTCCTGCTGAAATTTCTATACCATCATCATTATTAATAATCTATTTTTTTAAAACATTTCATTTGATCAAAAATTTTTATCATTGTTTTTCATTCAGGATAGAACATTCAGTTATAAAAAATTAATTTTTTAATATTACTATTTATCTATAAATACTGTATTTAAATATAAATATTCTTAATTTAATTTTATGCGTTTTTTAAAAACATTTTTAATCCAAGAACAAAAGTTTTATAATATTTAACATTATTTTATTATTATTATTGAAAATAACATATTTTCCTTAGAAAATAGACTTGTAGTTATTTATAAAATATTTTTAAAAAATAAGAAATCATGCGCTTAATTTGTAATTAATTTTTTATAGCGGTTTTGTGTGTTACTTTTATTATGAGCTTGAGAAAAGCTTTGTCCGCTGGTAGCGTCAGCAAAACTTCTTATGAAGTTTTTGCAAAATTAAGGAATCTATATGACATACCGCTAAAATTTATGTTTCTATATGTTTTACAATCTTATTTTTTATTTTGCAATCAATGTTTAATAATTTGTTTCGATAAAATATAAAATGGACAATCAATAAATTCCAACATCCTGAATATAAGATAAAACATAAATTTATTTCATGCTCTAATAAATAGCGTTTAATGTTTAGTTGAAAAATAACATTAAATAAGCTATACTTAAAATGTTATGCTATAATAATGATTGTATAAGTTAACATTCTCACTTTATTCGTAACTTTTGCAAAAATTTATGTTAAAAGTTGAAACGTTTATTTTCTTATTTGTGATGGACATTAGTAGGGATATTTAACCAATATTAAGATTTATGACCAAATGTGTTAAGCTGATAAAAAAATTAATAGGCTTTACTGATTTACAATTGATTATAAGAAATAATCAATGTGTTTTTTAAAAATGTTGTGAAGAATACGCATTGCCAAACATGCAAACTGATCTATTTATATTTTCGTAATCATGTTATACATTTTATTGTAATAGTTGTAATATTAGTTTTAATTTAGGAACATTCTAATTTTATCTTTTACTTCAGAAAAATTTACAAAGAAATTGTGTACTAAGTATAAGCTTTTAGAATCCAATTGTTCTAGATACTAAGCAATATCAGAAAGTTTCCTGCGGAAGCTAAAAAATGATTAAGAGCTAATCTATTTTAAGAATTCAAAAGATGGGAAATCATGGGGTAGATCTTGGATAAGTCAGACTTGGGCTCATTGGTGGAACGACCACGTGAAAAAGAAGTTGCTTGTATTTTTTTATAAGTATTATTCGGTATAAAAAATATCTAGCTCAAATAAACAGCCATTCAAGAAAGTTCCTCGATAACAAAACTGTTAAAAACAAGAGATATTTGAAATCTTATAAATATTTTATTCTACTGATTTATGTTTTGAAAATTTTAGTTTATGAAGTACGATTTAGTAAATAGGTGTTTCAGTTGTTGTCAGAAAAGAAATCGGTCAATTTTTTATAACTTTAATTTTTTTATAAATTTGTGTTATGTTTTATAGCAATGTTTTATATTTTAAAAGTGATAGATTTTCTTTAATTGTAACATTAAACGATTTTTATTGTACCCGCTTTTGTCAACGTAATACCAAATGTTTTAAAATTCCTCCAACAATGTTTGAATTATATATAAATGTAAAAAAACACGTTGAAATTCAATTATATTTTTAAGGAGAAAAATTTAATTTCTAAGATTTTCTAAACTGCAATAGGCTTATAAAACTTTATGTGTGTTATTATATGGTCAAGTAGTTCAAGTAACAGCTTTAGTAGTAGTATCGTAGCCAGAGGAAAAGGAAACCACTCGTATCTTACCAGACAAAATGTTTTCAGTCTTTAGAGATACGTTGGTAACAAAATTTGAAATTCTTGTTCGTAGGAGTCCACGAAAGTTTGCAGCGGAATGTTTTCACGCTAAGTATACCTTGACTTTTTAATTTAAACATTACACTATTGCTATTGCTGCTAACAATTTGTACTTAATTTATTTCAAATGTGTATGATTCATTCATAATTTTATAAAAACTATTTATTTAGTACCCACTTTTATTTTGTGTAAATTCAAATTTACAAATTTAATCTTTTCAACTATCTTGTGCTTGAATGCAAGAAATATTATTTACGCTAAGTGTATAATACGTATGAAAAACAGTACGAAGTTTCGAGTGAAAAATTTATAGTAGCTTACATACAAGTTTTGAAAACATTAAAAAAGTTGAAAGTGCAATTATTATTATCTTTTTATGTACATAACTTATATTCTCATTTGTTTCGTACATTTAATAGGCTAAAATGGAAACAAATTTTGTACATATTTTTATTTATATACTAATAATGAATTGTTCATTTTTTAAACGATCTTTTACAAACGAAAAAAATGAATATTTTATGCTAGAAAAAGATTGTCGTCAAATCTGAAATTAAAAGAATTGAAAATCTTAAAAATTAATCTGGTACTGTAAAATATCGTACATACATTAAAATAATTATTTAATTCAAATTTAGTGTATTATTTATTAGTTAAATATAGTTTCATTCCAATAAATTGGTTAGTTAATTAATGTTGATTATAAAAACGCCTATTACATTGTTATTTCTACACATATTTTTAAAGAAAAATGTTAGGTAAAGTCTTGCAATTATTTTTGAAAACTTTCAATATATCATAAACACGCACGCGTTAGTTATTATATTATTTTTTGTTTTCATATCTTGAGTATGGATGGAAGATATACGAATAAAAGAAACTTATAAAATATATATTAAATATATTCCCTATGATTAAAATAAATAATCTTTGTTTATTTATTTAATTATTATAATACAATACAAATAATACAATAAAAATTCATCAAAAATATATGTATGTACATTATTTATTAATTTTATTTAATAATGAACTATGAGTTTAAAGTATTCTAACAAGTCCTTATGTTTGAACACCGAATAACGATTAAAGTTAGAATACTTTAAATTAAATATTTAGTCAGTCTATATAAAAATAAAAGTTTAGAATTTAAATACAGAAATTACTTAAAACTTTCAATGTTATAAATCTTTTAGTTAAAAAATTTTACGTTATAGTCAATATAATATAACTATTTCAATTTATTTTTTTAATGTACTAACATTCTGTACTTAATGAAGTGATATAAGTTTATTGCTTATATCGATTAAATCTTTAAATTAAATTTATAAAAAAACATAAAATATAAAAAGAAAAACGTAAAGGTGAAATCAAATCGGATAATAAAATAACTGTAATAGACAAAATGTACATTAACGTTGTGTCAGTGTGTGTGTGCCCTCATTGAGTGCACAAGTATTATAATATAGTAGACACGCAAAAGCATCTCACGCATTTTATACAGCCCTTGGTTGAACCCTCCTTCTTTGAATAGGGACTAAACGTGAACCAAAATAGCAGCGGATCGAAAAAAGCTTGTATACACGCCCCTTTTTATTATTGATACTGTAAAGATGCAAAACTTTGTTGTTCAGATTAACTAAAAGGTCTATATGACTAAACGATGGAGGTTATGCTTATAAGACAAATGAATACATCACTTTTATAATTAAAACAATTACACTTATATGGACCAATATAGTAATGGTTACATGCATCATGCTTTAAATGTCTTCTGTACTAGCCCAAACTTTTTTTTTTTAGCAAAAATAACATTTAAAAGGTAAAGTTAAAGTTTAAGTGGATAGTTTTACTTTAATTTAATAAATTGTTTCAAAATGCAATAGATTTGAAAAAAAAATTATTTAAAAAATTATGATAATTGTGTACAAAATTGATTTATTTTTAATATTATGGTTAACCAAATGTTTTGGTCAATATTGAAATTTATTTAACGGTCTTGCAATTTTTATTAAAATAATTATTAATGAATTATTGCATAAAACTAATATTTGTGTTTTTATTATTATCTTTCTTACATCATTTATTTATAAATACCAGTTAAAATATTCTTGCGTATCATTAATAATAAATGGATTTTTTATTTTTTTTTTTTAAATTATATATTTAAAATTTATGTATTTATTTATAGAAAGCTTATCTTTCTTAAAAACGAGAACGAAATTGACAAATAAATAATTAATATTGTTAAAGGATATTACGTGTTTAATAATGAATTCACTTATATAATTTTCTGACTTTAATGTTAAATACATTTGACTAAAATTTCCTCGCAGATAAATATTCATGAAAGAATAGAATAATGTATAAAACATTCATTGAGAACAACATAGTTTTCGACATGTAAAGAATAAACTCAGATTAAGATTTTATGTTTTCATCGTGAGATTTTAAAAAATTTATTTTTTAACTTAAAAAAATTTTTATAACATGATATATTAAAATTTAATTAATTTTTATATAATAATTTAATCTATAATTATGATATTAATAATCGTTTGAAGTTTTTAACATATAAAAAATATTTTCAGTTTTTTATTAAAGTACAACTTAAAATTAGTATTATTCAGAAAATAAAAGAAATAATTTGAGCTTTTTACATAAGCTTTTTACTATTTAGAAAAGAAAACCTTAAGCTCAATACGATAATTAGAAATAAAAAATGATATTCAGGAGCTTTATCTATGTTAATCTGATCTAAATTTAATAAAAATTTAATAAAAATTTTAAAAAATTTGTTAAAATTTCAAATTGTATCCTGTTTAATACTAACAAATTAATTCAAAGTTTTATAATTATCGAAAATTTTTATTTTTTTAAACATTCTTAAATCCTGTATTTCTTAATTGCATTTGAAAAATACTAAAAAGCATTTATGCTGCGTATATTAAACTTAAAATAGTATTTTTAGAAATATTTTAGTTGTACTAATTTTTACAAAATGGTACTTTTATGACATAATATTATTTTTAATTTATTTAAATATTATTTTAAGATAATCTATAAAAATTATAATTGAAATTGTTCATTTTCTTCAATAGTTATATTGCTTTATCTTGGAAAATTTTATTAACAATATTACATCATCTTATTAATCCGAAATAAAATTTATTTACAATTCTATAACATTATTTTATTTATTTTACTATAAAAGTTTATACATAGAATTATAGATTCAATAATAAAGATTCATATAAAATTTTAAGTGTATAATAATCGAGTATCAAAGAAAATTTCTTCTTCTATTTTTTATTATTATCAATCTTAATTAATTAATTTTTTTATCAATGTTAAAAAAAAATAATTAAAATATGATTAAATTACTTTCAATTACAACGTATGCATTATACCTCAGTTTATTTGAATATTTTTGTAATATAAATCTAACATACTTATAACTAATCAGATCGTTAAAAGTATAGTTATGTACATATATTCAGTTAATTTAATAATAAAAAACTTCTCATTCAAAAATAAAACGTAATCAATTAAAAAATTGTATAATTTATAACTTATTTAAACTTTTATTATTTATAAAATATAATAATAGTTTTTTAATAAAGAAATATTGAAATTCAAATAGTATTTATTGTGCAATATAGTACAAATTCTAAAAGTAACATTTATTTCTTTACAATTTCATCATTAATAATTGGACAGTGTACTTCATTTAATATAATGAAGGCAATAAAATTACTTAGAATAATAACCTAAAGTTAAAAGAAGTTTGTTCCTTGAAATAAAGTAATATAATAAAATTAGTTTGAAGCTTCAGAAATTTATGAAATTTGAAGTTTTAAATAAGTTTAAATAGTAAAAATCAATATAATGATATTTTGTTTTAACATGGGAAGATTTTTTAGTGATTTATCAGATAAATCAAAGTAATATTTTGTATAATATTATGGTATTATTTTTTAACTAAAAATTCTGCACATTGATTTAGTAAATATCACAACAGAAATTAAATGTAAAATTGGTTAGTTAAAATTTTAATAATATAAAGAAAAGAGAAGTATTTTATTGAATGACAATTAGAAAAATGGTTATGTAATTTACAATTTTACATAGAGATGTAAAATATTTTGATAATTGTTACGACTAAATAGCAGATAGATACTCGTGAAAAATCGATGATTGTTTATAAATAAGGCGTTGAGCGTAAACAATTTATCTTTAAATTAATGAGGTTTCCAATACGTTACAACTGCATACTACATGTAAGATGATTGTGTACTTTTCACATGTTCTAATAATCTGTAGTAATGCAATCCGACTTCAATATAACTTTTGTATTTACTCATCAACTCACTGATCGCTGGAGGAATGATAATCTAAAGGTAATGTAAAGACTTTTTGCCACCATGAGAATATAAAATATGACCGACATGCAAACACTTTATACGAAAACTCAATTATACAAGGTCGATAATGTTACATTAGTTTAATGCGATATTCGAGCTTACACAAGTATTAATTTTTTTTAAAGATATTTATTATAATTAATATATTACGTAATTTCGAAAATGTTGCGGAATATTAAATTTTCTGGAAACATAGTTAATGAATATAACATTCCTTTTGCGTAGTAAAATTTTAGTTAGTTTGTTACAAAGTAACTCAGCGTGTCGTCAATTCTTCTTGAAATGTTATTTTTGCCATAAAACAAAAATTTTTTAAATATGTCTATATTATTTGTGACGTTATATGATCATTAACTTATTTCATTCTAAAATATAAACCTGTTAGGCAATTAAATTTTATGCGATAATAATTTCAATTATGATACAAAAATTATACTTGTGTTTACTTTTATAAATACCAAAATAAAAAGTTGAAAAAATAAATGAGTTTCAATTAATAACTTGAGTCACTTTGTAGTCAATCTGTGTAGGTATATGATTAAAAATAACACGTAAGATTTTATATTAAAAATTATAAGTTAATATACTCTGATAACATTTCGGTCGTGGTATGCAGTTTGAGCGCAAGAAAGTGCAGATCACAGGAGGGAGAAATGCAAAAGCTCTCGCAGGAAACCTTTTCAAGCAAACTTTAACAATCTCGATCATCAGAAGTAGTAGACTGCCAAAGAACCCTAGTAGGATAAAATTAATATCCAGTTTGAACAGTAAATCTGAGTCGATCCGAAATCTTTGGAGTGGACTCAAGTGCAGAGGTATTAGTAGCGATAGATAGAGAGTGCATTTCGCTTCGAAGTTTATGGAGTGGTTAAATGAATAACGTTATTGGGAAATGATAGTAAAAACGCAACTATATTAATTTCATTTTTTTATAAACTTACTATTTTACATGCTTCTGCTTATTCAACATTAGTTTGTCGGCTCGATGCAAACGATTATTATTTGATTAACGTATGTATGTTATTCAATTTAGTTATACCTTACAATTAGGTGTCATTTCATTAACTAATATAAATTAGATAAGGTGTTTGCTTATATCTTGTACTCTAAAGATTAGAATTCCCTTTTTTTGGTTACTTTCCTCTTCCTGTATGTTACAAATAGCAAATTTTGGCGTGTATTATTAATTAAGTACGGTATGTACATTAGAATATATTAAAGTGTACTTTGCTTTGTAATAAGTTGTAAAAGTGTAGAAGTGAAAGGTAAAAGGCGAATATATATTAATTTTGACTTTATATAAAATGTACGTGCTTATATTGAAATATTGTTATTTTTAAAGCTAAACAAATAAAAAATGTTATATGTTGTAAATTTTTATGGAATTTCTAATTTAGAATTATTCTAAAAATTTAAATAAGCTAATTTATCACTATTTTTAGTTGCAAGTAATTATCAATTTTAAACTGATTTTTCTACAATTTATTACAATTACAATCACCTTACTTATTAGTAAAATATGTTAGGATGTTAAATGTTAAAAATAGTTCTTATAATCATAATGAAATTATTAAGGAATTTTATATAGATAAAATTAATATTAATTTATAGAAAATTTGTATGATCATAATTTTACTAAAATTTTGGGAGGTAAAGTTAATATGATACATAAAATTTAAATATTTTGAAAGCTTTGATAATGATTGATAATTTCTTACATTGATTCTTACTGAGTCAGTTATTAAGAGAGCGTAGAGTGATTAGTAAATGTTAAACAAAATTAAATGCATGTTTTAAAGTTAATTTCAAAGTTATAAATATCTAGTTTAAATTTTTTTTCGTATTATCATAAATGTATATATAATATAAATGTAAATATAATAACTAAAATAATAATAACTAAAAAAATATATAAAAATTTTTTGTATTAGCAATAAAAATTCACTTTTTGTTTTTAATAATATCACATGTTTTTATGTTATAATAATCTTTAAAATTTAAAACAAAATAAACATTGTTTAAAAAAGTCGTTTACTACGCTGTAATCAAAAAGCTTATAATTGTTAAATGATAAATTTTGTCCACAAGTATTTTGTCTCAAATGAGTGAAATAAACACTAACGTATAACAAAAAAACAAAAACAACAACGGCATTTTATGGTTTAATTAGTTTTTACAAAATCCATTCATACTCGTGAAACAATAGGACTCTGAAAGAACAATAACATGTTGAAAGGATCTAAAAAAATTCGAAAGGTTGTTTAAGTTAATGTCAATCTTAAAAACACTTGAAATACAGTAAGGAATCAAAAGTTCTCATATACAGAACGCATTTAACTTATTCTATTTTATAAAAAAAAATTATTAATAATATTTTAAACAAAAGATTAATTAATAATTAATTCCTCAATTATTAGCCTGTAAATATTTATCTATTCGTTGACTTATATAGATTTCAATGTTTTACAATGTATCATTGACAGTGTAATCTATCATAAAAAAATTTTTTTAATTTATAGTATTTAGTGCAGAAATATATTTATACTAAACTTAGTTAGAGTATAGATTTTTATAAATAAATAAATTTTTATAAGCGTAACAATAATATTATTATTTCTATAAATATTAGATTAAAATCATTGTTAAGTAAAGTGAATTATGCTTTTGTTGGAAATAATTATAATTTCTCACAAAATATTTCAAATGTATTTAAGTAATGTTAATTTATAAATTACAAACAAGACAGAATATTGCAAAATATTATTACGAAATTTTGTGGAAAATTAATTTAATAATTAACACAACATTAATATTAATTTTAGAATTAAAATTGCGAATATTGGTACGAAATATGATGGTATTAATAAATTCCATAAAATTTTTAAAATAACAACACATAGATAAATTTATAATAAGTTTGTTTATTAAAAATTATGAAACAATTAACATTTATTACATTTTATAAAAATTTAAATAATTATTCAATAAAAATATGCATTATTAATACAGAAGTTTTCGTTTTATATTATTTATAAATGCCGTGTTCCGAAAACTAACTGGATTAATAAAAGGAAAATCTTAAAAGCCAATTAAAACATATGTCATATTTATATTTAAACATTAATATATATATTATGCATTAGTATTTAAATAATATTTTTAACTGTTTTCTTAATATATCGTTTTTAATAATATTTTATGTTTGAAAATAAATAATATTAGTATTTTAGTTTCAAAACAATTAAGTTTTTACATCAATTTATGAAATTTACATTAATTATAAATATTATTAACTTTTTATGTTTCAATATTTATTGTAAATACAAACGTATGTAGCAAATATTCAATAATAAATATATTTCTAAGCGTATCATTATTTTGAAAAATAAGATTTAAAAATTTTATCACATCGTTTTATTTAAATTTAAATTTTATTTAATTTATGAATACTCTATAAGTTTAAATGTTTGTCTTGCTATATTTTTCTACAATATTTCCCGTGAGAAATAAGAAATAAACTTTTGTAATTTTTCCTTTTGCGAAGATGAATTTGAAAGGATATTTTCAGGTCTAATAATTCTATCTTCTTGCTACACAAAATGTAGGTAACTTATTTTTGTTCCTCCCACAAATATATTTTAATTTAATGAAGATTCAATAAAGATTTTCTTTCTAAAGGCATATTGTTGTCAATACAAAAAAAATTATAAAATTCAAGCTTCTTATGAATAGCTACGTTCATGTGCCGCGTAATATCAATAAGCTATCAATTAATTTTTACAATATTACTTCAATAAATAAGAGATTTCTGTTCTCATTCACTGAAATTTGAAAATGTGATTTAAAAGTCGCATATTCACTATGATATTCATCGCAACGAAGATTGTAAAGTTGCTTTTCCGCTTTCCCGTATTTTTTTATTGCCCAACAGAAGAATATATATGTAATATCAGTGGAAAAATGATAAAAAGAAGAATTGAAAATCAAGTTATTAAGAGTGTATTGTGCTTGTGTAAGAGCAACGACCCTTTCTATACGACAAATATAGCAAAGAACTACGGTTTATGTATCAGAGCTGAGGGAAGTGTAAGAGCATCGGAAAGAACTTATCAATATCAGGCGCGACTTCTCATAGAGCATTCTATACATCGTAAAATATAATCGCGTCTGAGAGTTTGTCCTTTTTTACGAGACTGACAATAGCTTTTCACGAAGTTCAACATTCGACTATAATAGACGTAGTTTACATGTTTACATCTGAAGTGTCCCAGTTTTTGTTTATAAATTTTTATAAAATTTAAAAAGAAAACTATGAAGGTTAATTTTCACTAAGAATATTTAATAACTTAATTTTTACTATTATTGGTTTAGTGAAATTCAATGACGCGGAACTTATTTGCGTGAGATTTAATTTAAATGAGGTAATAAATCAATGAATTAAAAATTGAAAAGCTAAATACTGCTGCATTAGCAATGAATTTACTCTTTTAAATAATAAGAATAATGTGAGAATGCAACTCTATTAAATTCTTATTTAGGTGAGATTTAGCTGTCCCAATTATATATGATAAGCTTTCACATAATTTTGTTCTAATAATTTGTAAATAATCGTATACTTAATTAAAGTTGACCTAATTGGGCATCATCGTAAAGGTGAAGCAAGATTTTCTCATGTACCTTATATTTACAAGAGATATTACTGTTTAAATATTTTAATAAATATTTTAATTGAAAAGTTGCATATTTTATTTATGCAAAGTGTCAGATTAATTTTTCTTTCTCCATTCGTAACAATATATTGAGCGTGTTTTGAAAAAAAAGAAAAAATTAATTAATCAATTTTAAAATATTATTGATTTAATAGTAATATTTACAAATTGAAGCGCTAAAATAAAAAATAATTACGTTTTAAACAAATAATCCAAATAATTTAAAGTTATACTTAAAATTTGATATCAACAAAACAACCAGCTCAAATAAATTACCGATTCCCTCCGAATTTGTAAAACTGGCGTCAAAATAACAATGGTCCTTAGAAGTCCATCGTAAAAAGTAGTTATCACGAGTAGCACGCAAGCTAATTTGTAAATGCGTATACGTACAACAAATAAATGTGTGTACAAAAAAGAGCAACAAATAATCGGGTGCGAGGTTCGTACACCAAACAAAGGTGGGTGTATGTGCATTCGGCTTTGCAATCGTTTATAATTTTTTTTTTAATTATGTTTCCTAAAAATATTTTGTTGAAAATTAATAAATTCTACTTTTTTAATTTTGATTTTTATTAAAAAATAACTCTTTCTTCAACCGATCTTAATCCGACTTCGAGCCAGTGCGACTATGTTTTTTTGTTCAAATATATACTTTATACTTACCCGAGCTTTCGTGTATATGTAAACATATTTTTCAAAAATCAACAATAACATTTAACTATACGCGTGAATAAATTTAAAAAAATCTTAGTTCCGTTTAAAAGTTGTGAAGAAAAAATTGTCAAAAGAATTGTTGAATAAATATTAGAGAATTTCTTATTGCAAATATACATATTATATAAAACTCTCATTTTTCGTTACTCTTTCATTTCATTACATTTCACTTACGTGTATTAAATCAAACAATGCAATTTAAAATTGATCGGTAAAAGTGTTTTTCATAATTTAGTAATATTTTGTTTACAAATCTAAATCACTTTAATACGCTTATCAATTTTAATATCATATAAATTAAAAATTTTATTTTAAGCTAATAAAGTTTATTGAGTTTATTGAATCTAATGATAGCTACTATCTGAATATATGAAGTTACTATCTGAACGCATGTTTGATCACGATAAATCCTTTTGAAAGGTTGTGAAAGTGATAGCATAAAATGTTTGCACTTTATTGGTGGTGACGCTGGTAATGTAAAGGGATTCAATTAAAATTTGTTTTCTTTTCGAATTTTTGATAATATTAAATTTGATTTATCATTGAAATAAAAAAATGTTACGCAAACAATGATTATAATATTTTTATGGAAACAGATGAATTTTTAAATACATTTCAATATAAAATAAATCAAAATTTACATATAATATAAGAATCATGGATTCAACTAAAAATATTTTTTGCAATTATTTAAATTAATTTTAATATTTTTTGTATAATAGGTTAATGAAAAATAAAAAAAGTTTATCTTGAAGACATATTGTTGTAAAATAATATTCTTAAAAATATATTTTTCTTTTTATTTGTCATCAGTAACTAAATTATTTTATATTAAAAACATATGAATTTTAATATTACATTTATTTTTTCAAGTAATACAAAATTAATGTCAATTTATTTGTTTACATAGAATTAAATAATTGATGGAAAAATACCTTTTATTTCTTAAAAAATGATTCTAATTATAATATGATTAAAATCTACTATTTTAAGAGTTATTTGCATAAAAGTTCATATAATTACACAGAAGTACTAATAATTATAATATAATTTCCTCAAATACATTTATTTTAATTTAATTCATTTTTTTTACAACTTTCTGGAGAATTTGGTAATGTTTGCTCTATACTGGTCATTACTTTGTTTAGGATTATACATCATTTGAAAAAAATTTACGTAAATTTTATTAGTTTCAAATTCACAAAATTTGTTTAATTTTTTATTTTAATGTAAAATTAAGATTATAATAATTTCTGATTTTTAACTACACTGAAGATGTAATAATTATAAAATTTAGCAAAATTCAATGTTATTTTTAAACGAATAAATAATTTTTTCAACATGCAATTATAAAAGCTGTAATTAAAAAGTGATTTATTTATATCAACTTAAATGAGCATATGAATTAAGGGATTTACTCTTACTGGTCATATTTATTTAACGTTTCTTTCAAATAAATTATCAAATTTTCTCGAGCTGTTGTGATATTTTAGATACTAATACATAAATGTTTGATAAATATTCTGTACGAAAATTTTAATTAAGAAAAATTAAGTATTAAGAAACAACGTGTTAAAATTTCATTATATATTTAATAATTATATGTATAATATAGTTATATAATTAATTTAATTTTAAAATAAAAAATTTCATTTTACACATTTTAATTATTGATAGCGTTATGAATTCAAAAACGTTAAACAAAAATACACGCACTCTGTCGAACAAACGTGGATACTTAAATTCACAAATTAAAAATTGTAGAAGAAAGAGATGCGAAAGTTATACTAATGAACTGGAAACGGTAATAAAATGAAATGGTAAAAAATTAAGTTAAAACTTGGCGGTGATTAAAGACTTTATAGTACGAACAGTAAAGACGTTACGTTCGATTAGTGCATTTAAGTGTTGATTAATAAAATTCCCCACACAGCATCACACGTATGCAATTTATGAATCACAAAAAAAAAAAATGCTAATTAGATTTTGACCAGAAATCAATTGGCATATAATGGACAATGCAAAACTGCATTTCAATGATCATGGCCTAAGATTATTTCTCAAATTAGACATATTTTCAAATAAAATATGCGAACAATGATTTATATAATCTGATTCTCGTTGCGTGCATATGTGCACGTACCCAATTTTAAATTATACAAAATTTATATGTGTCAACTATTTTCAACGTATTGTATTAGTTATAGATAGCAGTGATAAGTAAATTGTAAATATATTATAATTAATGCTTTTAAATTTTTATAACGATTAATTGTCACATAGAAATAAATCAATTTTATTTTTATGATTCTACGTACGTATATCGTTTACAAATTACTCTGTTGCGTTAATAATATTTACTAATTTGTTCGATAATATAAGAATGAAATGCAATATCCCTGGCTAAGAGCAGCCCCAGCAAAGTAGAGTGATTTTTCTGATTTACGAAATTTACGAGTTTTTCGCCTTATGGAAAAATATGAATTCTGATTTACGTGCCGTAGCTATTTATCCATTCGACTTTGTGATTCTGCAATGTGCAGGGAGCAAATTTTGCGGATGTTTAGTCATCTGTATAGCCTATCGAATCTACTCGACAGTCACAAGAAGCGTAAGGTCATTCCGCACGATTTATTCCCTCTGGTTGCATGCCCGTGCAAGCGCCATTGGCTACAAAATATCACATATGATCGTATACATATTTTTCTTTTAACAGTAAACACCATAAAATTACTTTTGCGTTGTGGCGATTGTTGATCTGTTACGGTTTCGACGTTTTCGTGATCGACAATAAAAGTTTATTTTGATATTAAACAATCTCTTAAACAATATTTTAAACAACACACACACACACACGCACACTTCCAATGATTGCTGTTTACAAGACAATACATAATAAATACTATTACCTGCGATACTCAATCTCCTACGCATTACTTGAGATTCTAAAAGTTAAATGCTTTCAAATGAAAAAGCAAAAATAATTAAGTTGTTAAATTCTTTAAAAAATTACTATTCATTTTCTAAGAAAAATGTTTTAAATAGTAGTAAAATTTATATTATTTTTTCTATTTAGATATATTTATTTATAAAGAGATAGTTTGATATTATCATAAATACAAATGTCAACTGATAATTTAATTTATATAACTACAAAATTAAATCATACTTTACTCATAATATATTAATAAAATTTAATTTGTCTTAAATTTAGTAATTGTTTTCTTTTCTCGAAATATAACAACCTCATTAAATTGTACTTTAAGTGCTAGAAGCTGGGTTTAAATTAAAAATTGACAGTTTATTATTTCCGAATCTTAGTTAGATATACATTTTTATTTGTTTCGTCATAATAAAAGCAATGTACTTACCATTATTTTAAATATATAATCTTATGAAAAACAAAATTTATTTAGTATTAATAAATACAATGTTAAATAATTTTGATATCAATTTTTGCAATCTAGTTCAAGGATGTAATATTACAGTAAAATATAAATTGCAAATGTAATAAATTTATCTAAAAATATCCAAATTTGAACAATATAATTTGTTGGTGTTCGAATGAAAAATCGATACATTAATATTGTGATGCATTAAATTGATCGTTCGTTTATTATTTATTTTAACCAATATACATTCTACATTATTCAAGTATTAGAAAAAAATACATAAGTTAATGAATACATTAATTCTCATTTTTCTTCACTCATTAATCTAAAATAAAATTGATTAAATTTTCTGTTTATTTAAAATTTATTTCATGCATAAATATATAATTAAAATAAGTATTTTTTTTATATGACTATAAATGAAAAAGATATTTTTAAATAACTCTTCATCCATATTGTAATAATTATATAAATTTGTATTTTTACTTAATATTTTGTATTTAGCCACTGTTATCAATATTGTTTTAACATTTGTAAACTACTTCTTAAATCATTTTCTTTATTTACTGCGTATTTAAGTTTCAGAAATACCCGTCATGGTTTCTAAAACTATTGCTTAGAATATTTTTTTAATATAGAAATATTTAAGTAATGATATATTTATATAAATAATATTTTAGATATACCTATAATAATTTGATTTACAAAAATTAAGAAACTAGAACTTTGTTTTTTTCAAATTAAAAATTAATATTCTTATTAATTCTTTTTTAATTTTCTTATTATTTATTTTTTGTCTTTAACAAAATATTTTACTATATTATTAAATAATCTGTCTTTCAGTATATTACATGCAATTATCAGATTGTGATCTTCATAATATAATCTTGATCGAGTGAGTAGTAGTTTTCTATTACATATTTTTTCTTTCGCAATTTAAACTTGTTAATTTTTCTGATTATAATAATGATTATGAATTTTAAATCAAATGTCTTTGTTATGTAATTTTTAATAATAATAATAATAATAATAGTATTAAACTAAATCGAATGATAAAAATGACGACATATTACCTTTTAATTTATCATAAACTTCGGATCATTTATATTATTATTTATATTATTTTCTGTGCAAATTCTGACATGGCTATATAATTATAATAATAATTTATATTTTTTTAATATTATTAACTGAATACAATAATACCTTATTACCGTATTGAAGTTTAAATAATTTCACAAAATAATATCATTATGAAATAAATATAAGAGTTTTCAAATGAATGTAATTCATAATTCTAATTATTAACCATAATCAATATTTTCTTTGCTCATTATTGATTGATTTATACTACTGATATACGAATTTTTAAATCTAATTTATATATTAAAAAAACTATATATATAGGAAGTAACAAATATTATTGCTTTCTCAATATTTTCAATAGTAATTACAACGTAACTATACAGATTTTAATAGGGCATTAATTTTTATGTATTTTTATTTATTTTATGTAGATTTATATATTATTTTTTAACATATATTAATTTATCAAATATTTTTGTCGTTTTAATTGTTTTTTAAGTATTTATGGATATAGTGTTTAAGACAGAAATTTTAATGACATAAGAAAAACATAAATATATTTTCATAACATTACTTTTATTTTAAAGCCCGTTAGGAATATAAGCTATGGAAATTACATTTGATGATATTTGTATGATTAGATGTTTTACAATTTGTTATAGACTTTACAGTTTGAATAATAGTTATATATATATATATATATATTTTATAAATACAAACTATTACAAAAAATCCCTAATTTATAAATTTTTAAAATGTAACTAAAGTAATCATTAAAAAGTAGTTATAATATCAATGTTAAAAATAATTAATAGTACTTATACAGTAGGAGTTGATGATGTTTCTTGCACAGCTGAAATTTAAGAATAAAATATTTAGTTAAATATTATACTTTAAATAATCATTTCAAAATTTTATTTTAATTTTAATTTTAATTTTAATTTTAATTTTAATTTTAATTTTAATCATTTTAATCATAAACCTTTATAGGAATATTCTAAAGCAGTCGCAATCGTCCTCATATCACCTTCAATACTTCTTGCCCAATTTTCAACATCACCAATTTCTTTTAAAGCACTGGAAAATGATTCTACCAAATGAAGCCAAGATTGTGTTTGCTTTGCAAAGTTTGTTGCACTAGTTTGTAACTGCTTAGCTTCTGCATCCAGTTTCTTTTGATTCAAATATGCCTGTGCTACCCTATTTTAATCATTTTTTTTTATCACAACAGACATAGCATTGCAGTAATATACTCACCCAACATTCAAATGATCTACTAAAGCTTGTGTTAAATTATTTGCTGCTTGTACAGCTTCTTTACGTTTTTGTTCTGTACGAAACAAATTTAATAATATTAAAACGAGTTTATATTGACTATAATTTTTGATAGTACCTTGTTTTTCTTTTCTAATAGCTTGTTTGCTTTGATGATCTTTTACTATGGCTGACAACATATTTGAATTTATAAAAACTTTTGATGGATAAGGTTTTATACAATAACACCAACTATTATTTAATGATGAGTTTATTCAATGATTCTATTACATTACAGTTTTAACCTCTAAGTTTGATATAATTTATCATAAAATAAATAAGGCGTTTTAACGGGTGTAGAGGGCACTCCATTCGATTTCTACAATACAGCGAAAATTTTAATTTTTTACTTTACATATTTAAAATACGATAACTTAACCCTTGGAGTCATGACATTCACTCTTATGTAAGAATTAAAAATTAAATAAAAATAATGAAAGTTAGATTGTAATTTTTCGTTTTTTTTAAATAAATAGAATTATAAATTATTTTTTGTTGTTGGGATTATAAAAAAAAAAAAAAAAATAATTACAAACTATGACTCAAAGGGCCAAATAAAATTAAGTGAATCGACTTGTTTTCGAATTTATTGTCAGAAAATATATTTTATTTTCATACTATAAAATAAATGTTTTGATAGAAGATATCAACTTATCTTGGTATTATTTCTTGATAAAAACTTATAATAGATACTATTATATTCAAAAATTGAAAACTTAGAATTTAAAAAATATGTATGAAAATAAAAGTAATTTATTGATTTGGGTGAAAATTTTAATAAAAAAAAGGAAGTTTATTGATAACCTTATTTATTAATAAGCTTTTCGAAATTCAAATTATTTATGAATCTCATAAATATTTATTACGAATTTATGAAATTCAGATTAAATAAGTTTGCAATTTACAAATTTCAGCAAGCTCTTGATTTTGTCTTGAAATGTTCTAAATGAAGATTTTAAGAAAAATATCTGTAATCAATAGACATATACTTTTTATATTGGTATTTTATTAGGACTTGAGATTGAATTTCTAAATGATAATTCTTAACAAAAATATTTCGCATCATTTGTTATTTCTCTTAATTAAATTAAAAATTAACCTTAATTGAATAACTTTTTTTAATTATAATTTTTATAAAAGCTTATTTTAAAACAAATGTTAGATAAAAATTTATAATTTTCAAACAGATCATATTTTTCATATTTGATTGTCATAACATATTTGAAATACATTTTTTATTGCAAATTATTTTTGTTAAAAATGATTTTACAGCCAAGAAAAATCAATAGTGCAGCACAAGACGTTAAAGAGTCTATTGAAATCACTTAGAATTTATAAATATGTATATTTAAGGACTATAAGGAGACTGAGGTGATTGGAATGGTGGAGGGATAAATTTTTCGGGTTAAATTAAATTATTTAAAATTATTGAAATTCTAATAGAATTCAAGATTTAAGAGACTCTGTTACTTGAAAAATAAAAAAGTTGAAAATAATGAAATGACTATTCAATTAAAAGAGCTTTGTCTGCTCATTTTCCTATGCCATGTATGTATACATGTATATATGTTTAAATATACATATCTGATTACTGTAGATTAAAATAAAAATAAAAAAATTTGTAATCTTGGAAATTGGCTGTTTGTTATTTTATCAACCATTCTAAAGTTCAGCAAATCCCTTATTTCATTGCATTCTTGATGTCATATTGAAGCTTGAGGATCTTCAAAGACTTCGAAACTTGAATTTCTTTGTCGACCAGGAATAGAATCAATTCAGTATTGGAGTTGATCACATCAAACCTTTGGAAGAATCTTCATCGATTCAAGTGTTAAGATCTTCATTAATCTCATCTTCAATTGTTTTCTTTCAAAAATCTTAATTTTCTTTCTTTCTGAGCGAGTGAAACTTGCAAACTTCCCTCTATCATCCAACACCTCTTGATTCAAAACCTTATAAACAAACTAACTTGTTAGAAAGCTTACATCTATTGATTTACTTTTATTTTTTTTATTTTTTGTGATATTACGATCATACTATAAGATATACTATTATATTGTTTTTTTGTCATCAATGTACCAAGAAATATGATTAAGTTGAAACCTATTCTTTTAATAAAGTGGTACAGTATTCACCATTCGCAAGAGAGTTGGAATATCGATAAGACCAATTGAAGTCAAAAAATTACAAAAAAGAAAAAAAATTATTGAAACAAGTTAGAATAATTGGTCAACTATGTTCCAACCTTTACAGAGTTAATTAGCTGTATTACACACAATACCGACGAATTTAAACTTATTATCTAAACTCGATAATGCTTTTACTTTTATAAAAATGGAAATTTGACTTGTGAAAATAAGGATATTTTTTTGTCCATTCTGACCTTTCTATTTCATGCAAAATATATGAGTTTACATTAAGCATTTATAAGACTTTTAACGTTATCAGGCCAACATATAGTGCCAAACATCAAGCGCATTTATATAGGAAGGTGAGAATAGTGAC
This sequence comes from Platyscapa corneri, assembly GCA_018907185.1. Classification (NCBI taxonomy): domain Eukaryota; kingdom Metazoa; phylum Arthropoda; class Insecta; order Hymenoptera; family Agaonidae; genus Platyscapa; species Platyscapa corneri. The sequence goes on from JACCHW010000083.1 coordinate 481,534, forward strand.
AGAATGTGAAGTTTGAATTTTTATGACCCTGAGTGTACATAGATAGAAGAGAATGGGGTCGGGGTTGGGTCAAAGGGTCATGTCACACAAATGGCTCCCAACACCTGGCCTCTCGCATCAAACCCGTCTCACTTAATATCGACCTGAAATCCATTAAGCAACGAAAACAATAATTTTCTCATCCAGGTTATGGGGGAGTTGCGCTTACTAATTATCGCATGTATTTTATTAGTTGTATTTTCTTTTGATGCTTTCATTCCTTCATTCTGTACCACACATTCTTTCTCTCTTTCTTTCTTTTCCTGTCATCTTGCATCATTCTCTCGCCTCACACACACTCTCTCTCTCTCTTTCTCACTTTCACTCCCTTTTTCTCTTTCTCTCTCTCGCTCTCAAGAATGATAAAATAAGTTCATAATAGGCAGTTTACAAAAATACGTTCCAGCCTAATAATTATGTATATTTGAATATACATAAAAAAATTTATATATCTATGAAACATTAAGGCATTAATAGCATATGTTGTTTATGAAATTTCGTTCAGCAAATGAAAGTTATGAAATTATACACCCAACTGATAAAAAAGATTTTCACTTTTCTCCCTTACATCCATGCCGGTCCATGTCGATGTACACTGCCTGAATTGTATATCGAATCGCTATGCATGTAACGATCTGACTTACGTGGCGAATAGGAGCGTGATCTGGATCTTTCATAACGCGAGCGTCGTCGATTAGAGTAGTAAGGACTTGGAGAACGACGATAGCTTCCTCTGTTATTATAACTAAGCAGAAAAATTTTAACAAAAACGGTTAATTTTATAGGAAAAAATATTAGATAATATGAATCTTATCAATTAATTTTTTTTATAACAATTTAAAAATTGATATATGTAATATATCATTGTAGTATTCACATTTTTAATTTCTAAAAAACCTAATGACAAGTTGACATGATATATTTTAACCCTAAGTCTATGTAAATTTAGTCATTGAAATCATTAAAAATCACTTGTACTCTTTTCTTATTTATTAAATTAGTCATAAAATAAACTTACTCTCTCCTTCTGGGTCCATCCCAGCCACCACCACCACTGCTACCACCACCTCCACGGCTATCATACACGTGAGTTGGTTTTCCTATATAAATTCCTGGTGTTGGAGTATGTGCCCGTTCTGTGATAGAATAATCTACCCTAATTCGTCGTCCATCAATATCCATTCCACTGCATTGTTCTTTGGCTACCTTTGCATCTTCCAGAGATTCAAAGTAAACAAAACAAAAGCCTTTAGGACGTTTGGTCTAAAAAAATAAATTATTTTTAATTATAATACAAAATAATTAATTTTTTCTTATTTATATGAATTTAGTAATTTGTTGCCCATGGCCTTTTGTGTATTGCCTATATTTCTAAAGCATACATTCTACATCATAGGATAAATTAATATATACCCCTAAAAAATTTTTTTAAAATACAATCTTGAGTATAAAAAATTTAACGATTTTATAAAAATATAAATATTTTTATATACATATAAGATGTTTCAACGCAAAATAATATTATATTAATTTTCCATATAGAAACATTTATTAAAAGTATATAAAAATTAAGGGGTAATCAAATTGATTCAATTAATTAATATATTTATATACTATAAAATTTGAATAAAAAATTTGATTAATATAAGAATATCAATTAATATCATTGTAGAAGATAATAGAAGAAATAGAATATACAGATTATAGTTTGTAATTAATTATTAAAAAATAATTGAAAAATAAGTACCTTTTTCAATATCTAATATAAATATATGTTTAATTTTTAATTTATTTTTAAGTTTATAGTGCATAGTTTAGTTGATGGTTACAAATAAATAAATTTTAATTTGAAATATATAGCTGATTTTAACAATATTTTCAATTTACTGAATTACAATAAATATAATAATTAATTATTTATACAATTTTCAATTAAAATCAATTTTGAATAATAAAAATTTTAAAATACTATTAAAATTATGAAGACTGAAAAAATTATTTTAAACTATGTTACATTTAAATATGAATAGACAGTTTAAATCTTGTAAATACAAATAGTACAATTAAAAAAAATTTCTATTTATTTAATGTACACAAGCATAATATAAAAGATATGAAAGTTATGTATTAAGTTATAAATTTAGAATATATTGCAAAATATAAAATCACAAAATAATAACTTTTTATCCAAAAAAGACTTCACATTAATCTAATCACTTGTTAAAAATTTTTATAATGGATATATTCTAGTTGATAATGTTCTTTTATTTAAAATTCAATAACTTCTACATTAAATTTTTTTCTTAATTTGCCATTTCTGTATAATTAACATTATAATTTTAATTTGAAATATTTTAATTCATAATGCCTTTTCTTTTTAAGTCAACTAAAGTAAATGTTATTGATTCAAAAATTATAGAAAAATTTAAACACATTTATTTTTTAGATATTAGGTTATACTTTTTGAAAATTTCTTTTGTGTAATCATTATAATTAAATTATAATTTGATGAGAAAATTATAATGAAATTTGTTTCAAGAACTATTTTTTCAAAAATAAATATAGACTAAAAAGCAAAAATAATTACTTTGTAAAAATTATCAAGAAATTCTTAAGTTTACCTTAGCATCAATGACTACCACAACGCGTTCTACTGGTCCATACTTAGAAAAAATATGATAAAGCTGTTGTTCACTTGTACAAATAGATAAGCCAAAGACACCTAGGCATCGGCCAGGACAAGGATTATCTCTATTCCCAACATGCCTTCTTCTAGAAGACATTGGACTTCTTGAATGTGATCTATACATGTTTCTGTCTCTGGAGTATCTTGATCTTGAATAGGATCTAGATCTACTGCGTGATACACGACCTCTATAAGGTGATCGACTACGGCTTCGACTTCCACCTCGACGTCCTTCATATTTAGAACTACGATAGGACTTGCGACTACGAGTAATGGAGTGACTGCGTGACCTTGAATAATTTTTGATAACTCTATGTCCTTCCTTGTGTTCTCGAAATTTACTAGACTTTGAATGTGATCGTGATTCTTGAATATCATCATCTGTCCTTGATCGTCTTGGGCTTGGGCTGCGACTGCCACTTCGCTTCTGTATGTAAGGTAGGAAAGGATGCTTGCAAAAGTACAAGAAAATCTATGTTGTAATATAACACCATGCTTTGTTATCAACCATGCTTAAGACAAATATTATGTAGATTTGTTATTAGAATAAATTAATTTTATAGAAAAATATAATAATTTCGGCAGAAATGGATAAAAAAATGATATAAAAATAAAAATAAAATTAGTACTCTTTAAAGAAATGAAAATTTTTTTTTCAGTTATTTTTACATGTAGTAACATGAATCTATTAAAGAAATACTAAGAGTAGAATATACATTGTTATTTAATCCCAGTGAATTAAATATATAAATGTAATAGAAACGCTTCAAAATAAAACTTTATGTATTTCAGTACATTATAAAATAAAATTTATTGGTATCTAAATAATTTATTACAAACAAAGGTTCAATTTGTTGTATTAAATTTTTACTAATTAAACACAACTGCGTTAAAACACTAACTAAAGTTGTGAACATGTGATTCAAAAATATTTTATAAAAAACCGAAAATTATTAGAGAAAGTACATTAATAACATTGGAACTTTATAGTCATGGAAAGACCTTTTACCCTGTGCAAAAGCATGCATGCTTTTCCCGTCGGCCATGCGAAGTACGTACAATACGCCTTCTCATGATGAAACGGAAAACTGTGATAAAATTCTCACCTTGACGTCGTCCATATTTCGGAAGGAGTGATGAAGCGTTGTTTTTTGCTTTATCTCTCTTGATCCGCTTTATCAACGAGAATTTATATTTTCATGTCACGACCAAAGAAAAAATATATCAAACGTTGTACTTTCGTCCGAATTTCTTGAAAGTGTGAGAAATACGCAGTATAGCGTCGTTTCCTTTTTACTCTCGATATTGAAGCTTCCGTTGGGTTTGTTTCACCCGTAATGGCGCACACTAGACGGAGATAACAAGAGGAACTGTATGTGCAAAGGCTGATTTCGATGGTTTTTCTGTCTTCGTCGTCTGCGCAGAAGCGGAAATTTCAGTATTGTTCTAAACTTCCGGCGTCGTTAGGTTTGGTATTCTTAGTTATCAGGCGCCAACGTTTAAATTGTACAAATTTGTATCTTGTTTTCTTTAATTATTTTTAAAAATATTTTTAACATGCTTCTTTTTCATTTATGTTTTTTTATTTTTTCATATTAGTATATAACTACTTATAAAAATATAAATATATTATATATTATATATATTAAAAATATATAATAGATATGTTTCTAAAATTTACTATAATTAAATTTGATCTTTAATTTATAGGTATTGGATTAACTTTTGTACTTAATATATAATATTTGTGAATACGAAATAGTGAGTAACTTAAATGTTTAAAAAATTTGAAGTACTTATCTATGTTAACATTAAAAGAAAATATCCTTGAAATAAAAATAAATTATAGGAGCCTGCTCGAACGGATTGAATGAACCGAACGGACCTGGTAAAAATGTTCATAAAAGGTATTTTAATTTTTACTTTTCAAAAGAAAATACCAGTATAAAAATAAAAATTTTAAATTGTTATATTTAAGAATGAAATAAAAATAAAATAAAAGAATAACACATTTAATAATAATTAAAAAAAAATTATGAAATTTGGAAATCAAAATCACGCACTTAACGATGAGGTATTACAGAAAATTATTAGTATATATAATATGTTAATTTTTATAAAAGAAACAAAGTTTTGAAATAAAATATTTTATTAAGTCATACATTTATAAATGTAAAAAATCAATTTTATTAGTTTAGATAATGCGTAATTGACAAAATTCGATGATGTATAAACAGCCACCTAAATACTTCTAAACTCATTAGCATTTCGTATTAACTTTGATAAATAAAAACACATAAAAAACACATAAAAAAAATTTAATGAAATAAAAACAATTTTCCCAATAATATAATTTTTGGATTTATCGAAAAATGGAAAATAAATTAATCTGTTTTATTAATTTAGTCAATAATATTTTAGGAATAATATATCTTCAGAATTATATCTCTTGGAAAAGAAAATCATGAGTTGCACTTGTTACCCGCACGATTAATATGCGGTAACTTTTAGCGCATGCGTTTATAATGAAAGGATTAAGTCCATGGCATTTTCAGAATAATTCGCATGCTCCAGCACCGGTGCACAGCGCGTGCCCAAACTTGTATCGGTATTCATTCACTTTTATAGGTTTATGGGCACGTATACACGCAAAAGTACTTTAGGTACACATGATGTATATTATATATATAAACACACGCGCGAAACGTACATGTATAAATATATTTGATTCCTAAGAAAAGAAGTTGTGTTTGATATGTGTGTGAGTGGCGCAAAGGCCAACAGCGCATACGCGTTTATGTTTCATTGCCGCAGAAGAGAGCCGCGAACAAGGAAGCACACATCGGTAGTTTCAACCAACCATTTTTCCCGTCGTCAAACGGATCAAGCTTTTTGTGAGACTTGGATCGTTCACAAAAAGCGGGATTCGCTTTTCGCAACGGAATATTTGGCTCGGTCAATTTTTTGCATATTCATCGAATAGTTCAAGAGAATAACATCCAGCTATAATTTGGTCGAGTGATCTACGAGAAGATCCTTGAATAATTACGATCCGTGAGAGGACAATCGTGAGTAAAGCTTTTAAAGTGTGAATAAACGGGTAATAAATAGAACGAGGTATAGTGAGTGACCGCGCGCATCTGTGTATTCATCTATCTTTCTCTCAGGAACGAATCTTTAAAATACCTACCTGGACAAACGGTCGATCGTATACCGAGAGGAAGATAGAAATACAAGATAGATAAGGAGAGAAACGTGCAGTCATCGTAACTGAGTAAATTGTATATATGTATTTGTCACTTAAGTAAGGAATTGTACATTGACGTTTAAGGGAGAGACAGAGGGAATCGCGCATGAGAAGCATAGAGTATTTTATGACAATTTGAACGTAATCTTCTATTGGGGAGAATATTTTGTATATATGTATGTCACTGCTTAATATAAGCTAGAAAAATGGCCGACAATGAACGAGCCGGCTTTTGAGATAAGAGATATAATTTTATAGTAAAATAAATGTTACTTATTTTATGACTCGTTCTTATAATTCTCGTTTACATTATAAAGGATTTGATTTATATATGTCTTTTAAGTAGTTAAAGAAAAGATCAACTTATAGCAAGTAAACTAAATTAAAAAAAAATGATATTTAAGTAAATTGTTATTTAAAACTATTAATTCGTATTTTATTTCTTTCGGTATTATTTTATAGAATAAGTAATAATTTTCTTCGCCTTACATAAAATTTTATTCATATTTTCTGCCAACTGATTTTCATTAATTTGATCTAAAATATATTTAATAATTGAATGCTTTGCTTAGAAGTATCATTACTTTTATGATTTTTAATTATTTTACACTAGAAAACAAAGGAAAATCGTTTCTTTTAATCACTAATTGTAATAAATAATTTTTTTTAAACAGTTTAAAACTATTTTAATTTATGCGTGAATTTCATAAACAAATAAAATTTATAATTTATCATTTTTGTAAACATAAGTAATATTGGCGCATATAAATTATTTATGGCAGCTTTTTATTTTAAATTTTATCAAAAGATTTTAAAATTTCAAATGACTGAAGTAATATTTTAATTATAAAAAAAAAATTATAATTATATATTTAAAATACTTGATAAATCAATAAATTTATATTAAATTATTATTTATGTGTATTAATAATAATAAATTTTTAATATTAGGGCAATACAATGGAAGAACTAAGGCAACAAGTTGGAACTAGTTTGATGGTATGAGAATTCCTATTTTTTAATTGTAATAATAATAATAATATTGTTATTCTTATTATTTTTATTATTCTTTAATCAGGATAGTGGAATTGAAGAACTTCGGCAGGTTGGAAACAAAATGATAGTTGGTGGTGGTGTTGTTTCAAATCATACTAATCTTCGCCGTAGAAAAACAAGAGTTACAATGAGAACGTTAATGTCTGAGGCATTACCTCTTGATGAGGCAGCAAGATTGGAAATGAAAGCTTTACCAAAAAAGACACCAGTGTCTGTTTTACAAGAATTATTATCTCGCAGAGGAACAACACCCACTTATGAACTTTTGCAAATTGAAGGTGCTATTCATGAGCCCACATTTTGCTATCGAGTTACTGTTGGTGATGTTCTTGGTTTGTAGTCAAATGATTTAATTTAAATTCAGTATTTTTTAATATTTTTTTTTTACCTTTAAATGCATTAAAAAATATTTATTTATTTATTGCAGTATATTCAGATTAAGAAATGAAATGTTATTGTTATAATATTAATGGTATTTTATAAAAATTTGAATTTTATTAAAATTGTAATTTTTGTATTTAAATTTGATTTACATATATGAGCTATGATAAATTTTATTTTTATATAATATTTATAAAGAATATCAATAAGTGCTTTCTGATTGAAGTAGATCCAATTGTTTCAGCTATGGGGACCGGTAGGTCAAAAAAAGAAGCAAAGCATACTGCTGCTAAAGCTGTGCTTGATAAAATAATTGGTGTAAACACTGAAAATGCTGAGACTCCATTACCAAACAGTATTCCTGAGTAAGTATTTATACATTTATTTATTCTCTCAAAATTGAATTGGTTCAAATGACTATTTAAAAATATTTTTTGAGTTGTGAAAATTTTTCTTTAAGTTCTCCAAATATACAAGACATTCAAAGCAGCTATAACGAAAAAGCGGTTATGAATAACCCAATAGGTTCATTGCAAGAATTATGTATGTCTCATCACTGGCCACCACCAAAGTATACAATGGAGGATGAAGAAGGTTTGCCCCATGAAAGACAATATACAATAGTCTGTTCTATTTTGAAACAACGTCAATTTGGACAAGGAAAAAGCAAGAAATTAGCAAAGAGACAAGCTGCTCGTAAAATGTGGCATTCTTTACAAGAAAATATTGTAGAGGAAGATGAGGTAAGATAGTTCAATATTATAATATTTTTTAAAATTCTCTGACAGATTAGAGTATTGATGAGAAATTTAATATGAAGATTATATTTTCTAAACAGATATATGAATATTTTAAACAATTAATTTTGAACTGTTAATGAAATGCATTAAGTAGCTATTGTTGGTATTAGTTTTAAAACTGTAATGTATAACATATATCGGAAAAAACAAAAGACTTGCATCGGTCAATTTAAATTATAATATTGACAGTTATAGGAACTGAAATAATAAAATTTGAAAAGAAGTGATAAATTTCAGTTAATAGTTACATAATATAAAACTATTAAATTTGTTTTAGAAAACCAACATATTTCTTATATTTTTTTCTGTCAATGTTAAAATAAATAAATAAAGTGGAAGTGATTTTTTTAGTCTGTCAGAATTTAAAAAAGAAGCCTATTTTTTTTAGTCTTTCAGAATCTATAACGGACATTCTTTCTTTTCATTTATGTATATTATATTTCTTTTATTATTTTGACAGATTAACCATGCATTGATCATTTCCACTTCATTTTAAAATAATTCATAATTTTTATTTTTCACTTCTGTATTAATGGTCCGTTATAGATTGTGCAGAAAAATGCTAATGTGAACCCTCATTATGCGGATCTAAAAGACAGTAAAATCGCCACATTGACTACTTCACACAGTATTAAAGTTTCACAGTTTCACAAGAATTTGAAATCTGCCACGGGTGATAAGCTCTTTGAGCTTCAAGTGGGTATATTTATATAGTTGCAATACAAGTGTTAAATAAAAGGTTAAATTTGAATACGTTAATTAAATACAGTTTCAGAATTAAAATCATTTTTTGTTTCAGAATACTTGTTTAAACGATGGAGATGTTAATTTAGTACAATTTTTGCAAGAAATTTCTTCAGAACAGCTATTTGAAGTGACTTATGTTGACATCGAGGAAAAGTCTATTAGCGGTGAGAAAAAATTTATTTCAAATATACTAAAATATACAGTTAATTACTTTTTAAATTAGTTCTATATAGTACTCATTAAAAATTATCCTTTTCTGTTAAAACAATATCAACAATAACATCATTTTCATTTATTGGAACGTTTTCAAGTATTTGTTCATTGAATGCTAATGCTATCAAATATGGCATTTGTTTTTCGTGAAGTTTAATAGATTTGATATATTTATCATAGTATCCTTTACCATGTCCCAATCGTTTCCCATCTTTTGTAAAAGCTACTCCAGGTAATATAATTAAATCAAGCCCTTCTAAAATAATAATTAGTCATATTTTAATTAAAACTAGTAATATATCAAGTATTGAAACAATTTATTCATTTACTTGCTTGATACAAGTGCATTTTCTCTATTTTCCTGAGGATTCGGTTGTTTGAAATTCCATTTTGTGAGTGGCAATTTACTGTAATCTTCCATTGAATGAATCTTAACCATTTTCATTGTTTCTTTGTGACAACAAGGAATAAAAGCATCTTTTCCTTTTGAAAATATATCTTCTAAAATAGGTAGTGTATCAACTTCATTGGGTGTGTTTAAATACAAGGAAATTCTTTCGCTTGATTTATATTGTGGTAAAGATATTAGCTAAAAAGTTAATTTAGTTTATTATATGTTCATATGAGTGCATATAATTGTTTAAAATTAATTACATGAATAAAAATAAATTGAAATATATAATTAATTGATAAATAAGCATTCAGTTTTATAAATAAAAAACAATTAATAAGATATTTCAAAAGATGTTGAGATAAATTGAAATTTGATTAATAATACATTAGGGTATTGTAATTCTTTTTAACCTGAACTTAAAAGAATTAGTTTTTTATTTATATTTATTTGATGAAACTGTTTTAAAGACATATTTATTATGAACTTTAATTTTCAAATAAATAATATTTTTTTAAATCACGATATGTTTCAAGATTATATTTATTGATGACTTTGTATTATAATAAAAAATTACACTTTGTTTTTATATTTGCGGTTAGTTATATATATTTTTAAATTTATTTAAAAATTTTTTAAATAAATATATTTATCATTTTGCTTCAAGATTATATAATTAAATTATTAATTTGAATTACGAATAATGTACTATAACTATAACATTAAAATAATAGAATATTATGTATCATTATATTTGTTTATATTGGAAAACTATTCGTTTGAATATTGAATATTTTAAAAGAAAATGTAAACAGTATTATTTCTTTAAATATATTTAGGATTTTTTAAATTAAAGAAAATTTGGTTGTTTCGATCGTCAAATTAATCTATTATATGAATATAATATGTATAAAATGTTTATGAAGTTGCTTTAATTCAATTGAACAGCAAAATATAATTTGCAACATTTTTGTTTTAAAACAAGGGTAAAAATAAAACGAAATAATAAAAGTTATCAGTTTAAAAAAATTTATTTTATAAAAAAGATATTTTTTATATTCTTTGAAATTTATAAAATATTTCTTCATACATATCAAAAATAACTTTATAGAGCATTTATTTATTATTTTTTAGATACATCCTTTTGAAATACCAATTTTTCGAATAATCTTACAAAAAAGAAACTTTAAGTTGTTACTAACAGAAAAATAAAAGTCAAAGACAAATTTGAGTAAAGCCATAACAATATAAGAAAAATAAAAATAAATTATATAACGTATATTATCACCTTGTTAAATATCAATTCTGACTGATGCTTTTTTTCGTATGTTCCTAAGTTATCTAAGATATTTATCATTTTTTTTCGCAAAGTAGCCTTTGCAGATTTTATTGTTGACATTTTCTATAATACTAACCTCAAAAAAGTCATAAAAATGATTTTTAGCAGTGCAAAATGATGTAGAAATATGGATATTTAAAATTTTCTAATTAGCATTGCAATAAGTGTTCAAATGTACATATATAAGTTAAGTCATTAAGTTAGTTAAAATTTGACAAATACGTGCCCTTGATTATGTTTCCGTCAACAAGAACACCTTTTGTTTACAAATCGACGAGAATTATTTTGATTACGAAATATGGATTTTCTTACAATTGATCAAATTTCGAATTATAAACTTGTTAATATGTTTACTATTTTGTCGTATGACAATATAATAATATTATATTTATTGAATAAATTTGTCATCTGATATTTTAAATATCAAATTGCAAAGTGATGACTTCATCACCTAATAAAGACTGCCTACATATATTTCACAATCCCGTCATAACCTTATTTTAAATTTCTTTTCCTGAAAATATCTAAATCACACATTTAATAAGTAAAAATATACAATCAATAATTAAAATATTTTAGAATATTATTTATTTTATTTAAATTTCAACAATTTTTACATAATTTTCTATAATTATTTTGTAATAGTGTTTTCTAAACTTGAATATCATAAATCACATATTTTTTAAAAATATGTATTATCAGAATATATAAATTAAATAAATTATAAAATTACATAATTAATATGTATATATAAATTATGTATTTCTTACAAATTTAATTACTTTTTTATACTTTTATTGCTGTTATTAAGATTTATTGTACCCATTAAGATAAATTTTTAATTCGCCCGAATATAAACAAATAGTTGTTTAAGAAAGAACATAACTAATAATTTTAATAACTTGATAGTTATGTTCATAACGGTTCAACAACATCATATTTAAATTTGACAGTAAGGAATTCGTGACAAATATTAAATAAAGACGAGCAACTGCATAATTTTTTAATTTAAAATTTGATATGATGTTCCTTAACTTCTAGAATAAATAGTATAAATTTTTTATTATCAGTAAAAAAATTTCATAGATATCCATGAAAAGTATGAAGTGTAATAGAGTAATTTATCTTTATTATTATACGAATTTAAATGTCATCAAAAACGTTAATTTACTTGCATAATGATGGATATAAACGAGTGTTTATAAAAACAAAGTGTTATAATGTATAACTATTATACTAAATTTTTTGAAAAATTTCATTTTTATTTGTTTATTTATAAATTTAGAAAAACCAATATTTAGTTCTTAATAATTTAAAAAAAAAATTAAACAAGAATTTTGAATTAATTTATTAAAATTATGATTATTTTACATAATTCAGTTTTAAGGCAAATTTTTCTTCCACAGGAAAATGCCAGTGTCTTGTCCAATTATCGACGTTACCAGTTGCAGTATGTTATGGTTCAGGCATAACAAGTAAAGATGCTCAAGCTGCGGCTGCTCAGAACGCTTTAGAATACTTGAAAATTATGACCAAAAAGTGAGCCAGCGCTTTACTCCTGCCACTCATCGCTATCAACTGCAAATCCAATAAAAGCGTATTGTCTCAAAGTCAAACTAGTAACGCTCATGATAAATTTTTTTGCAGTGATGATCAAGCTTTAAATTCAAAAGTAACTAAATTCGATTGCAAACTTGAATCAGGAGGAAATAGAGGAAATCAAGGATCTAAGTCTCATATGCGAATGACTAATAATGATCCTGTCGAATTTAAAAAAGTCATTTTGAATCCAGTCAATTCGTCGATAAATAGCAGCGCAATATTATTAGGAAAAAATAATATTAAAAAGACTAGTAACGGTAGCCTTGAAAATAACAAAATTTGTGATAAAAATGCAAAATTAAATGTTGGGAGATTCAGTAATGCCAGAAGTGCGAATTGTTCGGTTAATATTCCGTCCGACGACCAAATAACTAAGTCCAAAGATTATAGTACGAAAAAATTTGTAAATGAATTGGACTTAAAATTTAAAAATTACCAGTCGGATTATCATAAAGATAATTGTATTGATCATCAAGATTATAAATCGAGATCGATCGGAAATTTAACTCCGAGGCCAACAAATGATCTGGTATCTACTTTTCAATGTGAGGGCACAATGCAGTATTTTCACGATGAAAATAATTGCAGTAAGAGCAATGGCAGTAACGGTGTTTATACGGCTACGTGTAAGGCTGTAGATCATCAAAATTTTCTGTCAAAAATGGCGCCTATAAACTTTCCTCCACTTCGCGCTCCACAGAGTATCGTAAATGTGCGACATCCTTTCGTTACCGAATCTAGAATAAAACATAATGATGTAAGCATTAATAAGAGCTTGAAATCAAAATCGACAATGAATACGTTGATTCAGTCGAATCTAAAGGAAATGGAGCCTGGTAGGCAGACCTACCATAACTTTGGTACGTCTCCTCTCAACATTGCTGCAAATATGTCACCTTATCCGAGACCGGATTCGTTTTCTCAGCCCACATTGGCTTCTCTGTTGTTTCCGGATAATGGTCAATTCTCTCAGTCAGCCTCTTCGTATTCGACGAATCAGTTGAACCAATTTCAGACATACGATCACACAAGCTACCATACGAACACTCCAGTCATACCACACTTTTCTGATACTTCTTTGTCTTTCCCTCAGTATGACAATACAACCTTTGTCCAGCCTAATCATTATTCGGCCGCAGATTTGACTAATAATCAGTTTCAATATCAGACAGCATCTGTAGCTCAAATACAAGATTCGACACTTTTCATTCAGAGCCTTCAGAATCCGATTACCATGACTGATCAATACGCTACTTCGAATTACGCTAGAGCGCTTAGGACTGAATTAATACATCGTTTACCAAGACCGCCGAGATTTAATAAATAGATAAAAATCTTATTGTTTTACTGGTTAAATCACTGTCGAAGGTGATTTTCTGCATAGAAAATTCCATTGGAAAGACTAGAAATTTATAATTTTTTCCAATTGTTTTAGTTTAGCTCTATCAGATATTGAAGGGTATTACATTTACTTATTATATTTAAAGAGTATGTAATAATTGCATTATGTTACATGATTGTTTAATTTATATATTCTATACATTAAGAACAAATAATGGAAAATTGTAGATACAACTAATTTCTTACCAAAATTAAAAATTCTAAAAAATTTAATTATTAAATATAGCATAAAATCGTATGTTACCTAATAATTGAATTTTATAAAACGTAAATTAACTTTAATTTGAATTATTTATTTCAATTATAATTAAAAATGAAGTTTAAGAAATCTAAATCAAGAATGATTATAAGTTGAGTTTTAAATGAAATATTCTATCTAAACAAAAATAGGATTGGATGAAAATTAATACTATTTTCAATCTTAATTGAAATAAATTTCACCTGGTATGCTAAGGATTTTAAGTGAATAATTGTATTTTTTTTAAATTCATTAGAATTTTTTAATAATTAAAATAATTGATGGTTGAATTATAGTAGACATTCTTTAAAGCTGAATTTTTTCATGTTCTATATATATTTTTTATTTTCTTAGAATTTGAAGAAAAATAAAAAAAATTATAAATAAAGTAAATCATAAAATTGTAAATACGTAATGATGCCGAGGGATACTCGATAATGAATGACTAATATAAATCATTGAAGAGGACGAAATGATATTTTGATGAAAGGTGCGTTTAATAATTATTTGTAATTAATTAGTTTATTTAGTATTTCCTTCCATTTTTCATAGCGAGTTGTCTTTTTAGATTAATCAAACGATTAATCAAGTCACTCAAAAAACGTTTTTGCATATTTAAATTAATAAATAATTCACAAGCTATACTTTGCATAGAATTAGTGGTTTTCCAATAATGGCATAATATATAGTTTGAAATTCACTGATTTTTTAAAATTTAATCAGTTAAGAATAGTAAAAGAAAAATTGAAGAGAAAAATATTGAAAGTATTCTTAAATAAGATTTGTTTTTACATATTTTAAATTAGTTTTTTATTTCATCCATTTTCAATTAAGTGAAAATAATAAATTTATAAGATTTTCAAAAGAAAAGTAAGAAAAAAGTTTAAAAAACATTACCAGCTAGCATTATAAATAATTTCTTTGCTAAATTCATAGTTGCGACAAACACTGAGCTATATTAATATATTTTAAAATCCTCTGAATTTCAGATTTACTAATAGACATAATATGCAGGGTGGAAGAAAAGCTGATTTTTAAATATTTATGAATTAAAATTCAAGCTTAAGTTTAATATTCGTGTAACATTAGTACAAAATTATTGAATATAGTCTTAGTACATTTTATATTCTAGTAATGTTTATTATCATTATTATTATTATATATAATAAAAAAAGTAAACTATTCCAACACATTTTTTGGAATGCAAAATATTGAACAAAAAAAATTTATGTTAAAATTCCGATGGAAATAATCAATTTTCTAAGTAATACTGTGATAATGTAATTTGTAGACGCTATTACGATAATTCAGATGTAAAACTAAACAGAACATAACGGACACAAACTCACAACAACGATGGCGAAGACAAAAAACGAGGATAATAATATTAATAAATAATCTTACAATGATGTATGTTTTCTCTTTAGTATGATAGCACATAATTCATAAGCATCACAATCATGTATTCGTAAGATTAATCTCTGTAAAAAAATTTCTTGTGAACTATCCGTTTTATAGCCCAGTGTGTCAAGCTAATCATATATAATAAAATTTCTTTCCAGTGTTCAAGTGTTTCTAAATAATACAGGAAAGAAAAAAGATATTCAATCAAAGTGGGGAAAAAAGTCTTTATATGGATAAAGAAACTTTAAGAAATTTTGAAAGGATTGAAACGAAAATTTGATTATTTTTTCAATATTTGATTTTTTCATTAATTATAATTATATTTTTAAAGAAAGTTATATACATAAACATTTTTTCTTGAGTTAGATGTAAAATAATCATTATAGATTAGTGATAAATTTGGTAATATTTTCAAAAGAGATTTTTAATATTTAATGTAAAGATATAGATTTACAATATATAGATAGATATACAATAAAAAAACCAAATCACGCACATAAATCTTTGGAAAATAAGCATTACTTACATGCAAAGTATAGCATTGGCACATAGGTTTAAAAATTATAATTAAATATGGCAATAATAATTTGTTACTAAAGTAAATTAATTTTTTTATTATTTTTGTTCGTACACTGTAACAGGTTAATTTTATTAAAAACCATTTTTCTTGTATCGAGAACATTTTTTTCAATGATGAATTTGATCCGAAAATTCGAAAGACTAAAAATGCAAGTGAAGAAATGAAGATATAATTGATAGGATCGATTATTAGAAGTAAATACGTAACCAGAAAAAGAAAAAATCAATGAATTAGTGTTACCACCAATTTTTCGCTAAGGTCGTAAAGATCATTTCATATTTTTTAAGAGAGCTAAAGAACTGGATAGAAAGCAAAAAGAAAGATAATGAACTTAAAAGTGAAACACGTAATATTAATATGAACAAAATTATACCTGAAATCATTAAAAAATCCATTAAAGGAGAAAACTAGGAAGACAAAAGAAAAATAGAGTAGATTTTCTCTTTTATAATTGAGGAATTTCAATTTTCTTTTTATGATATTCATTGCCATACATGAAACTGTATGAGTCACTGTTTTCATTTCTTATTCATCATCGGTACCAAAATGAAATCGTTGCGGTTACAAAAATAATTTAGAAAGTATTTTAGTTTGGTTATACCATGTCAGAATTATTTTTTTATTTTTAGGCAATTATATTCCATTTTTCAGTTTTTCTGTTTTTTCCTTGTTTTGAAATCACACATCTCAAAAAGTAGATATGAAAATAACATTGGAAAAAGTATTGGAAAATACGCGGTATATTTTTCTAATAATCTGTAGAGAATATTAAATTGAAATAAAAAACGATTTGACACAAAAACAGTTTAATAGATCCAAGTTAAATTGCTCTTGTATTTAGCAAATTGTATTTATTAGAATTTAATATTTTTTAAGGATTATTCAAATACAATTTTCGGCTTATCTTCCCAATATCGAACATTGGAATTAAGATTTTGAATTTTTTTTTATAATTTGTTTAGTAAATTAAATAAGGAATATTGAATTTATAGTACAAATTTTTGATGGATTTAATATCCTTGGAATTGTTTGTATACTGAAAAAATCAGTGCGATATATTTGATGTACGTATGTTGCAAAAGTGACCTTTGAACTTTATTATAAATTATAGAAAACATTTTGATATAAGTGATAATGCGTTGAGATGGTGAATTTCATATTTTAAGAAAACAATCATAAATTAAACGAAAGCAAATTAAAAAATTTAATTTTTTTACGTCGTGTACAATCTTGTTTTTTTCATTCTGAAAAAAGAATTTATTTTTAACACATTTTTTAACTTTCATTATAGGGATAGTTAATCATCGATTTATAAAATTTGTATGAAGAAATAAATTCTTTTTTCAAATAAAGTCTGTATGATTTGTATTATCGATTTTCTGATTTTGCATTTCATTTCAGTCTATAAGCCATTGAACTTTTGTAATCTTCATAGTAAAAAAATTTAAAAAAAAGAAGGAAAATCCTCCTCCACACTTTGCGATACTCGCAAAAGTTCCTTCACATTGCGCGCGCTCGTATAGACGACAGTAATGTACAATAGACTGTAATTTTTACACTCGAAACGCCTGAGGCGTTTATTTATGAATTATTAATTTTGTTATTATATTTTTTTTTATATTTCTTTTTGTCATGTTTCTTCCATCTCTCTCGTATGGTTAAAGGAGGTTCTATATACCTAAGCGTTTATTTCAATAAGAACTTTATTCATACCTGAGAGGAAAAGAAACAAAAAATAATATAACACGGGCATGGCATACAGATTACGACTTCTAATGAGAGAAAGAGAGAGAGAGAGAAAAATAAAAGATGAAGCCTTTTCTGTACATATTTTGGGTACTAAACATCCAAAAGAGAACTACTAGAAAGTTCAGCTCGTTGTTGGAACGATGTTACAACGTTATTCTAATAGTCAGGCAACATTACCGCTAAAGTTATAAACACGTTAAAGTAACGCTTTATAAGTATATAATAATATTGTCAATGTTGTAAGAACGTCAAAATGTAGTTTTTAATCATTTAAAATATGTTAAGACAACGCTTCAAAAAGAAAATTTTCATATTTTTTATAAAAATTTATTTTTATATTTTATATACAAATTATAAATTAAAAGTGTTCATAACAAAATTTCAAAAAAATTTCTTTTCTAATATTTTTTTTTTATATTTTTGTAGATTATTAATTTATTTACATAAATTAATTTTAATGGATACAACATTTAACATAGAAATAATTGAGTTTCCATGCAAGTCTTATTTAAAAAAATATTAATATTATATTAAGTACTTTGTAAAAAATTTGAAACACTTTTTATAGAATAGTTAAATATAGATACGTTGCTGGAACGTGTTTTATATAACATAGAAGCTTGTGATAAAATTTTGAAATAAATTTAATATTATTTTTTGATATGTTTTCACGATCTTACAATGTTGTTATAATGTTCGTGATTTTAGTTATATTACTTGATCAGTAGAATAATGTAGCAACGTCTTAGCGATAATCTGGAAATAATCAATAAAGGTTGTTTTATGTATGATGTGCGTGTAAAACTGTTAATAAAAATACTGATGCTTATGATATGTTCTTGTATTGGATCTTATTTCACTTCATTTATTCTAGTTAATCTAATACATATATATATATATATATATGTGTGTGTGATATTAAAATAAAATGTTTTTTTATTGTTTTTTATATATCATATGCTTTATATTTAAATAACGATGATAATTTACATATTATTTTATAATTCTTTAACTTGTCCAATATTCTCGTGTTCCAGTATGAAATATTTCTTTTAGTTTTATTCATTTTGATAATTATTTATTAAATAAATTATTTATAATATAATAATTAAATTTTAAGACTGCTTAAAAATTTATTCTTTAATCAACTATATAAATTTATTCAAAGCCATAATCAATTGAAAATTTACTATTTTTAAATTTATATTTATATAAAATCATTGTTCTACTACTAATTATTACTAATCTTCACATTTTTAAATATTACACCAGTAATTAAACTTTTTATTTAAAATAAAAGCTGTGTATTTATTTTTATAAAAATACTTTCATTTACAATTCATAAAAATTAAAAATTTTAATTTATAGCAAGATACTATAATTATAAACTTCATAATTACTAAAGTTTTTGAAAATTATTTAAAATTTATATTCCATATGTATAGTTTTCAATTATGTATTTTTTAAAACCTTTGTAGAAGAAACAAAAATATGCTTTTAAAATAATTCGTTATATTTTATCAAATATAAATTTACCATTATGAAAAAATGAAATCTAATATTCGTACAAAAATTTAATACATAATAATTTATAATTATGTTAAACATAAAATACCGAATTGATATAATTTTTATTGTATTTGTTTTTCAATTAAATAAGAATAATTTTTCAGCAAAGATGATTTATTTTTTATCACAATTCGGTTATTTAGTTATGATATTTAAAAAAACTAATGTTTTTGAAGTAAAAACCTTAATATTTATATATTTTTGTAAACTTTAAATAAATTTAGATCTTTTATTTAAAGTAATTTTTTAAAAAGTAAGTTTTTTAAAAATAAATGATGTAAATATATTTTGGAAATATTAATCACGTGATTTCAAAAATTCGTAACTTAAATTATTTATATAAAAATGCAGATTTTTTATATAGATTTTATAGCAGGATGCAAGTTGTATACATTCTCAAAATTTTTGAAGTCAATTGGAAACTTTTTTATATACCAAGTCAATAATTTTCAGAATTTTGATAATCGTTTTTGGAAATTTTGCAAAAGTATCTAGATTTTAATTTTTTAAAATTTAATAAAAATAAATCGATTTTTGGATAGCTTAGTATCATTGAATGGAATTAAATTAATTGTTCCAAGAGGTAAAATTATTTGTTGTTATTTCGTGTTTTGCTATTATTTATTATTTCTGACTATATTATTATATTTTTTTATATTATAATTTTAAATTTATATTATATTATTTTATATTATTTTTCTTTTTCAAAGTGTGATTTTTAAATCTCGGTTTTGTTTTTATTGTAACTTTATTACATCAATTTTTATTTTTTTATTTTCAAAGGATTTATTCATATACCTTTTAAATACTTGTCAATTGGAGTTTGAAAGTTGCATAGAATGTTTAGTCGTTTTTCCCTGATTCAGAATTTTTACTTTATTGTATTCATGCTGTTTTTTTAATATATTTATTGGTTATGATACTAATACCGATTATATTTTTCTTTTAAAAATTTGTCTAGAAGGCTTAATTTCTTGAAGGTCATATTTAATATTTTCTCTTTTAAGCATGTACTTTTTTATTAAGAAAGATTTATATTTTTTAGGTTTCATAGTAAATTATTCACTCGCGATAATTCATAATTTTATCTGGTAATGCTGCATATTATATTGGTTTTCTCTTCCAGTTATTCATGCACTCTTTTCGTTGATCGTGACGGTTTTACAGCACTTATCCTAGAAAAATACTGAAACTATTCCGTACAGAGAAAAGATATAACGTAGTAATAAATATGTGTATAAAAAATTATATTTTATTTTTAATTAATTTACAATAACTATTCATATAAAAATTTTTAAATATATTTTAGGAATTCAATTGCAAATTTACTTAAAAAATATTGAAATAATAATTTTTTAAATTCATTATTGCAATTGTAATTAAAAATTAAAACTATTTTTCAAAATAGATAAATACTACTTTTACTTAGGCACTAATAAAACTAAATAATCTGTTACTCATTGATAGTAACTTATAAAATAATTTTTACTTCCTATTTCATTTTAAAAATTTATAAGGAGATATTGCGTAGAAGAATTCTAAGACCTGTCTTTGTTTGTGAAATTTACTTATAATAATCATGTTTATCAGCTATTACATTGTCATTTACTTTTAAACTTATTAGTATGCGACGTTGTGTTCGTTCACCCTAAAGCTCAAATTTCTTGTTTTCTAAATTAAGTCATACAATTTGTTTTTATTAACATATAATATATTGATTAATTATATAAGATGAAATACGGAATATAAATACGTGTTTTATGAAATTGGTATTAAATTAAAATAAACAAAATTTAGAATTTTTATTACAATATAGATTTATTATTGTAAACAATTACTAATAATTGTTTGTAGCTTTAAAATAATTAATTTTTTTAAAGCAGTACAATATAAGTTATAAAAACTATATAAATAATTAAATATATAATACAAATTAAAATTTTCTTTTAATTTTTAAAGAACTTAATCGTATATCATATATATTTTTATTGATATTTAGATAAAGCAGTATAATTTATTACATATTTAATATTATACATTTAATAGATATTTATATTACTTATATATTCTGAATTATAAATAATTTTTAAAAAGTAAAATTTGGAATATTGTATTATTTTTCTCGGATTAGGTTATTAAAGGAAGAGTATACTGATTTTTTATTTAGAAATATCATTTGTAAAAAAATTTATTCTAAAATATTTTTTAAAACATTTGAATTAATTACCAAATAATTTATTACAGAAACGCAGTAATTTATATTTTTATGAAAATTTGTTCAGATGAACTTGAAATATTTTAAAGAATGATATAAAAATTTAAAGTTTTCAATTGTTTTAAGTATATAAAAGTTTTAATTTTTAATGTAAAATCATAAATATTTGGATAAATTTTGTATAATAAATTTTTATATTTAATAATTTTATTTATATAATTTTATATTTAAATCATGAGAAATTTTATTAATATCAGTTAAGATGTTTTTTTTATAAAGATTATACATTTGATTTTACAAATGTATATTAGAGAAGTATGTGGATAGTATTATAATTTACATATAAAAATATATTATTTTGAAAATTTAATATATTTATTTAGCCTGTATACTCTCCCCCTAAGAGGAACAATTAATTTAAACATTATAAATTAAAAATGATATAATTCGTTTTTATTAATTTTTAAATGTTGACATTTTTAAGCTTATATAATGATTTTATTCCTAGAACATTTTTGCAACATGCTTATTTGTTTTTTATTCTTGTTTTCTGTAATTAATTATTAAAAACATCAATGTAAACGTTATGTTCTGAGAAAATTGAAAAAAGTAATCTAATAAATTTTAGAATTGTTATAAAGGTAGTTTTATTACACAGATTAATTCGAGAGTTCTTAATTTATCTAATTTTTTTATATTTAATAATTTATATTCAAAATTTTTTTAAATATTTACGTATTTGAAATTGTATTATAAATTTAAAAAAATAAAAAAGTATGTATTTTCTTTTATTATATTGGATATAATATATGGGTTTAATTTATAGTATATTTAAGAAAATGAATAAAGTTTAAAATGTATATATTACAATAAATTAAAAATAGAGTAACTAATATTTTTGTAGTAATTGTTAAAAATTTTTGTAAAAAACATTACTGCTTTATTTAAAAAATAAATCAGTCTACTTTTACATTATGAAATTGATAAAAAATTAACATTAGTAATTTTTTAATAAAATGTACATTATATATTGTATAATTATAAAATGTATCATATCTAAATGTATACGATAAAATATATTTATTAAGTTTTTAATACAAAAAACATTTGAAAAATGAAATTTTATCTTGTTTATTCGAATAAGATATGTGACGCTATATATTGATTTTATCAATAGTTTTTTTAAATAAAACTACCTTAATAATAAAAAATGAATATATTAGTACATTATTTGCTAAATAACGCATGAATTTAATTATAAAAAAATGTTATTTTAAATATGAAAACACGTATTTGTAATTTTGTATTTTCAGTACGATCGATGATATTTAGTTTAGAATTGCATTAAAAAGTCTAATAATTAAAAACAAAAACATTGTTTTCTTTCTGCACTTTTAGTGTGTGATTATTTTCTTTTAAAGCATGTGACTGCATTAAAATAACAGCGCCAGTAAATACGACCTTTTGCTTGACCTCGACGTTGAAGATCCATCTATAACAATTAATATATTATTAAAAACAAATCAAATTATTTATTTTATTCTAGAAATTATATACGTTCTTGCATTTGAATTGAATTCTTAAAATTATTTAAAATTATTCTTCATCTAAATTCTGTTGTATTTTAAAATAAACTTTATTTAAAAAAGAATAGTAATATTTAAAAATATATACATGCTTACATATTTATACATATTTATGCCTAAAACCGAACACATTTTTAATTATTTGCTTTGAAATACTTATATAGGTTATACATTTTTATTTTAAGAAGCAATTTATTTTTTCAGAATAGTTAGATCTTTATATTTAAATTTATATATATATAACATAATATTGTTAACGTTATTTACTTTATTGTTATTTTAAAACAGAGCTTATTGAATATTTACATATTAAAGAGCTTATAGTAAAAATAGCTACCGTTTTGTCATCTGAAAGATGCATTCTTTGAGGGTCAGTCATATCCGAGAATTCTGGTAGTGATCTTACGTATGGCTTAGATCCTTCCCTTTGCATTTCATCATTATCAACAGCTTTTTGTAAAGCAACTAACAGTCTATCTAATAAAAGAGCTGCTCTCTTCGGCATATCTCTCTGTAATTAAATAAATAGTAATTATTACAGTGTAAAATTTTATAAAAAACTCCATGGTTTATTTTACTTAGATAAAATATATTTGCTATAAAATTTATAAATAAGAAAGAATCAAATATTTGCAATATCATTATTTTTTAATGCAAATATATTATGTTGTGTCATTCATTTTTATTTATTCTTTTGAGTGCAACGAAATTATATTTAATTAAATTAAGTTGATAATTAAAAAACAAATTTATTGTTAATGGAGACTTTCTACAATGATACAAAATTTTTTTATAATTAAAATATTTGATAAGTGTACATTACGAAATTATATTGAAATTCTTTATAATTTAAAAAACCAGTATCACTAATTAAAATTTATTTTAAGCATAGCAAATTTAACTTTCAATTCTAGTTTGTAATTAGTCGTCATTACAATTTTTTATTTCATTATTTATTTGAACTCTTAATTACAAAATATTATAAATTAGTTTTGATAATTCAATTTTAAATCATATTAATCTTTTGATATATTATTTTTAATAAAATTTATTATATCAGAGAAAATATTAATAAATATAGAATTTTTATACAGATAATCACATTATTTACATTATTTCCAAATTAAAAGACATTAAAACAATGATATTTTTTAACTGATTAAATATGATTAATTTATTGTTTGCTAAGAATTCATAATAGTTTATACCACATCTTTTATAATAAATATATATATATATAAAAAGTAAATAATAAATGTTGGTGAAGAAGTATTCAAGTTAATATTGTATTAATATTGTAATAATTATGTCACGATTGAAAATTATATAACTGAAAAATTCTTGATTTCATGTGCAAATGAGATAAATGTGAAATAAATAAAATTAGATGCGAAAATTAATTAAAATTATCTTTGATTATCTACAAAAATCATTTACGATATACACTAGAAAATAATATTTTGAAATAACGTTTAAATAATAAAAAAATAATCTTGGTTTGTAATTAAATTATTTGATTAAAATACCCACATCGATATTAAAATGGTGAAGTTAATCACACAAGGTTTAAAACGATATAGAAGAGTTGTCGCAATTGTAATAAATCTTCATTTTTCCAACTGATTTCCCAAAGGAAAGCTACCTACAATGGAAGCTAACATTTTTACTTTTGCTATTTAATTTTTAAATTGTTGGAAGTTAATAAAAATGGGTACTAACTAATGCACTTATTCAGAATGATATTTAACTTCATTCAGCTCTATTATTGTGAATAAACACGACCAATGTTATATAAAATTGTCATTACGTATTTTTTAATTTATGGATTGTTTTCTTTGCTTATTTTATTTTACAATATTAATATTTTTAAATTAATTAGTAAACTGTATTTTTCTTAGTATAATTAAAAATACGAATCATTTTATCAGGAAGGACAAGTATGAAACTAAATCAATCGGTTACCATTGTTTTAACATATTAAAATTTCGAGGTTTGTTAAATGTATCTGTTATCACCTCTTTTTTAATAAATATATTTGTTTGTAGATTATAAAAGAATTATCCTAATAATGATTTTGTAATATGTTTTTTAAATCAAATTAAATTAAATTACTTAAAAATAAATTACTATTTATGAAACTTTTAAATAAATATTAATTGCATATTTAGATATAATTTTAAAAAGTTCATTCAAGAAAAATTTGAACTGAATCTTGTAGTATGGGACTATTGAAATTTTTTTATTAAATAAATTATTTATTGTAAATAGAAGATTCTGTTGAATTAAATTACTTTGTAAATTAATTTTAAAAGTATGTTTGATACATCTTATTCAAAGAAATTTTTATTTTGATACGTATAATGCTACAAAACTAAACTTCTTTTTTTCTTTTTTATTAATTTTATAATGAAACCTTTTGTTATAATATAATAATAATTAAATATAATATAATAATATGATAATAATTTGTTTATAATATAATAATAATAATATTATATGTCTCTTTTATTCCACATAAAAAATTTCTTGTAAATGGTCATGTCGATTAATTTTTAAAAAAATTTGTCAGATTTTTTCTTATACATTTTTTCTTTTGCATGCTCATTATACCTTATTTATATGCTATTTGATATTGCAAAAAAGTTACATTAATTTTGCACTTAATATTTTTTTGTATACATCAATCAAACATGCATTTGAAAAAATTGATGATATATGCAACTATTTTTACTATTAAAAACTTATTAAGAAGCAACTGTTTAGTATATAATAATATTCTATTCCATGTATAGGAAAGATTTACGATATGGAAATTCGAAGAATTCATGTGGTCATTGGTTGTTTAATATTAAAAGTTTTTCGTAAATGAATGTGAAATACAAAAATACATATCGAATTTCTATAAAAAGTTTTCACATTCGTTTTAACAAGTTTTATTATTACGTCATAATTTATAAGTGATAATAATACAATTATATTCCATGTACATGAAAAAAATTGTTTATCATAATTTTTCAGTTTTTTTGTAAAATAAACAATATTAATCTTTTATATAATCTTGAAAAAAATGACTAAAATCTACACAGTTAGATCTGTTAACTAAATCGAATATTTTAATATTTTTTATTCATGTGTGTATTCACTTAAGCAAGTTAATTTAGTTGAGGCTATTAGTTTCCTCCCTTAACGCTACTAATTAAATTGATTAAATAAGGAAAGTATGTATACAGAAATCAAATAGGTCCGGGCTTACATAAATCGATTCCCTCTTTCTTCAGTGACTGTCTTATTTGTCGGTGATTTTTTAGAAATACAATTTGATCTGTACTATTTGTGGTTCCAAGAATAATTAAAAAGCACGTATATTTATCTTCTTTTCAGGGATTTTTTCTTTATATGCCTTATTTAATTCATTTATCGTAATATAAATTTCCAACATGCAATTTTATAATCGCAAGATTTTATTAGATGCACTGATATTATTATGTTGCTTCTTGATTTTATTAATATCATAAAAGTTTTTTAATTAATTAGTTTGCAATAATAAAATTGTCCTTAAAATAACACAATCTTTCTATTTAAAAAAAAATTTAATAGAATAAATATAAGCTGTTCATGATTTTTATTTCAGTCATGCAATTTAAAAAATCTTTATTAAGATATTAAATAAATTTATATTGTTTATTTAAATAATGTATGTATAACTACAAAAGCAATTAAGTTTTAAACATGAAGTACAGTACTTAGTTTTATTCGAATTATCAATTAAGACAACTTTAAAAAATTAGTCATTAAAATTTCAGAAATAAATCTGATCAATAAAGTATTCTCGCCTATTCCCGTCTGTCAACTTACGATTATGTTTTCTTTTTGTTTTCTACTCTGCATCCAGATTCGTTTTCTCGGAATAAACGCTTCTATTTCCAAATGTTTCTTTTTACAGTAATTAATTTTGTATCATTTTTTAGAAAATTTATTAAATTCATATATAAAAATAAATTTATATTATTCTAATTAATTAATTAAATTTTTTTATTGTAATTGTATTTTGTAAGTAAGTATTCTCTTAAAATTTTTATATTTCAATTTGTTGGTTTTGGAATTCAGTTTATTATACATATTATATCTATTAATTTATTGATTGGTCTGGTATTTAGCTATTTTAAAAATATATTATTAAAATAACATCTTAGATAATTTTATATATTCATCTGTTTGATGATCTTTAATAAGGGTTTTTCGAATAAACTAAATATTTAAATATATAATAAGGTCATTTACTATTTATTATTATTGTTCTGTTATATTTTATGGATATAAGAATCAATTTTAATACGTGTTATTTATTCGGAATATAATTAGTAATAGTAACAAGCTATAGTATTTCTAATAATTCATATATATTTCCATTATCTAATTTTATTATAATTTACTAGTTATGTAAGTAGTGAACTCAAATTTATTTATAAGAAGAATGATACTTAATTGATAATAATATTATGTATTTAAACATTACATATATACAACTATTCACTAATTCATTCACTAAATTTTTTTAATTTATAAAGTCTGGTTTTAATAATTAAATATAGAGAAGAATATGTGGTTGTATAAGTGAAATAATTAACACATTTATTTTTAAGTTAATAATTTATTAACTATATGTAACTACAAAAATATATATATTACAAAGATAATATATATATGCTGAGAGACGCGTGCAATAATGTCGCTTGCACATATCAAACTAATTGCGGGCGCCGTCGGGATCGAGCGTGAAGCCCTTTTTCGCTTGTTTATATTAGACTATCGCGCTACATGATATTATTTATATATATACTTAAAATCTAAATAAAAACTAAAATCATAAGTCCGACTGCACTTGGAAAATGCGGGACACCCGATCTCTTTATTGCAGTTCGAGTCGTGTCGAGTTGTCAAACTTTGGCACGTGGCGAACAATGATCGGGGCCATCGCTTACACGTGGCGAGTAATTTCTATAAGTATACGCTACAAATACATTAGATATTAAAAAAGAGAATGTAAGTTTATACATATTTATTTCATAATAGATGTTTCTCGCAACTGTTTTTAAATCTTTTAAAATTACATTAATTATAAAGGATTAGTATAGAAAGTAGTATTATAAAAAGTTTATTATTATTCACAAATATTAAAAAAAAAGCTTTTTATTTCCTTTCGTTAGACAACATTATAATTTATATATATAATCATTAAATCTGGATTTTTTACTATCATTTAAAAAGAAATAATTGAAGATTGTCGTGATAATTATTAACATAATTAACAGGCATAGAATTTTCCATGTAGATTATTATTTACGACGTTAAAATTTGTAAATATATTTTTAATTATTGTTTCTGTACTTATAATGTACTGATATTGATATGGTATTGTATTGGTATCTACATTACTCTAGTTTAAAAACTGATGTTTTTAAAAAATCCATGTCTTTATAAATAATTTTTTGTTTAGTGTTATATTAATAAGTAACATTTCCATTATATCAAATTAAAAAATAATATTTATTTGCTTATATGAAATCTAGTACTCATAGTAATTTGAATTTTTTAAGGGTTGCTTATCTAGTCATTAAAAAAGTCACCAATACTATTGTTTTAAGTTTTCATTGCCAAAAAGTTTTTTTTTACTTATTTAATATTACTAATCGACTACTTGAATAAATAATATATTAATATATATATATATATAAGTCAATCCTTAAGAAGATACCGCAAATAAAAACTTCTATCTTTAAATTACCAAGTATCAGTAAAAACTGAATCTAGATTGTATCAGTGAACTTTTTTAGTTAAAAAATGTTTATATAGTTATAATAAGACAGAAAAATAAAAGTAAAAGAGATAACATTATTGTATGCGGGGGGGGGAGAAGCACTTCGGTGCAAAATTATTTAGTCTGTACGCATTCATAGTATAATCGAAACATGGATGCATCAATTGCATTATTTGCAACAAGCCATGAGGCAAAAGCATAACATTAAAGTTATAGAGTAGTCTGTTGCTTGATATACATTTGATGGTGTTTGCATAGCGATGCAATTCACGTACGCACAAATTTGATACAGACTAATGCATATATATGTATATTTATGTTAATTCTACAGCTGCATTGAAATCTGTTGTAGTCCGTTATTGAATCTTGATGAAATCGAAAAGTTATAATATTGAAGAGAATTAATTTTTTAATAAAATTTATAGGTTTTTAATGTAAAATATAATCTTTTTACTTTTGCCTATTAAAACATCTATGACTGCAAAATATTTCATCAGGTTTCGCAAACTGTCTCTGCATGAAATGAACGATATATAAATTTTTATGAAATATATTGATCATATAAAATATATTACCAATATAAACTTACAGATTTTTACTTTCTTCTGCTTTCAATTTTATTATACGTTGAAGAAAATTTTTTAAAAATATTTAATTTTAATTGTAAAATAAATTATATTAAAATATTCTTCTATATTAATTTATTTCTATATTAATTCTGTATTAATTTGAATAATATAAGTGTAAAATATCTAGTTTTTTCATTGAAAATTGATCGAAAATAAAATCTTAATTTAAATTAAATGTTGAATGTCAATTAAATGAAATAGTTTTATAATTTCCACAAATGATCTCATATTATAAAAAATATTTACTTTACTCGACTGTAGTTATATAAAAATTAAATTTATATTAATTATGATAAATAAAATGCTTTTTAATTTTTATCTACTTATATTTTCTACCAAGCATAAAACTAATCTTTTTCCATAATTAAAAAGAATTTCTTTCGATACTTTATATTTTTATAAGTTTTATAACAAATAATTTTTATTTTTATTTTATTTGCTTTTAAGTTATAAAATTGCACAACATTTGTTATTATAATTTTTATATTTATTAAATAATTTTAAACGATACATAAATTTGTTCTCGATACAGAAAATTTCATTTTAAATATCTGTTTCAAATAATATATTTTTTTTTAATCAAAATATACGTATATTTTAATATTTATTTCGTTACTTTTATCTTTTTTTATAAAAATTTAGTGTGGTAATCTTTAATGAATATAAAATTAATATTGAAAGAATAATCGGAAAATATTATCATAATCAAAATATCAATTCCCTGTTTTTAAATCAGTAATTTTATCTTACTAGTATTTTTCAGTATCCTAAGAACCTTTATTTATTTAAGAAAAATTTATGCTGGAATTTTTATTTAGTATTATAATTAAGATAATATAATTTTGTTAAAAATAAATTGATTCTTAACACAGTCAATATTTTAATTAAAATATTGTAGGCATCCATATATTTTTTCAATTCTTTCAAATATTATATAAAAAATTACAATAAAAATCATGAAAAATAAAAATTTTGAAATCTAGATATAAATAGTAAATATTAAAAGAACTTTGATGATTTCATAATTAAGACTTGATATAATAATAAGAAGAAAAATTCCAAATGATTTTTTAAAAATATTTGTACGTAGTGCAAATATAGAACAGTATATGAAGAATTATCAATATGAATTATGAAGTTGTATTTAAATTAAAAAATAAATAATTTAGATTTATATCCACATTAATGTATAATTATAAATAAGAATACAAATAAATGTTGGAAAATAATATCATTCATGAACAAGTATTTATATAAGAAATAAGTAATTCTGATGGAAATCTCTAAAAATTTGTTTTAGATATTTTTATTTTTCAGCAAAAAATAATTTTTAGTTTTAAAATTGTTGTTATAAATAAATATGTATAAAAAGTTCATAGAGTCTAAATAGTTTTAATAAAGATTCGTTAATAAGAAGATATGATATTATTTTCCAATTAATCCAATAATTAAGTTTGAGGCTTTCAAATATTATTTAAAAAGAAAATGCTATGATACAAAATTATTACTTAAGTATGCGTTCAAGTGATTTGAAGAACAGAGAGGTGGAAAGTAATACAGAATATGCAAAATTTTACTGCCCACGTATAAGTACAGTAGGTGTACCTAAGGATATATAGGTAGGTAAATTAACTGAGTAAAAGTACATCACTCACATAATCCTCTCTTTTCATATCTCATATGGATAGCGCTCTGACGTTGCTGTAAAGCTCTTAGGTAGTTGAAGTTCGTTATTTCTTTGTGAAAATTCTGTACTTCAATGACGATTTTTTTATTAAGAACCATATTTTATTTTAAAAATAAATATGTATGTTTCTATTTTGATTTAATTTAAAAACTCTTTCTTTTAGATACTGTTTTTTTTTTTATTGGAATCATTCAATTATAAATTTACATATAAGTTAAACAAGAGGTTATGTGGCGAATGCAATTTATACGAAATTAATATATAGCATGTTATTTTTAATATTAAAATAACTTTTCAAATAAAATTGATTTAATTATGAATAATTAATGTCCAGCGATAAAAATATATTGTGACATAATTTTCGGAAATTTAATTATCAAAATATTTTAATCAAAATATTAAAGGTATTTATATGTATTTATTGAAGAATTTAAATGAATTTAATAGCTTAATCTACTAAAAATTTTATCCTGATTTAACGATATTTTTAGAATTAAATAAAAATATTAAAATCTTTAATATGCCAAAAATAATATTACTAAGTGTTTTAAAAGTAATTTCATTAAGTATTATTTGATAATATCATTCATATGTAAATTGATTTTCATTAATAATAAAATTTAAATATTTAAATTTTTTTTTGTGCACAAAAAAAACTTAAAAAATAAAAATCAATTATTTATTCATTCAATAACTTTATACAAAGAGATATAGCTGAAAATATAAATTAGTGATTAAAAATTCAAAGAAAAATAAAAACTAAAGAATTAAAAATATGATAAAATTATTAATAGTTAATCTACAATTATCCATTAATTAACATGAAAAAATGATATCTTCTTTTTATTGAGATGCTTTTTCTGCTTTGTTAATAAACTTTATTAGTATTCTGTCAAGTACAAAGTAAGATTAAAAATTTGATAATTTCAGCTTAGTTGATTATTACTTTGAATACAAATATGAATTACGTTGTTCTAAAATTCCTATGCAAATATATATTATACGTATATTGAATCAATTTTAATCTAAATAAAATCTCTTATCTTTAAAAATTAAAATTAATTTTAAGTTTTTATTGTTAAACGTTTGATTACATTAAAATTTATTATGCAGAAAATTTTTCAAATATTATTGAATACTTAAACATGTTTGTTTTATAATTCACAATTATATTTCGTAGTTTACTGTAAATCAATACTGCTATATTTATAAACACTAATAAGTGGAAAAATTATTATTTTTATGTACATAAAAATGGCCAATAAATTTATTTATAATATAATTCATCGTAATTTCAAAAATATTTTTATATATATTAAAAAATAACATTAAAGAAAGTACTGCGTAAAATAAATATTTTCTGCGCTAATATATTTCATAATATATTATCAAATTATAATATAATAATTCCATATCGTTCATCAATGCTATTATTATTACTTTATACTTTTATAAGCAAGTGTCTACACAAGTATTTTACATCCTGGTTTTATCTTATAGTTAAATTTTATAATGACTTATTCAAATTTGCGTGTGAAAATTTGTTGACTTATCGGATGGGGAAATTTTTTTTTTTAAGTATATTGTTTTTGATTTCCATTCAAAAGTTAGTTATTTATTTTCATTTAAATTTTGAAAATGTTATTGTAGTTTTGAAATAACGTAAATTTTTAAAGATCGCAATATTTGTAATTTTTTTTTATAAATATCGATCTGCATTATTAAGGAAGGTTTTAATAAAATCTTTTAATATATTAATAACAATCTTAATTATTGATTTTTATTTTTAATAGATTCATTAATTTTACTTAAAGAGTAATTTACAATAAGGTGCAATAAACACCAGAAAGAGTGTCAAATCTTTCAAAATTTACGATTATCCATTGTGACAACGACACTAAAATATTTAGATGTTCGATAGTTATTTGATACACGTAAGAGGCCTTAATAGAGCGAATACGTAAAATGCAAGTCCCGTGTGCTGCTATTCGATCGTTTCTTCAGAGCACCAAGAAGCTAGAAACTTAGATCTGAGTCAGCAAAGAAAATGCAAGAGTTTTTGGTCGTTAAGAGGAGTCAAACAGGAATCTTCCTGCAGCTGTAGAGTTAGACACTGGGCAATCTTAGAGAAATGAGCTTTTAATTGACCATTTCGTGATTTATCCTGACCTTTACTCGAATTAACTTGGGTACTTTAACATAAAGGACCGATTAATCAGTAGCTTACAAATATTTCGTAAAAGAGAAATCAAAATGTCTATTTTAACATTTTTTTGTTTATAAGGTTTTATTTATTTTAGAATTTGATAAATTATACGCATTTAGTAAATTAAAAAATGATTAATTAAGCTATATTTGTAAAATTTTTGTTTTAATTCCGCGAAGTTATTATATATGATCATCATAAAAAAATATGTAATTATATTATTTTGACTTTAAAGCAGAGTATATATTTTCATCTCTAAAAGTTATGGCAAATGCTATAAAAATATTATAACGCTAAAAAAATTTTTTTTCGTATATTTGTATTTGTAAAATTTTGTAATTTTTTCTTAATTAGTTCGTCTTTGTTTATACTTCAATCCAAGTTCTTTTAAACTTCTTAATATTTGAATGTTTTTTAATTAAATAAGTTAAGAATGGTAATCTTTTATAATCATAAATTGTAATATTTTCTTATAAAAATAAACGTTAAAAATTGTTATATAATACGATCAATCCAATATTAACGAAAATATTACACAAATTTACAAGATAATACTATTGATTTATTGAGAAGAAGATAAACGGTGAATATAGATGTTAAAATGTTATAAAACATTTCAAAATTTTTCAATTTTTAATTGTCTTGATACTCACTAAAGTTATTCAAGTTTGATTTAAAAAAACTTACTTTTCATATGATAATAGAATATTAAAAATATTTTTTTTTAAACGAATAATGTAATTGTTTTGAGTATTTTTTTATAAACTTAAAATATTACTTCTATAAATCAAATCAAATCCCTATTAAAGCTGATGCCAAAAATTAAAGATGAAATTTCGTATGACGAATAGCTATTTTAATTTGTTACAACAACAAACAATAACGTGAGTGATAAATTAGTCAAGTTTTAATCAATACATTAATATGAAAGTAATTTTTAATTAGCATTTCTTGAAATTATTAAAATTATTATTATTATAGTATTGTAGTGTTTTTAATTTTATATACTTTATTTTACATGTGTACGTTGTAGATTATTATTTAGCATTTTAAGAGGTACCTATGTTCTAAAATATCTATTTAGAACCCGTGGTTAAGAGATGAAAAATGGATTAATATTATTATCGTGATACTCTCAATCAATTTAAGAAGGATTGATTACGTTAAGAAAGAAATTAAACATTCATTTAAAATACCATATTTTTCCCTAGTGCTTAATAAAATTTTCAATTAATAGTTGAAGGATTTCTATTATTTCTTTTTTATAATTAAACATTTTCTTCAGTTTTTATTGCAGAATTATAAATATTTGAATGGTCATAAAAGATCGGCCTTTTTAAGGAAATGAATTTGAAATAAATGTTCTTGATGTTTGCTCAAGTCAACGATAAAAATATTTTATAGAATAATTTTTAGATAGATGTTGATATAATTAACAAAATTATAGTGCGACTCAAAATCATAAATATCTTGTTATAAATATCAATATATAATTATATATGTCATTTTGCATTTCTCTTAATTCTATATGTGTTACATTATCAAAATAACAATTGTAAAATATTGTTATAGTGTTTTAAAAAAATTTTTAATTAGAAAAGTATAAATGAACTTTATTAAAATTTAACATCTGCAAAAAAATTTCGCGAAGTCTTTAATTTTTTTTATCTTTTGCTTATATTAATCTAATAATAAAAAATATTAATACTTCAAAATTGTAATTTAAGGTCAGATACATTTAACAATCATTCAGTTTTATTATATTTTGTATAACCAACGGCGTGTATTATTCACTATGTGTGTGTGTGTATGCGTGTGTGCACGCGTGTACTTGCATGCATGAGGGAGCTCCGCATTTGTGGACGTACTCTGCCAACTTCCAACTCAGGGCATAAAATTGTCGAAAGTATAAGTAAAAATTTAGAAATTGTTTTTTGATTCAAACTAAATTTTATTTTAAATTTAGTTATAATACATTGATTTTAAATAATAAAATTTTTTTTATAAAAATAATAATATTTAAAAACATGTTTAAATATATTTATGTAGTGTTTATATAGTTCACTAATATTTTTATTTTTGATATAAAAATACTTATTCTTTACAATTTTAAATATTTTATTTTAGCTTAGGTAATGTATTATGTAAACTACATAGTTTATTTACCTATTATGCAATAAATTTTTTTATAAATTTAATAATGTTACTCAAAATAAAGAATTGTTCTTAAAATAATAAGACAATTATTATAATTAATGTTTGTAAATATATTTTGAATCGAAATAGTATTTGAAAAATAACTGCTCGAGCTAAAATTGCAATTAATTTGTACCTGCAGCTTCTAGATATTGATGCAATTTCTCGGTTATGAGACGGAAAAAATCCATTTTCATTATAAGATCTTTTATATTAATTATTTATCAAATACGCGCAATAATTTCATATTTTGTATATGAGAAAGAATTTTTAAATTGAAGTTGTTAAATGACATTCAAATAATGGCATGGTTAAGAAGGTCGCTATCACAAAGTTCCTTATTTTACATAAAGAATGACAGCATAGTAATCATACAATGACT
Source organism: Platyscapa corneri (assembly GCA_018907185.1). Lineage (NCBI taxonomy): Eukaryota > Metazoa > Arthropoda > Insecta > Hymenoptera > Agaonidae > Platyscapa > Platyscapa corneri. The sequence goes on from JACCHW010000083.1 coordinate 517,695, forward strand.
ATACGTGTGTAGTATGACTGAGTGTATATGACTATCTAGGTACATTGTCAGATGAACACTCAGCTGACAATATGTCGTAGCGTGTAATATGCAAGTGTAGAAGAGATTATTCACGTTTTAAATATGTGAAGGTGACGGAATATATTTATCAATCAAGTGTAGTAAATAATTTTTATAAACAGATTAAAAATTTTATAACAAATTTTCTGTATTATAACTATTTTTTATATTCCTGAAGCATTAAAACTACATTTTTTTTAATTTTTTTTTTTTTTTTTTTTTTTTATTAAAGAAATTAATTTTTTTATAATTAAATATTCTATTAGATTTTTTAATCGATTGTTACATGCATACAAAATTTAAATCATGATAAAATATTCTTTTCATTATAATAGACGTTATGTGCAAGATTTAATCAAAAAGAGATAAACTTTAAAATAAAGATATTGAATATTTAGTGTTTCTCACACTTTTATTTCCTAGATTCATGCGAAAAAAATCCATTTAAATAGATCCGTATTGTTGATATAAAATAATTTCTGTATATCATTGAAAAACTTAAGGTAATCATTGTTTCGTTACTATGCAAGAAAAATGATATAATGTTTTTAACGGCACTTGATTATTATGAAAATGGAATCTATTTAAATGCGTATATGATCTATATTTTAATGTTTTGCATAACTTATGAGGTATTTACTTTTTTCATTTAATAATAAGGAAATCTGATTTCTCATAGCATATTATGATATAATTGTAAAAAAACTATTATAATAATGAAATATTTTTCATAATCATATTTCAGAAATCTATAGATAAAAATATACTGATTAAAAATATATTCTTGTTTACATTTATATATATTTTTCTTTCTTTTGTTATATAAATTTTTGTGATTATTGATTAGGTATTTTTAAAATAAGTTAAATTAAATTATATTAAAAATTTTTGTATCTATTTAATTTACAATATCAATTAGAACATTAACAAAAAGCAAAGAAACTAACAAATTCACCGTTTGAAGATTAATAGCTAATAAAAAAGTATTTGAGCTTAAATTATATTTGTCAAATTATGTACATTTAATAAAAGACAAATTTTTTAAATATAGTTATTATTTTCCATCATTACAGAGATTAATAAATTTTATTCTTTAAACATCTTTTAATCTAATATAGAGTTCATTATAATTATTATATAATTCTTATATACCTAAACGAATTGGTGATTAATTTAGATGAAAACAGTACATATAAAATGAATAAAAATATTTAAAGTGTCAGTAAAAGAATTTACCTTATTTATGTCATTATAATTAATATACTCTATTCATAAATATTAATAATACTTTATTCTTAATGAAATTGAATTTTTTTCTGGAGTAACTAGAGCACAAGTAGAAGGATTAATCTGAAATTTTATTTTGAAATATTTATTCTATATTTGTCGAGTTTTTATATCTTTTTATACTATTATGAATAATGAGGAATTTATTATTTAGTTATATTGGTAATAAGTTACGTTGTTACTAGATGAAAACTTGCTTATAAATATCAAAATAATTAGGGTTATTGTCAGGACATATTAAATTATTTTTAGTTCAAATAACTGAAAAATTTAAATAATTTATTTATTCTTCTTTTATATTATATAATATTATTGTATAAACAATCAGAATTTTATTCCATTTATGATACCAAGAAAAAAATACGCTATATTTATCATAAAAATATGATTTTTTTTAAAAATACAAAGTATATTAATATTTCCATTTAATAAAGATAAAAAACCAAAAAATTTGTTTAAAGATAAAAACAAGGAATTATTTCGATTTATATTCATTAAAAAACATAAATCCACATAAGATTATTTTAATTTTTTTCACTAATATATTTTTATTTATTACGTTTATATATATATAATTCTAAAATTTATAAACAAAATATTTTATATTTTTTAATTGGGTCGACAGAAAAGTGTTCATTATAATTAATATAGATCAGAATTATATCTGGATTATTATGTAAGTTTTATTATATACGAGTAATTCGTTGAAAACAGTGAGTCGAATACTTTTTTCCATTGCAAAAATTTTTAAATTGATGAAATTTTATTAAAAATAATTTGACAATATACGATTTTTTACGCTAAGTATAACAATATCATATGGTATTTAGTTTTAACAACAGATATAAAATATGTATTCTTTCATTTCTTTAAAAAATATATTATAAAAATGTTTCTTTATTTTTTTATATTTATTTCAATATATAAAATTTAAATATTTATGTGATGATTAATCAATTAAAATTTTTATAAAAGATATCAGTATAGTTAATAATTAATTTCTGATTATATTATGGAAGAGAAAATTAATTTTGCTCGTAAAGGGTTATCTGCATTAAATTTTTTATCGATACAAAATTTAAAAATTTGAATATTTATAATAATTAGAATAATTAAATTGTTAATATTATCACTAGAATGATAAGTAAATCTAAAGGCTTAAATAAGCGAGATTTTCAAATAAGCAAGTTTATTTTTTTTCGATCTAAGTTTATTTTCTACGTTTTAACTTAAAATATCATGAATTATATATAAATATAAAAAAGATCTGATAAAAAAATAATTTGAATTTATTCTAAATTACAATAGTCGATACAATATTCTAAATTATATTTAAAACAACATTAATTGCCTTATAAATAATTAAAACAGTACAATGATATAATTAAAAAAAATCCTACATTGAATTTAATTGATTCAATAAATTAATTTATTTGTATGAATTAAAGATATTTCAATGATTAAAGTAAATATTTAAATATTGTTTTTAATAATTTGAGAATCGTTAAAAATTTTTAAATAGTAATTCTTTAGAAAATATTTTAACAAAAAATATTGTTTTAAAAAGATTAGCTCGTGAGTTACAGGCATTTATATAAACTTACATTTAAAAGTAATACACCATATGATTAAAATTTGAAATAAAGTGAGTGAAATTAAAAATTATTAAATAAAATTTTTTTATTGGTTGTCATCCTAACTATTATTAACGAATTTGGAAATAAATAAATTTTTTTCTACCATTTTTTAACTATAACAGGTATATAAATAGAATAATATTTAAATTATAATTACTTCTCAAGATATAATAAATGCTAATTAAATTTTTATATGTAAGTTAGTAGATTAAGAGTAATCTCATGCATTTTCTAGATTTATTTGAAAATTCTACGCAATAGTTACTTGAACTTTGTTCATACTTATTCGCCTAGTTTATAGAATTTATTTTTCCTATAGTATCGTACAAGTAGTATTATAAATCATCGACGTTGAAAGTATATAACTATAATACCCATTACTCGATCTTTTGACCAGGAAATCCTTTTCTTTTTTAGTTATATGTTTATCTTAGTTTTCATATAAATAAAGTAAAACTGATTACATTGAAAATAAGTTTATTTTAGGTTTTTTACAATTTACAGCACATGAATAAGAATAATTTTATTTATTCATAAATTTATAACGAATAATATTGAAAGAAACGATGAAATACGTACAAAATTTGTAAAGTAAAAAATTTACAAAACAAAAAAAATATATTAATATAATTGTAGAAATTAAAATAATATTTATATAGATAAAATATAAAAATTAAATTACACTTATTATTATAGGTTAATATTTTAGTTATCAAAATAGTTACGTAATAACAATAATATCATTAATATTATTATGGATAATTATCATAAAGTTTCAATGAAAAATATTCTTATATGTTGTTTATTATTATATGAATTCTAGTACGTCATAATTTATATGTATTAATAATTAGTTCGGTTCAATAATTTAATAAATTTTTCAGTTTTTAAAAAATTGAATTCAATATTTAAAATAGAATAACTTTCTATGAAATAAAAATTAGGTAAGTGATAAAAACATTAGTAATCAAGGAAATGTAAATTCTAGCAAATATTGAAATAAAATACTATAAATAATTATTAAGTAATAAATATAAAAAATTTATGTAATTAGTTTATTAGTTCTTGTAAAAGTTATACATAATTTGGAAATATGAAAATTTTTATTTTTACATTGATTAGCCGTTTTTCACTCAGTTCATGACGTTTAATCTGCTTAAATTTTTATATTTATATTATTGTTTTAAATAATATTAAAAAGAAACTGTTAATCACCTTCACGAATATTATTTGAATAAACGCAGAATTAATAATACAAAGGTGTTGAGAATTATTAAATAATAATTATTTTCAAAAATATTAAAGGAAAGGATTATATAAGGTACATGTAAAATAAATAAATTATTAAGCGTAAAAAAGAGTTTTCTATAAAATTTATAGCAATTTATATTTATGATTTTACTATACTTATGCTTTCATTTAAAAAAATCTTATTTATAAAAATTTAGTCACATTTTTAATACTTTAATTTCCATAAGTCATAAGAAGAGGAGGTTTCGTCGAATATTAAATATCTTGATCTCATTGTGTCACTATAAATTGTCGTGTTTTCTCATAAGAAGTTATTGACCTTCTTGAATTATAAATAAAACAAAGATGAAGCATATTGTACTGTAATTTCAAAATTGAATCAGAAATTTTTTATTACTTCTGTTATGTTAATAAGTTTTTTATTTATTAAATCAAGATAAATGTATTTGTTCCACATATTATTCCTAATTATGTTATAGCATTTTTTTAAAGCAAATGATTATTTTCTTAGATTTATGCAAATCATGTATTTGGTCAATAATTCTTAAAAATTACTGAAATAATTAAGTATTGAGAACAGTAATATAAGCTTTTAAGTGCTTTTTAATTCTTGAGTTTTTGATAAATTAATGTAATTTTATTGTAAAATAATTATTTATATAAAATTTAAAAAACTTATTTTGTTACTATAATAAATATTTATTATATTTATGCAAACTGCAAATCGGGAGTATAGAAACTATTTTAAGCTTCTGGAACCAGACTGTTTTTAACAATTATTTTTAAAAATAGTCATATAAAAACAATGTTTACCAAATTCATAGTTATTTGTGTAATAATAATAATTTAATAGATTTTACTAGTATATTTAATGACTTGAACTCGTCATGCACTATTATTATTTTGAAGATATTATCTTATATTATTTGTGTATCAGTTATACATTGATAGTGAAAAAGCATGTTCCGGTATTTATAATTCTATCATTTTTTATATTTAATGTTTAAAAAAGAATTAAATGAAACGAAAATTGAACGTAAAGACTGATATAATTCATATTGCTTAATACTTTATAGTTAATATATTGCTTTTTAAAATTTAATTACAATAAAGATATAATTATAAGAAATATTTTATATTTTAAAGATTTGTTTTATTGATCGACAAATTCAGTAACAATATATTTTCTTGTTGAATCTTCTTAGTACAAATTTTTAGTAATATATATATATATATATATATTATAGATATATATAAATATTTTGGATTTCAGAACTGTAAAATATGGTCGTGAAATCTATTAGTAATTTTTTAACGGCATCATAAATGTGATTTCTTATATAGACGATGTGATAATATTTATAACAAACTGACAATCCCCAAATGACTCTTTTTTGTATTACTCGTCTTTATTAGTAACATCTAATTTGGGAGATATCAGTTTTAGTTTTATTTTTTTCACCAACTAAAATTTATTATTCTACATTTTATTATAAATTGTTGTCCTCTGACTTTATTTTTCTTTATTACTAAATAGTACCAATTACGAGAAAAACATTTATTTTTAAACTGTCACAGAAAGACAATTATCTAGAAACTGATTAATGAAAAAGTTCATGAAAGTTGATGAATGAGTCCATCTCCCCCTCTCTCTCTCTCGAAGTATTTTCGATTACTCACTGAAGCAAACAATTGATACCATCACCTTTAGAGCGGAAACATTTATACGATAGTTACGGAAAGCGTTTTTTAACAAGAATAAATTAGAGATTGGAGAAAGACCGAAGAGCGTAAGAGGAGAGTTCGAACGTCAAGTGAAACTCGCGGAGTCGAAAAAAGCTAGAAAAGAGGTCAAGGACCGTAAAAGCCGGTCGGGCTGCAGTTAATCATCTACCGGACTCCGCGGCAAAGCGCGGATCGAGTCGTTCCGCAGCAGAGGGAAAGCAGCAAGCAAAAGCAACAGCAAGCGGTCATCACCTGATACTCGTAGTCCGGATACTCGGCTGGAACCGCCTCGTTGCTCTTGGCGCCACGCTCGCCGAGCGTGAGTCCGCGTGACCCGGTGATCGCGGAAAGGAACGTCAGGACCGTGGCCAGGGCGATAAGCGAGCCCGGGAACTTCATCTCGGCGACGAGCGCCCGAGGGAAGGTTGTCGAGCAGCCCCGCAGCCTCCCTCTCCAGAGCCCTCGCGAGCGTCAAGGAGCAGTGGATCCGCTGCCGGAGAATTTAGCGCGCCCTTTCATTAGCTCCGAGCTGGCCGAGGTTCAGGGCCGATTCGCTCGGCAGTCTCGTCAGGATCGCACCACCCTTCCTGCGAGTCGTCCAGTGCAATGTGTCGGAGTCGCCTATTTCGCGCCTATATACATGCCCATGTACGCGCAGCTCGCAGCCATGGTGGGAGAGCGCTACGCAAGCGCGCCCGAATCTTCGGGGCTGTTTACCTTGGCGCTTTCGCGCTGCGCTCCACGCGTTCTTTAACGATCGGCTCGGACGCCCACGCGCGCAACGAGTGGTCGCCGAGTCCCGATCATCGGTGCCTATCCCCGACAGCGCCCGGATCTCGCTGATGCCGCTGATCTTGGGGACCTGCGGCTGCCGATTCCCTCGGGAGCCCCAGCTCCGTTTGCGCAGGAGCAAATCTTGTGTTCGCGAATCGACCACGTCACACGCGCTGCTAATTTGCAGCTGTCGCCTGGATTTTTGTGTCAGCCTCTTAATTGTCTCGATGGCACGGCAGTGGCGCTGTTTAAGCTTACTCCGGATATTGAGATTGACTGATGTAGCAATAGTCGCGACGGAAGGAAATCTGCTTGATACGCAATTGTTTGGCAAGTTCGATGTGAACACTCGTACGTCAGTTGGGAAAAATTCTAACTGCGGCTCATCTCGATTTTACAGATATCAAATTAATTCTCGTCCTGAGTAATGCCGATCGTCAGGGCTCTATCGATACACTTGTTTTTTATAATTCAAATAATTCAACCAGGATTATTTCGCCTAGAAATGAGGTATTGATGTGTTTAAAAGCAATCTATGATTAGCATGTATTGTACAAATCAGACGAATAATAGAAGCGAATCTTAATTAAATATTCGTTCGAAATATTATTGGAACAGTACGGACTCCTACAGTTTACACTAGTCGTCGGTTTTACAAATATAACCATCGCGTTCGTTTCGAATTTCGAAAATTTTCGTTAATCTTATCATTCTTTTATATTCTTCAATTAAGTTTCAATGGAATCAGGTATAGTATGGGGAGACACAATCTTATATTTCATTTCGTTGTAGGAATAGGAGTAATGATATCGAGATATTTTACTATGTATTAACGGAGTAAAAGTGCCAATAAATTAAAAAATAATATTTACGATAAAGTTTAAAAAAAAAATAGAAATCTTAGAGTTTGATCGATTAATCTACATTTATAACGAACCATACACCTACTTTGTTACTTGACTCATAATACATATAAGCTTTATCATAAATTTATGTACGTTTTTGCTTTCAGTGTCAACGTAATATATTTAAAATATTATTACAAAACTCGTAAAAATAAGATTCAATCCAATTAATATTGTAAAGTATATTATTGTTCTTTATAAAAACATATCCCTTCTTGAATTTTATTGGTGTGGCAACAATTTAGCGATAATATGACCAATATTTATAAAATATAAAATTTCAGTTTTTCAACTAGTAATTATTTTACCAAATAAAAACAAAAATCAATCAAGTATTCACTGATAAATAATATATATCTCCATTGTGCATTGTTCCTGTTTTAGAGATGTACTTTCAATACATCTAGCAACAATGTTTACTAATTACTTCCTTCATTGCAAAACTTTTATTTATAAATACAGTTAGTAACTATCTAACCTCGCATTCAAATTATTATCGCACTTCATCTTATAATTCATGTCTATTGTATTTTATATATTCATATATATGCATATTATTTATTCTTAAACTATTGCTTAATTGATATCCTATTGTGTATGTTTTACACGGCATTAATAATTATCGCGTGTTATTAAAAAATACTGAGGAAGTTGGAACATAAGTCGTCCAAGACAGCTTCTATCATTAAGTGCATGCTTTGAGTCATGAGTTTCGATGAAAATCCGGAAAATGTTTTCTAGTAGTAAAATTATTTATTTATCATCATCAATAACATTATGCATTTATACTTTTGGAGGCCAATAATATTTTCTATTTTTTTTAATTATTTTTAAAACTATTTTACTGTATTTATTTTATATTAATTTGTTACAAACAAAATAATAATAATTGAAAATATTGAGGTTTGAATAATATATTTGTTAATTTTCATGTAAAAAAAATAAAATAATCTAAATCTAAAACTTTATTATTAATGCATTTAACAACCTTTTCTTTATCCTAATTTTGCCTACATAATTATTTTATTACATAATTTTAGAATAAAATTTTATGCACAAGCTTTTACTATAACTTTCTATCATTTAGAAAATTATTGAATTTGAACGAGTATCTAGATGTTACTGCTTATAAATAATTAAAATTTAATCATTAGTTAAAATAGAAAAAGAAACGGAAGAAAAGCAACTACTGTAAATAGAAATTCCTGAACTCGTATGAAATTATAAATACTATAAATTTAAAAATGACATAAAAAAGAGTGAATTTTGTTACAAAAGTTTTTTTACTCTAATAATTAAACTCTGATAATTTTTACTCTAATTAGGTGGAAAATGTAAAGTTCAATAAAATAAGTCTTTTAAAAATGAAAACTTACTAGAATAAAAACAGGAATATTCTTTAAACTATATCACAAATTTAAACATCCAATTGAGAAAATTACAAGAATATTGAAAAATCAATTTTAAAAATATAGTTTCGTTAATATATGTTATACCAATGACTGTTGATCGTGAAAGCATTAGATCGTTCCCACATTTTAAAATACAAAAGAATTGATCTCTCTATACTTGACGATAAATTAAGAAGATTAAATTCAGTGAATGACTAGTATGCGACGTTTTTAAACAAGGGAGATATTAAAGAGCAGAGCAAAAATAGCTGCAGCGACAAAAAAGCCACTCTTCTAGAGACTGCATCGTGCATTTGATACGCGCATGGATGACATCCAATGCTAGGGACAGTCCTCGTTTGTGTACGTATTTAATACAGATGCAAGCACACATCGATGTGAGTCCCAAGGGACCTCAATGAGACGTGCGTTGACTTCTCAGATCGAGACGTTCCTTGTACCGAAGGCAACATAAAGTGCTCAACAGCGAATGCACACCATTGAATAAAATCGCAAAACATCGGGCAAACGAACTTAAGCAATCCAAATAGCATTAATTTTCAGCATAATTTTCTTCAGCTACGACTTTGTTATTGTCAAGCACTCTCGAACAAAATGACAGACTCTAACGCATTCTTTCTTCCATTAGTGACTCACACGACCAGTCTGTATGCAATTAACGAATAAGGTAGGGACGGTTTTTCATTTTTTTTTTAATTTCTCTGAGTCTCTATAGCCACGTGAAATGCGACGCTCAAATCACATGCTTAATGCGGAAAACCGGTAATTTTTCGTTGCTACAGGATAAAGCTGTTTAATTTATTCGTATGTATAGTACTTAAATTTCGCCGACAAAGCATTAAATATAAACTAATATATATTAAAATAGAGTAAATCTAACACAACCGATTAATTTTTTTATATTATCCATTAATTCATGAAATCATCGGGTCGAATTTCGAATACTTTTCAGTAATTTTCTATAGTTTTTTTCATAATGCAAAAGTCTCATTTCATTTCCTTTTTAGGTATCAATTTTCAAATTATTTTAAAATTATATCATTGTAAAAATAGAAAAATAACCTGTAGACGTACGGTGTACTTAATAATAAAATTTTTATTATAAAAGATAACAATCCATCAACTTTTTTATTGGAATTGTTTAATTAAGATGATAAAATTGGAAAACAAAGAATTTTACTTAGAAGATTTAAATGTAAAATAATGATTAAATCATTTTTCAAAATATTTTTTCATTTTTTAAATCATATAAGATTGAGATTAAATAATATAAAATGTATCCAATTACATTTTGAAGAGTTCAGGTGAACTATTTTTGTGAATAATTGACGCAAAATAAATTTTAAAAATGTCGATTTAGTTATAAATCATATTAAAAATTATAATATGTATTTCGAAAAGTTTAATAAAAATCTTAATTTGGAAGACTGGATCATAAAACTATATATAACCGCAACATAGCAGGATTGAATAATATAATGCCAAGTTTAAAATACCGAGACTATGAAGGTATGAACAAGTTGACAATACGTATTATAAATGTATTTTGAATAATTTCTAGATCGATTAGTAACATAACTGAATTTATTTCGTGATCTGAAATTTCTTTTATTTATATTTTATGATGTAAAATCACTGTCTGACCCAACATAGTCATCACTACTTATAGGTTGATTTTAATAAATAAATAAATAAATAGACAATTATAATAACAAAAAAATGTAATCGGTACAAATGAAAGTTATTCAAAAAAATAAAAACTTAAATAAATATTTTTTTTAAATTAAAATTTTATTATGGTTTCATTCTACATCTGTTACATCAACTTTACTAACATCTAATTTACTCAAATCTGATACTTTACTAATGTATTAAAATAATTAATAAAATTTGTTTTCAATTTTCATTCTTTTGAAGTAATTGCACTTAATAAAAATTATTTACATAAATATATCTTACATAATCTTTGCATAAACATCTTTGTACATATAAAAAAAACTTAGCTTGTAAATGTGAAAATTACAAAAAAGACATTTAATCAAACCTTTGTATTAAAATTAAAACACTTGTCACACTAATGCAGATGCTCTTCAAATAGAATGAAAATGCGGCCAATCACTCCTTTTCCCTTCATGTGTGACTGTAATTTGTAGTGTTTATCTAATGGAAGAATGTCTAGAAGCATGATTTCATTGCCTCGTGTTGGAGGTTTTCCGGTAATTAGTAAATTCCAAGAATTCCCTTTTGTTGCGCAATTGATATGCAACTTATTCGAAAATTCAATGTATCAAATATAATACAAAAATTTAATTAGATCTATTTTTAAGCGGATCATGCTTTGAAAAATTAGTTTTAAGAGTTTTAAAATAAGTTAAATCTGCACCTATGGCACGTATTTTTTGTTTAATAAGCCTACCGTTTCTCAAAGTAAAATGGAGTAGTGTATTTCATATTAATTTTTTTACTAACACATATATTAATTATAATTTTTACAAAAGTAGGAACATTTCTATAATGTTCTCTGTTATAAGCATAAAAATACTGCATTTTATAATATATGATTTAATTACATAATTAGACTATAGGAAAAAGTAAAATTTATAAAGCTAATCTTAGATCTATATCTAGATGAAGTTTATTTAATCAAATTAATACTTCTTGAATTTCTGATTGATTTATAAAGTATAAGTTTCTTAAAAATTACTATTTGCTTATTATAAAAATAATTTTATTATTTAATATTTAAATTGAATTTTTTTTTTAATAATTTGTTTTGGAATATAGAATTGAAACAAAAGTATTTGAAAGTAATGAAACATATTTGCATCAGTTTCAGTGTTAGATATTCTTAAGTTCTATTATGATTTTAGATTAAGCTTATTTTGTTGTTGAATACTTTTGTATTATATTTATTTTATTTCAAGTACAATAAATTATTATATGTAAAAACTACTTGTGTAATAAGAATGCAAATAAATAACTCAGTTTTCTCGTATAAGAAAAATTCAATTCACTACGTTACAAAGTTTCTTTTGTACATTGAAATTCTTATAATATATACATTTCTTAAATCAAAGTTAACTAATACTCATAAATAAAATGTTTAAGAATTATAACAGTTAGTAATAATTATTATCATATAACTTTTTCATTAATGTGGATTTTTTAAAACAAATTACGTTTGTTCAATGGAATATTTTTCTGATGAATTAGAATTACTTGTTTTTACTAATCAGATTGCATGTCTACAACAGTAGTAGATGTGGGCAAGTGATAAAACAATAATTTTACTTTTTAAAACTTTTTTTTATAAATTTCAATTTTTTCGAAGTAATGCGTACTAGATTCAATTTTTTTAAATTTAGTATGTTTATCGATTAAATTAAAACATGGATAATAATTAACTATTTGTATATTTTATGGTTCCCCGTTGTTTTCAATATTATCTACCGTAATTTATTATTATTAATATTGTTAAATCCGATTATATTATTTACAATTCATTATAATTATAACACTTAAGGAAATACATCCTTTAAGTAATGAATTATAACACTTAAAGAAATACATCCTTTAAGTAATGAATATATATGATATAGAAATGTAAATGAATTTCTTTATTTTATGTTTATATAAAATATAATAATTAATATATTTTTTTTTAAATAAGAAAAATCATTCATAAAGAATATCAATTTATACAATTTACGTTCGTAGTTAGGTATTCACGGAAATCTCATTGTTTTCTTCAGTAAACTTTACATAAATTAATAAATTATCCAAGGAAGTTCGTTTATTCATCATTTAATAAATATAATTCTAATTATGTCATATGAGTCGCAAGGAAAACAAAAAACGTTATATATGTAGTTACATATAGATAGTATGTATTACGTACGTGTACTGTCACATATAAATACACAGAGGAACAGAGAGAATAATTGAACAAATAAACCCGTATCATATTACAGTGGACATAAATTTTTTTTATCGATGATAAGTGTTAGTAGAAACTTGCAACGTTGAGTGAAATAAATACGATTGTAAATCAATGAAGCTCCGATATGTACATAAATGTGGAAAACGATAGGATAAGAAAAACAAATCAACAAAAAAAAACATGAAAAAATTTTAACACTCGTTAAAGTTGAAATTAGATTATATAATTCAATATACACTACTTTTACGTCAAATTTGATGATCTTAAAGTTGACTTAAAAAACTTTAAATGAAATTATTTTTCACTGTCTTTAATTCATTATCGAACATACTTTGCTTAACCTATATATGTATTTATTATAAGTATTGAAGCAAAATTAAATTTTTGTTCTCATTCAACTCGATATAAACAGGAGACAAAATTCGTCAATATATGAGAGTGAGATTAAGCGACTCAAAGAAGCTAAATTGCGCGTTAATTTTTATGGGTTCTGCCGTTATTGAGTAAAATATTTTCATGTAAGTGAGCTTTTCTGTATTGTGTCATAAAGCATAAATAAAATGAACCACAACTGGTCATTAGTAATTTTATAATAACAATTCACTAATTTTTATTCGTTATTCAATAAGTAAAAGATGCGAGCTTTTTAATCAATCAATTTTTTCTAAATCCAGTTAATTAAGTTTTCTAATATCTTTTTTTATTCAGGCATACTGATATAAAATGCTCTTTTAGGTTTTCACGATTATTTTATTTTCAATTTTCAATAAACGTTCATTGTGTTGCAAAAAATATTGCACGTATGTTTATTAAAATTAAGAAGAGAAAACTTGGTCTGTAAATTTGATAACATGTGTGAGAAAAATTAGAATAATTTAATTTGCAAAGTTGAAATATTTATCACTTAAAAAAATGATCATCTGTCTAATTAATAGTACCAAATATAAAACTAAATACTGTTAAAATTTTTGTAATAAAAACACGAGTGAAGAAAGCGGTTAAGTTAAATTTATTTCAAATAGAGTTGTATTTGTTTATATTTTATAAAATGTAGACTGTCTTTAGAGCACAAGCGTAAATATTTGATTTTTTAATTAGTGCGAAAAATAGAACTAAATAAAAATTGCTAGATCCGAAGAAAATGTAAGCTCAAATGCATCGTTACATCCGTAACGGGGTTCACAATTTTATAATAAATATCCAGCATAAAATGGTCGTGTTATTTCTTACAACACGATTCCCCGTAATTTAATCTTATTTCATTATTGAGCTTGACTTTACTTCATTCCTCTTTTTTTCGTAAAGGCGATAGTCTGAACGGTGAAACTCGATTTGACGAACGTTCTGCGACACTGGAAATCAATCAAAGCTTACGCGCAAATCTAGAGAACAGAGTATACGTACTCGCACCTGCGTCTTCGGGTAATGGAAAGTTGAAAACGATTCGCAGCTAAAGGCTTCTTCTAGTAGCACTTAGCCACCCGCTGCGACTGACGCGATCGACGTCCGGCGTATAGTTGAACGATTAAGAAGATCGGAAGGAAAATAAATTGGAGTAAGGTACGTAATGCTGCATAAGTATCGTCTACCGCGAGTCAGTAACCCTGTAGCTTTTCTCCTTCCAGGTCGTTAGTTCAATGACTCTCAGCACTTTTAGCTTACAAATGTTCCGTAGAAATTATCATTATAATTTAAAAAAAAAATTTTTTCGGATCTTTAATCCGATCCATAGTCTCGTTCGATTTCATTATTACAATTACAACGTATAGAAATCAAAACGTGTATAATTACAAATAAACTTTATAATAACTACTTTTCAAAATGCAAATTCGAATATTATATTATTTTACTTTCTAGCTTATGTGTATATAAATATGCAAAATGGTTTTTTATACAATAAAAATGTTAAAGAATTATTTCCTTTTATTGATTAATATGAATTTTACAATAAACAAAGCAATATTAATTATTGTTTATTAGAAGTGCAATTATTTTCTTCAAAATCCAAAATAATTTGTATGGAATTTCTAATAGTTATAAAATAAATTACTTTTATAAAAATATTGTGCGATTTGAGTTAATTTTTTAAATTATTAATTGATAGAATAATTTGTAAAAGTTTATCATTATACTGTTTCGCTATTTGAACAACCGATGTAAATTATATTTTATTATCTATCATATTTTATAATTTGTGGTCTTTATTTAACTTCTGCCAACGTCTTGTATAACTTATATTCTTTTTTTACTATTTTTCGGGTATAACTCTTTCCAAAGATTGCTGATGCAATGCCTCTCGCCTCCCAAAGAAACCCTATGTTAGTATATCATATGTACCTGGTACCTTCAATTTGTGATTGTGTTAATCATTCCGAGATTCTAATATCAGTGTTCCAGATTATATAAACTTAGGTATATAATTAATTTTCTTAAATTATTGTAAAAAAATATTAACAAAATAAAAACATTTTTTCAATCTTTAAACCTTTTTTTATCGATAAAAAAGTCATTGTTTAGATTTAATCAAGTATCACTTTTTTTAGTTTTAATTAAAATATTATTGCTAATGATAAATTTATAATAACTTCAAAAAATTTGAAAAGCAGTTAATAAATTTTGAATTTGTTAAAAAAAATGTTCCTTAAGTTTATATACACAAAAGTTAACTAAATTGTAACTAGTGTTGATAAGTGCGCTTAAGTTAAGGATTTGAAATTTCCAAGTAGTAAATAACAAAGCCTGTATACCGATTGAGTAAACTGAGTGGATAAGCTTTATCCAGATTTGATGATAAAAAAAATTGGGTTTGAATCTCAACTTAAATTTAATCTTCTACCTTTATGCGGTAAAGTTGAGTAATAAAATAAATACATACGCAGTCTTTGTTTATGTGACAAATTTTATAAATTACTCGATGAATTTCTTTATTATATAAATTGTAACCCTATTCTTATCCATGTTTGTAGTTTATTTAAATCGTGTTATTTATCTACTTGTGTATTTGTGATCGGATTTGTTTTATTTAGTTTTGTAATAAAATATGTTTTTCGTTATTCTTATACATATATTTCAATAGTTCATTAGAAGATGATGTTGTAGAAGATAAAAGAATACTTTATACAATGTTTGTATTTTTATATTTCTAGACGTCAATAATTCATGTATCGCTTTTTTAAAATAAATAAATAAATATATATATATTGTAATTTTTTATTTGAGAAATTTGTGAAAATATGGATATTTTATTAACATTTAATGTATATTTGATAATTACTAAAATTAGAGATCAATTGTCATTTCAGTCTGCTTAATTAGTAGATTTTTTCACGTTCTATAGCAATAGACTATTGTTAACCTAAACTTATAATTGTTCGAATAATCAAATACATTGTAGAAGTTTTTGAAAAATCTAATACTTTCAATAATATAACTCATGTTTATTATTATATAATAATATATTGTAGTATTTCACATTATATAATATTATTCATTTTAAAATAAATCACATTAAATAAGTATCGAATTATTAGTATTACGTAATAAAACCTTCGTAAAATAGAAGATAAAAACATATTTATAAAAAGTATTTATTAGAAAGAACAAAAATATATTAGAAAATTAATTTTATGCCAAATTTTATGAATTTAATACTTTTTTACCGATTGCTATTTAATATACATGCTATAAAATTATTTATATCAAAAACAAATTAATATAACGTAGACCGACATTTAGATTCATCCCTAATATATATTTATAGATTTAAAAGATAATTGACGTTAGTCTTGTCAAAGTCATTTCATATTTCAGATATATAAATGAATAATAGATATTATGTTTGTTCAAAATTATCATAAGAATAAAATGTATAAAGCGTTGATTATCATTGGTGCATGAGTAAAACGTAACTGATTCAAACTTACTATTTACTACAATATACATATACTTACAATATACACGTATATACAATTTGTTTTATTAAAGATATGCAAGTTTAAAAATAAAAATTTACATATTGACTTAAATCAAACGTTCTAAATAAATATTTACACCTTGACTTGCATCTAGAATCCCAATGAGTCACGCACTTAACTTATGTAGTCTAGCTAAATCTTTTGTCCTATTGCTCCTAATCTTCTTAAAAATATTATAATATCTTTGTATACCTCATTGCCGTCCTTTTTTCCATTTTAATATTTTCTTACAACCTTTTATACTTGTTGGACTATATTTCTACAAGCTTCCAAAGTATGTTTCATTGTTTATAGCACATTATTACACAATCTCCACATTTTATCCTCCTCCGGAAATTAGTCTCTATTTCTTTTATTTTCCATTTTAACTATATAGCAATAAATTTAATAATTATTGTTATTAATAACTTTAAATTTACTATTTATAAACGTATTTTATTAGTACTATATTATTGAAGGAAATTGATGTAACATTCTTATAGTGTAGTATCTGTAAAATGTTTTCTCCCTCTCAATAATTATCAATTACGAATGATTATTTAATGCAAAATATTCTATTAAAATTTTTGATAATCTATATTTTAGTTTTTTAGATTTTTCTTAATTCTATGAAAGCTATAAGAAATAATACAGTAAAAGAAAATCCACCAAATAATGGGATAATATAACAATACACGAGATTATCTGATATATGAATATACGCTTTAAAATTCTTTTAGTATATTGTATCAATTATTTTGATTAATATTTATTGCAACTTCCATAAAAAACGTTAAATAGATTTATGCATAGAATAAATAACGCGTATCTATTCGAATTACATTTTTAAATTTTACAGTCTAATTTTTACTTTACAAAGAAAGAGTTGCATATGCTCATCTTAATTTAAATTCAAGTTAATTATATTAATATTTGTAATTAAACTATTCTTTAATTTGCATTATTAACAATATATCTTCTACTTTCATCGGAGTCATTTACATTAAATTACTTTACTTTAGTAAATTAAATTTAATTTGTCCTTTATAAAGTACTTTTAAAAAGAATATGCAAATATCATTGAGCTGTAGTATAAAAATTGTCTCAAAATAAAGCGAATAAAATATAAATTTTTACTAAATATATCTTAATAATTGAAATATTTATAAGTTATTTTAAATTTAATATGTATAAGTTATTCGAATTATTTAAAATATTATTGTAAAATTTTTTTCATTGTAGAACGGAATCAAGACTAAATATAACTGTTGTTTCTTAAAACTGCGTTTTAGATAAAAAAAATATATGCTTTCAAAAATTAATGATATCTGATGCCTTATTAAGGAAACTGCATGCGTATAGTGATCCATAAATATTAATAAAGATCAGATTTTTTACCATAAAGTGAAAAGGGTGCTCTTAAAAAAATGTATTTTTTATACACCACAGTCACATTGATTTATTAATTCAATATGAGACTACTTTTTATCACAATATCCGAATTTCTATAAATGATTTTTGAAAAATTATGTAATGGTATTTAACTAATATAATTTAAAGGACTAACTCTTTGATACATGGTTGTTTGGGAATAATTCACTACATTATAATAATTAAAATATAAAAATTCATTGGAGATAAAACTTAATAATATTTAAATTCTTAGCTTTTATTATTTAAAGAAATTATTTTTATTCAAATAAGATTTTAGTTTAAAAAACGTTTGAAATAAAATACCTGTAAATAGAACAAATGGTCTATACAAGAACGATGCTTCTTCGTTTAAAATATGTGTAAATAAAGTAAAAGTAAATATCAGCTCATAGAGCTATCAAAGCTTATGGTCTCTTTGAAATTTATCATCTTTTTATACGGTTTGAAAATTTAAAAAACTTGTTCTGGGTCGCTGGTAAAAATTTTGTTTTTCTTGTGCGTCGGGCAAACTTCACATATGTTCACATGGTGTGGTTGCGACTTAGTTTTAGCCGAACTGCGCAACGTAAAGGTTGAAATTTTATGGAAATCTGCATTGAATATTAAAATCGAGAAGAACCGTTAGCCGTCTAAAAGATTATAATAAAGATGTATGAAGGAGTAAAAAGGTAAAGGGGTAAAATAAAGAATTTGAGGAAGCGAATACGTACATAAATTATAATTTCTCTTTATGAGTTAATTAAACGTACAATCAATTTTTCAAGTTATAAATATTACGTCTTTATCAAGTTATTTTAAAATAGAAGAAACTTTATTTTACGGTAAGAAAAATTATGTGAAATTAATGTATTGTATTTTATGGTATAAAATTCGCAAACGCTTCATCTATGAATTTAGAAGTTCTTTAAATAAATTATAAAAATTACTTATAAAGTAAATATACTCTTATCAATAATCAAACCATAAGTAATTACATAAATATAAATGATAAGTACCAGTAAATAAAATTTTAGTTTATAACACTACTACATTAAACTTTATAAATTTTTTAAAAATATTTATAGAATATTTTTCATTAAGTATTTTTTATTTGAATTTGTGATCCATGATGTTATATTGCTTTAACGTAAGATTTGATATACAACAGAGTGTTTGACACGAACAGTCGTTCTTAATAAATTTTTTCGGATGTGATCAACTATGATAATAAAAAGATAATTTTTAGATGAATTCAAGGATGGTGTACTATTATTTATAATTTGAGCATAAAGAGAGAAAGAGAGAAATTTAAAAATACAAATCATAAATTATTTTTTTATTTTCTAAAATGATCAAATCCATGATTTATTTAATACATTTTAATTCTTATAATTTTATAACAGTATAACTTGAAAATAATTTTATATAGTATCTATTTATTATAAAAAATTCAATACTTCACCAATTTATAAAAAGAAGAATTCTAAGCCTTTTCATTTTTATATAAAATCTATCAGAACCATCCTGGGTAATTGTAGTATGTATAATAGATATTTATAGTATTTATGATATCTTCAATTTCTTCATATTGTTTTACTCAAAATATTTTCTTAGCACTTTAATTTCAAATGTCTACATTTCTTTATTGCTATTTTATAACAAACCATGTCTTACATCTGTACAAGACAACAAATAATCTTATTAATTTAAAAATTTTTTTTTAATTTACATTACAATAAAAACATTTTTTAAGTTTATTGATAAATTAAATGTGTGAATGTATATATATATATATATTTCGTAGATGTAATTTTTTGAATTACTTTTTCTTGCTACTTTTTATCTATTATTAATAATATTTTTATTTACGTATGATATTAAATAAATCAGTGTTAATAACACATTTTAGATAACAATTCCCATAGTACAATTTTGAAGTTTCAATAATCGTTTATTTAAGTTTCATTTAATTTAATTCGAGTTTTATTTTGCACGTGTAAATGCAATTTTTTTACTATCTGCCAGTGTCTCTACGCTATGTATATAATAATACCACTTGAGTTATAGTATTTACAAAAAGTTATTGTTAGACTGGTGCTTTTAAGCTTAATCAAACTATAAAATAGCTAATTATAAAATTTGAATTGAATAAATAAAGATTAGGAGCATTACTTTGCTTTATTGATTATGAATTTCAGATATTTTAAATTAATTATTTTTTAATAAATTTTTAGTATATATATTGTAAATATAAAAGTGAGTTTATTGGTATAAATTATTATCATTCGTAATTTTGTAAGGCAAAAATGTATAATATATATTTTAGTATTTTATCATTTGGAGATCTTTTTATTTTTAAAATTAATTTTATAATTTCAGAATGATATTTTGCAAAAGATTTATATTCCCTAAAATTATTTGAAATAAAATTAGATTTTTGAATTTATATTTTTTCTAATCAAATTTATATTTTAGTATATTTTGCGAGTTTATTCCTATTTTTGTACGTCTATTCTTTTTATTAGCTCATAACAATCTACTTATCTCGTAATAAGATTATAATATTTTTCTAATCTTATTTTATCATTTATACAGGACTTAACAATTTTATTTTCGTACGCTCTATGATCGATTTTCTTCACACCTCATCAAACTATACTTCATTTTTATTCTTTTTCTTAAAACCTATTGTGGCTTTTTCAGCCTGTTTGGTCACCTTTTAATGTTGTTTCACGATGTTCCTGGTTTATTCATATTTTTACTATTTTCTAAGCTTTTGACTATTTTGAATTAGTTCATTTCAAAATTTCTAAGTTTTTAATAAATGTTAAAAATTAAATTTGAAATTTAAAGTCTTTTTTAAAATTTTAATTATTCATTAATTTTTTTTCTAAATCATTTTCTTTAATTAATAGTATATTACTAAATTTAACTAAGTTCTCTAAATATACGTTTTTTTAGAAAAATATGATCATGCTGATTTATAGTTGTATATACTTGAAATAATCCTATTATTTTGACTTTAAAGATCGCAAAACCATGGTATTATTCTTTTGCAAATAGTATAAAAATGTATTTAAAACTAAAAAAATTTACTTTTCAAAATTTAAATTAAAATTCAACAATAATTTATTTTTATTATTATGTTTATTTAGATTAAAAATAAAAAAAGTCTTAATTATCCTCTAGCTACACTGTTATATGATAAAGGTAAATTTGAAAGTATTAAAAATAATTTTTCTAAGACTGAATAAACCATAAAGGAACCCGTGACTTTATAGAATACCATACCACTATTAACAATTTTAAAGGTATTGGGATGGATAGTTTTTGAATCATTGTAGAACAATACTCAAAAATAATTTCACGTTTTGTATACAATTATTGAGGAATCAAGGCGAATCTTACTTAGCTATACTAAATTTTACTTATTTTAAATGATGCCTTAACGTATGACCTTTTTTATATTTTGAACGCAATTTCCCTTGTTTTTCAAATACTCGATTTCGATAAAGATTCATGCGATGCTTTTCTTGTCAGTAATTGATTAGCATATTTAGCGGTATCCTCATATTTCTTTTTCTAACGAAGATTCATCTTTCTAATTATTAAGTTTCATATTTAATATTTTTTAGTATTGATGGTGTAATTTATGTAAAATAAACTTATATTTAATCGTATTACATTCATAATATATAATCTTTTAGCAATAAGTAATAATAACATATCTGATTAAAATTTATAACAGATTCTTTAAAGATTATTTAAGATTTTTGAATAGTTTATTAAAAACGGTATTAATTTAAAAAAAAAATTTAACTTCATCTTAATAATTAGTGCAGAGTCAAATAAAAACAATATATTCAAAATTTTCAATGATTTATCGAAATATAGAGTATATGAATTTGTTCTGTAGTTCACTAATAAATAATATTTCTAACAACTTCTAAGATATTTATATTTAAAAATTATCATTTTAGATATTATATTATAAATAAAAATATAAATAAATTTCTCTTATGTAGTAAATAATAAAGTTATTTATTTAAATACAATAAAAAATATTTTCGAAAAAATTACATTGATGTTCATCAATGCATAGAATGCTTAAAATCTTAATTATCTTTACACTTTTTGTTCTACCAAATATTGTTTAAGATATATATTTCTGGATAAAATTTTTATTTTATTTTAAAAATGTACAATTTTTAACAATTCTAACGAAAATATCGAAGTATATATAATTTATATACAAAAAAGTTCTTTAGTGTTGCAGTATATTACTGACGTCTATATCATAGTTATATTACCTAAAGCAGTTCCAGTAAATTAAATATAAATACAGTTTTCAACAAAAATGCCAAATTTTAACTTTTAAATGATATAAATGTTATATACATTGTTATGTATTGCAAGGGAGAGGGACACAATTGAATTTTGAAGTTTGTTATCATTCTTACTAATAGAAATTCTATTCCACGTCAAAGAGAGAAATGGAGGGTGAGAAAGATAGTGCATTTATAATGCGATACATTTATAAATTTCATTAGGTAGATATATATATTTATAGATTTAGAGAGAACGCGAAAGAGAGAGAGAGAGAGAGAGAGAGAGAGGGAAATATAGAAACTCTGTGTTTCTAGTACTACATTATTGCTATCTGTCTATTTGATTCGTGTCCGAGATTTAATTTGATTTTTATTCTTTCTCGTGTCGCGCGTGATTTCCATTTAACTTCTTGTTTGTTATTACACTCAGTCAAATTTCTACGCAAGTTTTTTATTTATTGAACGTAGTAAAAGTTGCACCCGAGTGGTTAAAATTGGAGAATATGTAAGAGTTAGCGCACGTCTTGTATTCTTTTTACATTATAATAGCATCTAGGTAATTATGAAGTATTAAGTAGACTTGAGATATCAGCTATGTTCCACACTCAGGTATCAGTACAGCAATAATAAAAAGTCAATTTGTTTAGTAAATCCATAACATTTTTATAAATTTCTAAACGATACTTATTAAAGCAGTTAATAATTTATTCAATTTCAAATAAAAATTTCACAGGTGTTTTTATAATTTTATTAATAATATTTTTATACTCGTAAAGCCTAAAAAATAATTTTACTATATTAAACTCTCAAGATTTTGGCAAGTATTTTAGAATAATAAATATTTGTTAATTTTCAAAAAGATTCATTGTTAATCTACGTACAATAATAATTAAGATATATTAATAATATTAAAAAATTATTGGATATTAAAAAGCTTTCAAATTTTACACATAATTGTCATTTTTTTAAAAAATAATACTTTTCATAAAATTTGATTATCAGCACATGTTTGAATAATTATTTTTATAAATTTAAAAAATGCTTAGAAATTATTTATAACTTTATTTGTTTTGTTCATTTAAACATTTATTAAATTACGTAATTTATGAGTTTATTACGTGAACTTTTATTGTATTAAAGTTTTTATAATGATTTGTCCATCAATATATCTCTTAGTATTGACATTTTAACATTTCATGACTGAATTATACTTTATAAAAAATAAATCTTTATTTAATTTTATTTTTATTACTATTTTCATCATGATACGTACAGAAAATAAATAATAAAACTAAAACGAGAAATGTTTGCACTAATTACACAAATTTTTTTAAAAATTTATTTAAATACTAGTTTTACTTTCTACTTTACTTAATTCTTATGTTAACAAATAACTATATTTCCAATTAAAGAAATTATCGTAAAAATGTCCAAAAGTATTAAATACTAAATTAAGAAATTGAGCATAGATAAATAATATTAAGAATGATATGAATAAATGTAAATAAACATATTCCTAACATCAGCACTTATATATAAACTTAGACTTTTATTTAATTTAAAGTTGCATGACTAATAATAAGAGTTTTAATATATACTATATTATATAAATAGGCATTTGATTATATTATATTACATTTTATTTTAATTAATTGATATAAATATAAAAATAAAATTTTTATAAGTAATAGCATTAAATTATTGAATTAATTTGTTGTAAAAATAAAAGCCACATAATTATATCAATTATAAATATAATTTGAATTGGAATTTTATTTTTTAAATGCTAGTTTCTATTTTAACTGAAATTGTATTATGGATAGTGATAGTACGGGAAAATATTGATTACCGACAGATGCACCGAAAAATATTTGAATTCAGCGATTAAATTATTTCATTAGTTTAATTAAAAACAACTGTACTAATTTCATTTAACTCACATTTCAAGTTTAAACCTTTTGTGTTTACCTCATCTTTCTATGTTTGATTATTGAAACTAGATACTATATTCATTATGATGACATGTAACAAAACCGTAATCGTTTCCAACGATTATGTTTCAAAAAAACGAATCCTCGTACTACTTATGATATACGTATGTAGGAGTATAATACATTAGGTATCGATTGACAAATATAGTTCTTAGTTGTAAAAATAACGACATGTTTATCACAAAAGATATTACGAATATGTTTTCACGTTTATCAATTTTTTTATTAAATATGAATGGTATATTATGTAGTGACGATTATCTTCAGGAAGAGCATTATTTATTTAAAATGTTCTAAATCGTATAGAATATATTTTTACTTACTCTACCAAGTATTTTAATCATATAAAGTAAAACTATATATATACATATACAGAGTAGACACAAAATTTAGTCTGTTTGCAAGTTACTTTAAGCATTTTTATATGGCCCTTTTATTGAAAGATTCAAGAGACCGAGAGTCAATACTTTAGCAGTCATACTTTCACGCGCTAAAAATCCTTCGAGTAAAGTCGCAAAGAAAAAAAAGTCTGGATTGATTAAAGACGTACTACAGATGTAAGCAGGGTTGACACTTGTTTACAAGGTAGTCGTAAAAAACATGAAAAAATATTGTTACAGAACAAAAGTACAGCTTCGGTGTATTTACTTTTTATATAATACATTGTAGACAGTGAACCCCGTACTCGTATAAAAGCATTTTTTAAAACATAAAATGGTGCTATTGAATGCTTAACAGAGTGATTGTGTTGATGAGAATGCAATGAAATTATGGAATATTATTTGTATATAACTCCATCTTTTAATATGACACGATCAGTCATTTTGTAGAACAACGATATTGTAGGAATTATACATACATCTAGACATTTACTGAAAATTAATATAACAAAATAAACAATTGTGGATATAACGAGAGTAAGAATCGATGACATTCCAAATTATAATTTGTTTTAATGTGACTATACAATACGGTTATTTGTAGCAATATAAATTAATAAAATGATAATTATCTAATTTTAATAACACATGACAAATAAATTTAAATAAAATAAAAACCAACCGAATAGTGCAATTTTCTTTCTTATTAAGTATTTATATTTAATTAAATATTTTTTATTTTTATTAAAAGAACCATATTTTATAAAATGAGCTTTAAACATTTGTTTACTTTTTCCCTTTTAAATTTTTTTCTGCTTTAAAAAGTATTTTATGGAAATATTATCAATTAACACTAGCAATTTATTAGCCGCTTTATTAACAGCTATTCAATAATCTTATAATGAATATATCTGCCTTGCTATTCTCTATCTACACAGTACTTTGCAAGCCAAGTATAACCATTTGAATTTATTTTTGAAATATATAATCTATTCAAGAGAATATTTGACTAAGAGAATTAATTTCATTTAATTTAATATAATTTCTTCTTTTTTATATACTAATAAATTATATTATAAATATTGCTTCAATTGAAATTTATGCATATTCATTTAGTAATATTTAATTGTACATTTTGAAAGATTTTTAGTGGATGAGTATATTAAATCCAAATATTTGAAAAAATTTTTACAAACTTATTATAAGATGTAATATTTTTATATTCACCATCGTAATTATTTAATATTTCCATATAAATGTTGAAATTAACATATTTTTAAAGTTTTACAAAACAAAAATATTTGTCATATATCATAATATTATCAAATATAGAATAATATTAATCATATACGATACAACTTAAAAAATATATCAAATTTTTAATTGCATTTTTTCATAATTTTGAAATGTCTTACCAATACTTTGAATTTTATGTTTTCAGTAAACTGACTCGAGATTAACAAATATGTCATAAAGAAAAAGGTATATGTCTATATATACATTCTTGATAATGTTGAGTACACGTATGTATGAATGAATAAGATTGCATACAATTCATCTTTTGTTATTACAATTACATCTGTTTTACAAAAAATGATCGAATAAAAATTTGTTTCTTTTGTATTAAAATATATTCTTATTTTTTTTATATTTAAATAAATTAAAAAAATTTGTTAACACACATTTTTAAATTTTTAATTTTACGTCTATTACTTATTCAGAATAAATATTGTTGTTGTTTTAACGAATAAATGAAATTTTTTATCATTCTAAGTTGAGAAGTAACACATAATTTTAAATAGTTAAAGCATGTTAATTAATATTAGTTATTGTACGATAAAAAGAAAATTAATTAGAAATGGAAAAATTCATTTATTTAATTTATTATTTATATATTGATTCAATTAAAGTAACTATCTACTTACAACTTATTTTCTAAATTAAAAATTAAATATTATATCGACTATTTTTTTAAAGTAAAATAAAATAGATTTTTAAAAGTTAATATATAGTTAGTATATTAGCATATATTTTAAAATTAGATTTAGAATTATGTCGTAGGATTATTACAGTTAATTAATTACTTTTTACTGTTCAATAAAAAATGTTGGAAAAAATTTTTCGCAAAAATACTGTAAACTTTTTTTATTTTATTTTTTAATTTATATGTTGCTGTAACTCACTTTTTATAATTATAAGTATAAAACCTTCATTTTTTCATTGTATTGTTTTTGTAATGTATTAAAAAATATTGTGTTATCGAAATATATGTGTTAGTTAAAAATAGTTTACCTTAATATTACAAATAATAATATATAAGATTTTGTTTTCTTCAATTACTTCAATTACCCATAAGCAATCACTTCAATTGCTTATAGGTCAACGGCATATATTTTCAATGTTCATTGAATTATTGTAACCTCAAAATATTTTATAATTTTTTATAATTTCAAATAGATAGATTAGATATTATATATATGCATACATACATATATATGCATATATTATATTCAAATCCTAATTATTACAAAAATTATTTATAAGTTTCTCACAAAAAATTTCTAAAATTTTTACAGAAAAAGTTTGAAAAAACAATTCTAGGAAGGTAAACAAACATTAATTTTGGGATTTTGAGATTTTGGTGGAACATAAAGATTAATTTTTTATTCTAAATAACTTATTATCACGTGTTCTTTTTTTGAGATAAATGTTATGTGATAAATATGTGTAAAATATTCTATAGTTTAATAAATCTGTATACCTCGATAACTAAAGACAATAAAAGTTGTTCGACAAATTATAAAAAAAATAGAAATTAAATTTAAGATATAAAACAAAGATTATAAAAACATCTAGATTATTTTGTCAAAATTGAAATGAAAACACGAGTTAGTAATTCATTATTCAATATTATTAATTTTAGAAGTAAGTGATAATTTCTTTTTTGAGTTATTTTTATTGAGTTTTGAGTCGTTAATTTCTATAATATTAAACAGTACAAATATTTTATGACTTTCTATGGTTTTTTCTTTAAAATTCTTATTAATAATATTTTTTCTAAATAAATAGAAATTTTATTTTTAAATTTTTTCCTTGAAAATTTATGACATACCCAGAATTATAAGAAACAAATAATATATAATATAACTAAACTTTCTGTATTGAAATATTACATAATATATTTTTCACAATAAAGTACGTCACCTGTGAGCACTCTTTTTTACAAACCCAAAAACTTTAAATACCGTTAAAGAGTTACCATAAAGTCACAAAGAAGAGCAAAAAATATATCAAACTAAATTATGAAAACTTGGTTGTTTAAAGCAATAGATACCCAATAAATAATTATCACGCTGCAGCTGGATGAGCGTCATTCCATAAAAAAAAACTGAGTTTCATGTAGTTGCAGTTTAATTTTCGAATCGACGTACATACGCTTATCCGATGCAGCGGAGTTTCACTAATAATTTTCAATTTCCAACCGTGATCGTTTTACCTAACCAGGATTTCGTATCCTATTGCTTTGCTTATGATGATTTATGAGGATGGCACGTCCCTCCTACCATAGTACCTCATGAGTTCCTACCACTTCGGGTGAGATTTGTTTAACATTTTATAAGGTAGCGTCAATACGTGTTTCCCGCTTTCTTTTACACATCATTCATAAGTAATATTTATGTACTCAAACTTTTAGAAATGACGCAAGTTTTTTAAATTAGAGTTCTTTTATTCAGAACTAAAGTAATAAATACAATTACTTTCATGTATTAGTAGTATTTTAATAATTTGAATGTCGTAAATCTGCCTCGCTAATTAATCAAAATCTAAACATAAAAAGTTTTAAAGGAGTGCACCTTGAAATGGAATATTATTTGAGGTTGCAAATAAAGTTGTTACTATTGAATTATTCAAGAAATATTTATAGATACTGGTTGTCCCAGAAAATTGATTTACTATTTATGAACTACAATGTTTCGTATAATTTTAAAGCTTATATTTTACAGGCTTTAGTACGAATATACGTGGATACAGTGATTTTTTCATGAAATTATGAATTTTACTTGTGAGTTCAGAGCAGATCTTGTAAAGATATGAATTAGTAATCTTTGAAAATTAAAAATGGCATATGTATTATCGATAACATTTTCACGAGGTGATTGGAAAATTCTTTTGCACACACATTCGTTAATTATCTATTGCGAGTATTATAGGTTTACAGAAGGGTATTATTTATTTACAGACAGCAAACGGAAGAATTTTCTGCAAGGTCATAATAGATAATAATAAATAATAATAAAGAAGTCGTGACAAGTTAGCTGTAATCTTTGGATATGTGTTTTCTTACGTTAACGATTACCTTAAATACAGTAATTTGTGTATTACCGATAACACAAAAATCTCTGCTTGAAATAATAATCTTTTGTCATGAAAGAGTAACCGTGTAAGTTTGGTTACTTGCACGTTTGTGCTATATGGGATAAGTAAACGTTGTTTCGTATTTCTTTAATATCTCTTACATAGATCAATAGATCTCTACATTTGAGTCAAACAATTACAAAAAAGCCTTAAGAATTTGACGAAGAATTGATATGAGATCTGGCTTTCTCTTAAGGTAAGTTAGGCAAGTGAGTGCAAGTGCGCGCAAGAGCTAATTACTTTCAAGTTAATCAGGACTGCGTACAAAGACGACAAGAAAGTAGTGAAAAGACGCATCCTTCCACTGGTTGAACGGCTAGGGTGAGTTTCCCTTGAGTGGATGTGAGGCTGCGCGGGCACCAGGCTGCACATTCGCCGATTACCACCACCATCGACCCTCCAGAGTCGGCTCCGTTCAGTTCATGCTTCGGATATAAAGTCGTCGCATACTTGCAAGCTCAGTCACACTAGTATCCAGTCTCTGACTCGGCAGCACTACAAGTCACTAAGTACGACCCACCGGTCTTTGCTTATTTTTGCTCTCCATCTTTCGCTTTCCTCTTCCGTCAATTATTTGCTGTTAATCCGAGCCACCTGTCGGATTTTGAAATCGAAACAGTTGTTCTTCGAACGCGTCAAGTGAGTTGCTTTACTTTTATCTAAACAAATAATTTACATTTTCCATGTTTCCGTGTTTTTCTGCGCTTTATCCCTATGTTTTTCAGTGCTTATAAAAAGAGTTTTACCTAATTTATTCGTACTTTGAATACTCACTGTACCTCCAAGTTTTCTACAATGTTATATTACCTGTATTATCGGCTTGACAATTTTTCACATCGTTTTCCATTGACTCGTATCTTTTAGAGATACATAGAAATAATATTTTTTTTTAAATTTGCAACGCATATTTTGTACAAGTTCGTTTGATTATTTTGAGCATATGTGAGAGTGTGCGTCCACACTTTTTTATCGGAACATATGATTTCAAATATTTATGATGACTTTTCTAAAATATTTTCTTTTAAATTAAATTTTTTTTAAATTTGAATTTAATGTATTCTTAATATATATTAAGAGTTTTCTGACAATTTAATGTTTTTCATAATATTGTTTTAATACATATAATTATAATTTAAAAAACTGGAATCATGTTCTTTTTTAATTGTTCCTTTTACTCCTATGTTTATAACAAGTTCTTTACAAAACATAAAATAATAACAATATTATTGTACACATTTAATTTTATTGGCTTATATAATGATGAATTATAAGGAAACTTTCAAGGCAAAAAATTTGAAATTGTGATATTTTAGAAAATCAATACTTTATTCTTTGATATAAAACACCATAACAATAAATTATTATTTAGATTATAAATAGTGATTTGTAATTTTCTCAAATATTTTCCTTTACATTATTTCCACAAAATTCAAGTAAAAGCGAACGAGGGACTTTTACGTGCAACTAATAAAGTTTGCATTATTTTTCAAATTATTTTTGCAATTATTCATTGGAATATTATACTTTAAAAGAAATTTGAAAAATAAATAATTAGTTATAAATCAAATTGTAAATAAAAAAAGTTATGTTATTAACATAAAAATCCAGCAATAATATCATAAATTATAATAGATAATGTAGAATTGTTATTCATTGTAAAACTTGTTGTTTTTTCAAAGTATAAAACAATTAATTTAAAAAAGTACTGTATTAATAATTGTATTTTTAAATTTAAAAAAATTTATTTTCAATTTTTCCTGGACTCTTATGTAAACACATTGAAAACACTTGATCGATTCCTGCGGTGACTACTACTCATACTCGACATAACCTTACTTATACTACAGGCATTTCAATACCATTTATCGATAAACCTTATTTGCTCCACTTATAAGAAGAAAACGCATCTGTCAAAAAATTACACTTTTCATAAATACTTGACAATTTGTTTTAAAGTAAATATAGAGTGCTGGATATTTTAGATTTTGTTTTGAATGCCGTTGTAGGCCGATTTACGTCTAAAATTTATAATTGATACGATATTGGCATTTTATACGAATAATCTTTAGAAGTTAATTTCTTTTTTTTATAATTATTCAATTTGACAGATATTTGTAAGTCTTTTAATAGTTTTAATTAATTGTAATTACGTAAGATATTAATATATTGAAATCTTTCGTTTTCGTTGAAAATCGTATTTTAAACTAATTTTACACTTATAAAATTTTATGAAAAATATAATTAGTAATTAGTGTTGTTGGATAATTATTTGATCATTTTAATTAATCTTCTGTCTATTTCTTATTAAGGTCATTATATCGATATTAGGACTAACAATGGATCAGGTTTGAATATTGGACAATTTGATCTTTTTTGTTGAAATAAAAGTCCGCAGGTATTTTGTGATACAATTATTTATTTAATATAAGTGAAAAAATACAGTTGTAATCGAAAAGAAATTTTGTCTTTGCAAAGTAATATCAAGAATGTAAAATAGAAACTGAAACTGGCGTCCGCCAGTGTATGTTAACTTACACAGACTTACAATAAACATTCGATTCACACTCAAGCAACACATATTGTTTATGCGTACCATATTATGCATAAATACCATGGAACTATGCCTGCATTCGTGACAAGTGTCATCGCGCAAAAGGTTTCGGTTGTACCTAGTATTTGTGGCTCTATCGCAAAGTTATTAGAGCTATGGCAAATACATATCTTAAGATTATATTTCCAACACTCTAATTTAATCTTGAGTTATTCTGCATTTAATTTCTGTTTTATTTGACATTGTTAAAAATCTAATAATTTATTGTTCAAAGTTTTGACTTCGAAGCCAATTGGGATATACATGTTCTTAACTCTTCATATTCCTTTATTTTAGAAATTCTTATTACGCTCATCTTAAATTTCTCTAGTTCTAATTATGTTCCTAAAATATTTTTAGAGTCTATCATTTTCAGCAAAGATTCTTTAGATTCTTCTAATTCAATACCTAATTTTGTATGGAATTTTTTTGAATTATTTAACGTCTTACATAAATGTACAAACTTCTCATTATTTTCTTCGAGCATTGTGTTATAATCTTCACATTCACTTTGTATTTTAACGATTGCTATTCCTCTTCGTAATTTGTGTTTGCAAACTCTTTAATTGTATATTTTTTGTCTTTCAATTCTTGTTTATGTCCGATTTCCTTTACTTTTTTATATTTTTTTGGATAAATAATTTTTTTAGTTTAGACTTGAATTTTTCGTCATCTTTGGCATGTAATTCACGTAGTATTTTTTTATATTGTTGCTTTTCCAAAGAAATATTTTTTAGAAAATCTACTTTTTCAAGTTTATGATTGAAAAGTAACTGTTCACTTTCATTGATTATTTTATTTTATTTATTTCACTTAATGTACTTTGAAAATATTCAATTTCTAATGCAAAATTAGTATTTCTGGCTTCGATTCATTAAATTTTTAAAACTCAAGCGTTCATTTAAATTTTCTTTCCAATTGCATGGTGTTATCACTACAGTGTCTTTTAAACTCTTCCATTGTTTTGGTTTTTTTCTAATAATTCATATTGTTTTGCTTTCTTCTAGCTTTGTATATTTTTCTTGTAATATTTTTATCCTTATTATTAATTATTGCATGAACATTCGTATGTGCCTTTCGTTGATGATATTATTTCAAATTATTTTTATGCAATTCAACTAAGTTACACGACAATGGTGTTTTAACTTTCAATTTCATTTTGAATAATCCCCCAGTCCTTGCGTCGCTCGATGTTTTATTTCCTTCTTTATGTCGTACTTCGCAATAATTTTTAATTTCGTGGAATAAATAGTCTTTATCATTAATGCTTGATATCGAGAATAGTTTTCTTTTTAATTCAGGTACAAAAAGAACATTTTCCATCAATTTATTAATGAATTTTCCTTTGATTTTGTTCTGTACTAAAATTGTGCCTATTCCCACTGCAGCTAGCATTTTATCATTTCCAATTTTCACATAATATTATTTATCTATTTGATTTAGCAACGTGAAAAATTCTTTTGTATGCGTCATATGCAAGCTTGCACCTGAATTTGCTAACCATTTTTCAGTATTATTAGTGGAATATGAATAAATTTTACTTACATCATTTATATACATCGATGCTACGTATGAAAAAGCTGGTTTTTCAATATTTTTTCTAGGATTCCTAGGACATTCTATCGTCTAATGTACTTTTTTTTGCAAATTGCACATTTTATATGCTGCTTTAATTCTGCAGTATTTTCCTAAATTGAAAAATTATCTGTTGTTGCTGATTTTTTGTTTTCTTCAAATTTATTGCTTCTGTTTGAAGACCTAAGTTTATGCTCTATCTTTAACTTCGCAGAGGTGATAATCTTCTCTGATAAGGCACGCGGCCAGCTGATTTTTCGTGCTTTCTGCTGTTAGTGTACATTCTATGCTATTCTGAAACTCGAAAATTTTGGTGAGAGGCTGTTAAGTATTCTTGATATTATTGCAGCTTCTGAAATTTGCTCTTTTGCATCAGGAAGCTTGCTGAAAATACTTTCAAAATCCTCTATTTATGGTACAATGGCTAGATTTTCTATAATTCGATAGTTATAATATTCTTGCAGTAAGCTGCCCGTTGTATCCGAGTTTGATACTCCAGAAAGCATATGCAATTTCTCCCATATATCTTTGGAAGTTTTACAATGAACCAAACTGCGGTGAATAATTTTCGTTACAGGGCTTAGTAAGAGCAGCATTGTTTGCGAACAATTTTTTCCCATAAAAACCATTCATTGGTGTCCTTTTTAGGCTCTTCTTCTTTTGTTTTTAGTAGAATTTTGATCCCAAATTTCATAGATCGTAATTTGATTCATCTAATTCTTTAATTTCTATCACTTCTTCATCTGTCATTTTTACACAATTCTGAGGAATGAACACTTTTCTATTTTCACAGCACTTATTATTTATTCAATTTGTATAACCATATGCTATGCCAGCTTGGCAATTTTTGTCACTTAATATGTAAAAAATGAATAATTAATTTCACAAGCGCAGTACAAACGTTCATGGGCCCATAACCTGTTGATTTTTATTTCAACATTTTTTTAAAATAAACATAATTATTTTAATTAATAAATGTTTATTATTATTCTTTTTGTATATATAAAATGACAATAATATAAAAATTGAAAGAGATCAATTTATAACAATCAAGGTTTTTTCTGTTTGCTATTAATAAATTTATTTATTTTAAGATTATAATTTAAATATTTTGTGTAAATATTATAGAAGTTGTTGAAGTAAAAGTAATAAGAAAATAATTTTTTTACTGTAATTCTGACTATTTATATTTAAATTTTTTATTTTATATTATTTTCTTCAAATGTAAATTCAAATTAGAAGAATTTGAAAATTTCTGTTTTAAAAATAGTTGAATATTTTTTCTTGATACAAAAAAATAAGATTTTAATGTACCGCTTAAATATTTATACTTGTTTATAAAATATTAACTTTGATACTTAACTGAAGTTGAATTCAAATTTTAATAGTAAATAATCGATTTTAAATATATTATAAAAAGACTCAAAAAGACTCTTTTTTAAGTTATAAGGAAAAATAGATGAACTTTTGTGAAATGTTATCGACTAATATTTTAAACACAAACGTATTAATTATACAAGTTTCAAAAGTAAACTATTCGTCACATTATTTTAATTTCGCTTTAAAGTTAGGAAAGATGATTAGGCAATCATCATTGTAAAAATAAACATTTTTATATAATTGGATTGCAAGTCAATCAAAACAAATATAAATACGATCTTTTATACAATATTTATGGCTACCATATAAATTAAAAAAAATTAATTAAATGGAAATGAAGAAAAATTAGTATTGCTTAGTATTGCAAGATATTTTTTTTCAATATTAATACATATATAAAATTATTTTTTTTATAGGTATTTAGTTATATAATAAAACAATAATTAAAAAAATTATATTAATATCATATTAGTGTTTGAACGATGATGTATTTTTATTTAAAAAAAGTTTCTAATTTATGGCTCTAAAATTCGCTACTTCTGAATTTTTCATGATGCATATTTCGTAAAAATGCAAATTTTTACAGATATTTAAATTTTTTATAAAATAATGATATAGTTTACACATTTTTTAATTTATTCAAATTAATTTTAAATTTTGATCATAAGTTAATATATAAAAATGCAGAAAAAAGTATCGAGATAAATTTAAAATTTAACATTTAAAAGTCTACATAATGGTTCATTTTTTCGGCTACCAAATCGAAACTTGAGAATTTATTCAATAGAACGCTAGACGAAAATGGATTTTTTTTCGAAAAATGAAATAAAAGCTTAATATTATAGCTATTTATTTATTTAACTAATAATAAAAACATAAATTATATCTGAATTATTATTGATTTTATCAAATAATAAATACTTTATTTAAATAATGAAATTCTTTTAAGTAATATTTCAAAAATTATACAGAGTGGTGCTTTCTATCTAGAATTACTAATTTTATATTATTTAACATATTTTGCACGACATTACTTATTGTCTTTTACAAACAATCCAAAATTAGAAATTTTGATGTTCAATTAAAAAATTATGAGCATTCAAATCGAGATTAAAGGTCTATAGAAAGTTTAATACATTACATAGAAGCAGACAGATTTTTTTATCATTGTATTAGAATTCTAGTTGATTTAGCACATATATCCATATTTAACCACGTGTATAAAATTTCTCGAAACAATAAGATCTTTACTACTACCACCGATAACTAACTAATTTTTGCATGCTATAATAAAATAGGTAATTAACGAAGAATGAAATATTTTCTCTTTTTCATTTAGTATATATATATATATATATTTACATAAATGTTAGAAAATATACATTAGCTGAATTTTGCAAATAAAGAATCTAAGTTTTACAAGTTTTACATTTATATAATAAAATAAGCTTTAATAAAAAAAAACCGAAAACTCAAATTTTCTCATTTTTATAATAATTTTAACTGTGGATAAAATATACAAAATAAATAGATTAAACCAATTACCAAGAAATAGTTTAAATACATAGACTCTAAAAGTTATTTATCACAAAATTGTAAATATCATGGTTATTCAAAATTTATTGATTCCAGTTAATTTTCATTTTATTATTAACTTTTACGACTGTCAAAAATATAAATTTTTATATTAATATTTTTTGATTCTTTTGCATTTTATAAATTTATTTAAAGTTTACTAACAAAATATTGATTTTAGTTCAAGTAAAGACTCGATTGAAGCTGTATCATAGCGTTCAATGTTTTAATACTTAAAGAATAAGAAAATTGATGCAGTTATAGTAACATAATGTATTTAAAACACTAATTGAAAAGACAGGGATTAGTAAAAAAAATTAAAATGCATTTCAAAATCTTGTAATATTGTAGTCAATTTCAGTTTTTCTTATATATATTTCAATTTAATTAATATAAATTATTAAGTTTTGTTCAATTGAAAAAAGAATTCAACTATTTTAAAATTAATAATTGAAAATATTTTTTAAATATCATAATGTTATTTTTTAAATTAAGATATTTCATTTTTTAAGGTTCAATATATATTTTGAATTTCTATCGAAATATAAGTTACTTAATTTTGTATAAAAGTTCATAGGCAATCACAATTAACATAAAGTCGGATAATAGTGATTTTTAAAAGATCTTTGAATAAAACAAAAACATAATTCTTGCAATACAATTTTTAAACACATTTTAATCAATTTTATATTACTGGGTAATAATGTAGCATTCAATTTCCTCCCTAAAAATATTTATCAGAAGTAATGGTAAAATTGAATGTTTGCATTTAAAATTTTTTTTATATAAATTAGGCAAAGAAATATATATTTTGCGGAAAGATTGTGTCATAAGCCAAAGTTTTTATTCTAAAATCGCTGCTTTGTGTACATAGTGGGTGACTACTATAAAATATGAAAATGTTATACGCAAGAATGCATCCAAATGCAGATGCGCGGCCTATAATCGGAACTCCACGGAGAGCAGGAGAGTCAAACTAATCTCATGTGCTGAGTAGGGGCAAGATCAGTAGATAGTAATATAATGGGAATAGAAGAAGGACGAATCCGAATGGGGCTTCAGGCAATTCGACTAAACTTTCGACCGACGATATTTATGAAAGGATCAAAAAAGTCCTAGTAGCTAGTAGAAGTCGAGTAAGAAGTTTATACGAGACAAACAAGTGGAAAAGACAAATGGTTACTAGTGAATTACAGAAGCAAAGAAGTCAATACGTAGAGATGAAGAGTCAAGACAGAAAATCAGAAAAGACTTGTTTATTCTGAGTAAGAGTTAAACTCAAGAATAAGATAGCAATACACTTATATACAACTTTTTCCCTGAAAAATAATCAAGTAATAAATATATTTCATAAGTAAGTGAGATGAGAGCATTTTATTTCCTCGATCTTGGTCTCAGTCCTCGAGATATCCGATATCTAGAGTTGGCTGAATTAGATGAAACTCCAAAATAAACATAAATAATATACTAGATTAATAAGAGTATCAAAGAATGGTGTAAAACTAAATAATAAATTAACTTATTTTAAACGTAAAGTTTGACGGGTGACCTGCCATTTATAAATTTGTACATTTAAATTTTTATTTTTTATAGATAGTTTATTAATTTTATTTAATCAATACTTGCATAAGTGTACTTTTAAATCGCAAACAAATAAATAAATATTCATAAATTTTAAAAAATATAATAGACGCGTTATAAATAATTAATAAAAAGTAAAAGATAAACAAAGGTAAATACATAAAATAAATGTAAAATAAAATTAAGTAATGTCGAGGATTTCAGATTTGTATTATATATATTGTAAAAAATTTTTCAGAATTAATAATTTATTTTATTTTAATTATATTAAGATTATATCATTATTTATTACAATTATTTATATTTATTCGAAAACGATGCGTATACATGTATTTGGAATAATGTAGCAATACAAATGAAACTCTGAATTAATTTATGCACGCAGTTCAAACTAGGAGGATCTTATTTAATTTCATTTTATTTTAATATTGTTTCACTTAAAACTACGTATATACGTATTGGTCACATGAATAATGACAGATAAAATTGATTCACCCTAATATCGGATAACTTTCCCTTCTTCCCAGATCTAAGCAATAGTTCTTACTACTCTTATCTTTTATAGTGTGCCCTATAAATGATACATATATAAAGTTTCACCAACACTAGAGACTATCTTCCCTCTCGAGTTCTGTATAAGTATCAACAGTTCAATCTTAGGCTATCGAGCAACAACTTATAACTTCTTATAATTTATAATCAACTCTTATTATATTACTTTAGCTTTCATAGACTATTTGTACTTTTCAAAATTTATTTCTATTGATAAAACGTTGAATTGTAAAAAGAGATAATCGGTAATTATTAAGCATTAATGGAGGTAATAAACACTTCATGAATAATAATAATAAAGATATAAATAGCAGGTTATAGGTACTGATTTTTATTGTAATTCAAATGACAATGTTAGTTTGAGATTACGCAGGAGATTTTCGGACAAAAGATATTCGTTTTGTTTTACGAGGAGATATTAACAGCGTGTTTTATCGATATTCTCATGACCAAATTTAAGTTAAATTATATTTAATAAGTGTGATAATATTGCTGTTTACTTTTTATAAATATATTTTGCGATAGTTATAAATTAGCATTTGAATAATTCTAGTGAAGGCTATATAATAGTTAAGTTTTAAATACATTAGGTAAATTACATTTTATACTATAAGAGTCGATCATAATCATATTATTTATCAGTTTATTATTCCGATATTAATTATTCTTTTGACATACATATGCTAAGAATATATTATTAAATTAGAATCATCGCAAAAGTTGATCTGTTTGCTTCTACGTATTTAATATATTTCTCCCCCGAAGTTCTTGATAATTTGGTAGACAAATAGATAAAGAAAAATTTAGTTTCTTTTAGAATTAACTTTATTTTAACGTAAAATTGCGACACGGGGTAGCATTTAAAAAATCTTATTTTTATAACATGCTTGATATAATATCATATCGTTATCTTTTTGTTATTAGCTTAAAATAATGACCAGTAAATTTCCTTTTAAATTCAGTTTTATTTTAGAAATCATTGTTACTGGTAATGAAACGTGAGAAAAAATTAAGCTTAATATTTAATCTTAATACCTCGTACATTTTACGACTTTGAATCTTGTACTATATTGATTTAACCAATCGTTAATTTTCGTAAAAGTTTCGTATTTTCCAGTTTGTTTACTCAGTACGAAGAATAATCGCTTTTCAAGTAAAATTATTAATTTTGATACAACAACTAATTTTATCCCAAAAGTTTCCTCTAGAATGATTAAAAAAATCGATTTATTTTCAGGCAGGTAAAATGATGTCGTTAAAAATCGCAGTTTTCACAGCAGTAGCACTCATTGTACTTGTTGACTGGTCTACAGCACTTCCAGTAGGAGATAAAGAGGCGCTTATGAACGGGCTCAACGTAAGTTAATAACCCATTAAAAATCATAAACATCTCCATTTAATTACTTTGTTAGGTAATAGCATACTCTACACAGTGCTTTTATTAAATCTTCAGCAATAAAAAATCTGCGACTCCAATTTTCGAACTTATTTACGTCTTAAGTAAGAAATATTAACTTTTAAAACCTCCTTTATGGTATAATTGGAGTAAAGACGAGCTGATTCATGACTATACTTTTTATAATACTAGATTGTTAAGTAATTTGTTATAAAACTGAATAAGCACCTAATTTATATTAAATTTATATACTATTCCAAATAAAAATTGTCAATTTAATTGAAAAATATTTAGAAATGATTTTTTCTGAAATATTTTTATACGTAATTCTATATAAAATGTTTTCATTGATATAATGAAGTAAGAACTGTAATAAGAAACAAAAAATTTTACTTAAATTTACATATGTCTATAACTATATTTTTCAGATACTTTTTTTTTTTAATAACTTACCTTTTATAACTTAAAAAATGAATAACCATCACGGTTATTTGCATGCAAAAGTAAATAATGGATATTTACAATTTATTTTTATAAAAACATTTCGAAAATAAAATCAAGTCGTTAATTTTAATATATTTAATAATATATTATATAATATAATAAATCTACTATAAAGATCTAAGTAAAAAACGAAAAACCCAAGATGTATATTTAATAAGATTTATATTCAGAAATTATTTGCATAATTTCATTATGCATTTATATTTTATAAAATTAAAACATTTTTTTTAATTTATGCCTTTAATAAGTGTTGAATTGAATTCTTTGTATTAAAAAAATCACTATCATAGGAAAAGATATTTTTTGATGTTATAAAATACAAAATTAACTTTAAGGATATTTCATAATATAAGTGGTGTAATATGTAACGACATTTTAACTTCAACAGATATTTAAAATTATAATAAACCTATATATGCTGTAGCTTATTAATCTAAAGCTCGTTTTAATACTTTGTGCAATTTTAATATTTCAATAAAATAATTTATTAAATAGAATTTCTTCGCACATGCCATTGCGCATTAAATGATTTAATTTGAAATTTAAATATAATTATTGCATTTTATTCAATCATTGAATTTTTCTGTTTCTATTTAATAATATTATTTTTGTATAATTAAGGAATTCTTCAATATTTGATATAAATTATATTTAAAATGATGATAAAATTTTCATCATGAAATATTTGTTATCGCATAACTGTATTTCAAGAATACACTTCGATGTTTACAATTCACCAATTTCAATTTTTTATCTTGCACGTATTTTGCATATAATATTTAAAAACTGCAATAAATGAATTCGGATATGAACGTGAAATTTAATAAAATATTCAAGATAAGATGCTTATTAAATATACTACTTTAAATTAGGTAATTTGAAACAGTTTAAAAAATCAATTATTTACTAATGATTTTTATCCAAAAAGTTATTTTATACTCTTCATATTGTTTTTATTTAAGTTTTGAAGGATATTGAAAGGATATAATGTAACATTTGAGTTATGTTATCGTCAACGCGAGTTGGGAGTCGGAGTGATATTAAATAACGAAGCGTTTATTTTATTTTTAATTTCACTTTATTTTTTCTTTTGTTATTAGACGTAATAAGTTTACAAAATTATTTACGATTGCGCTATCGGCTACATCGCTTTTGTGATTTATATCGCGGAACGTGGGAGTGGAGCGTCCGAGTCCCTTTTTCTCAAAAATTATTGGCTTACATATAATTTCAACTCATACTACTATAACTCTTTAAAAATTCGATACACGATATATTTATTTCAAGTTTCCGCCCGAAACACAATCCCTAGCTGCCGATAAGTTTTAGCAGTGACTTAGGCATAAGAAACCCCCTGTGTGACAAACAGGGGGAAAAAGCCTCTACATACGATATACAAGGGCGGAAATACGCGCTTCGCTTTCCCGATTTTCTTACTGCCTAAGTGAAAGATGTTCTCTCCCGCGCCTCTTACTGCTCCCCGCACCAACCAACTCGCAACTACCCCTGCTTGTGTACAACATCCCAAGAGCCGACTTATCCTCTCTTCAGAGTCTCGTCGGTCTGGATCAAAATGATTTCGCCCACTCAACCTTTTTTCGCAGAGCAGACTGCGTATAAGACCACGGGAGACTTATCTTTCCTACAAAGTTCTGACGGAGTTGGGTCACTAGATCAACTCTCGCGACGGTGCCACATTTTTGGTTCTTCAGAATCTGCGGGGGTGGCTGCCCTCACACGTACAGCTGATACTGTACATCTCAAATGCCGTGGATTTGCGGAAATCACGGCTCATCAGACTCAGATTTGTCGTTGGGACAGACCGCGACTTCCAGGTCCTATCCCTTCGTGATTGGCGGAACTTCGCAGTGTGCAGAACAAAAAAAGGCTCACACGGAAAGAGAGAGGAGAGAATGATATAAAAACAGAGAGACAAAGAAGAAACAAGACTGAAAGAACAATATGTATATATAGGAAGAGAGAGAAAGAGATTTATTTCATTCAATGGATCTTGTTCGTTAGTGTTTAAATTATTATTTCCACGCACATTATTTGAAGTGACTGCTCTTTGTTCGTAATTTTACGACGGGATGGCTTAATCCTCTGGTCTATGCATAGCCTAGTTTGATGTCTTTTTTTCATGGTCCTTTATTTATTTGATGCGATGACGAGTAAAAACGATAGAGCGCAGGTCACTATTGAAAGCGTATGTTTACGAATAATAATTTTAAACTAAAGACAATGTCCGTATTTTCCTTCGCTTTTATTAGTTGTTTTCGTACCTCGTGGGGCGTCGCCAACAAGTTAAGTATGCAAAGTATGCAATTTATGAGGGAAATAATTACAATCACAAGCCTCGTATGCTAAAAATCTCGTGCTTCACTAGAGTTTTCTGTACACAATACAAATATATATAGTTTCCTCGGTCCTTTGTACTTAATAGATTAAATATTTTTTTATAAGAATAAAAATAAGCTGCTGTTGAATAACTCAATATTCATAATTATATGATATTATAAAAAATATTTTTGTATTTTATACGGTTTCATTCGGTTTCTTATCTATTTCTCTTATGTATATTCTCATATTGCATTGTTTGCTAATATGTGCATCTTCAAATATTTTAATGATGCTCATAAATCTTTAAGGTAATTATTTTACTTGATGGATCAAATAATTAGATATGTATTAATACGATGTATTTCTTAATCCATTTTGTTTGAGAATCTGGTTTAATTATTTACTTAGTTTCCAGAAGGATTTCATGACTGCATAACAAGAGATAAATTATTAATTTGTTTTAAATTAAATTCTTTGCAAATCCGTATCTTCTTCTTCATGAATACTTTATTATAATTAAAATTTTTAATTTTTTAATTAATGCAGACAATTAATAAAGAGTTGATTAATATATATTGCATATAATATATTAATTTACAGTTTGTAATATATACTAATATATA
The DNA here is from genome assembly GCA_018907185.1 of Platyscapa corneri. Lineage (NCBI taxonomy): Eukaryota > Metazoa > Arthropoda > Insecta > Hymenoptera > Agaonidae > Platyscapa > Platyscapa corneri. The sequence continues at coordinate 561,283 of JACCHW010000083.1, forward strand.
TTAAATTTGATAAAAAAATTTTTTGGCTGAACTTTTTACTTTTTTTGAATGGTAGATGATTTTACAGAAATGATAAAAATAATAATAAATCTGTATATAAATATTTATTTCATAATAAATCATGTTAAGTCATGGTTGTTACATTTGTCATCGTAAGTCTTTAGCTTTACACTACTTTTTTATCTTATGCTTATATATTAAATAAATTGTATTTGACAAAAAAGTTAAATACATTATAAAATCATTGGATGTTTATCACTCCATAACTGTTTTAAATATATAAATTCCAAAATTAATTTTAAACAAGTTTATAAAATTTGAAATACAGAAATGGGCGTTTTCTAGCTTTAAATTATAATGAGGTTATAAAAAATTTTAATTTATAACTTTTTTTTATAGAAAAATACTAATTCTTACGGACATGTAAAAAATTCATACTTAGTAATATGTGCTTTATTTAATGATAGAACTATTGACAGTAGTAGTTTTGTAAATAGTTAAAGGTATTAATAATATATATTAAAACTATTTGAGTTTGAGATTTTTTTTCAAGTTAAGTCTTTAATAAAGATTTAAATATTATTGGTTTTTCTAGTGAAAATTGCAGTTTGTCTCGGAAAATATTTTGATTTTCGTAAAATGCTTCATTTTTAATTTTTTCCACAATTTATTTTAACATCTTGAACTATTTACTTCGTTTAAATACTAAATATTTGTATTTAAAAATGTTATTATTAAAAAATATATAAAATTATAATAATTATAAATAATTTAAAAAATTTATTTTCGTGGTATTACTTATCTGAACAATTAAAAAATTTCACAGCTAAAAATTTATTTGCAAGACAAAAATAATGTTCCTATTCATTATCATGCTTATATAAAATAAAAAATGATAGATTCTTACTATATTTTTACCACACCCTATTAAATTTAAGTCATGATTTAAGAAAACTAATAAATTAGATCATTAATGTACAATAATAATTCATGGTTAATAGTCACACTTTCGATATAAAAAAGAGAAATTTATAAATACTCAAAATCGTTTAAGTATTACTAATTTTATCACGATGATTTGTTATAAAACCAAACTATTACTTTATGACCAATAATTTGAATAAAGAATAAAAGAGAAAAATTTTATAAGATATTTATTATTTATTGATTTTTTTAAATGATCTAATTTGAATTTAAGCTGCTAAAATATATGTATCGTGATGTGACATAGTAAAAAAGTATACTTTCTTGAATTCTATGAAACTGATATTAATTTATATTGCTTTAATATATTTACTCTTGGAATATCAAGTTTCTTTATTATATCGAGAGTATTTTTACTAAAAAATAATAATATAACAAATTATAATACAATAAATAGGAATAAATTATTTAACAAAACTAATTATATTTTTATGTAATATTAATAATATTCCATAGCATATTGTTCGTAAAATAATTTAGAATTTACAATACAAATATTAGACATTTACATTATATTTTACAATTATGCTGCATATGAAGCGTATTTATTTAAAAAGAAATATATTTATGAAGTTTATTTCAAATATGAACCTAATACTTAACTAAATTACTTGCTATAAAAATTTTACGTTTAAATGAAAGCATGAAAATAACATATAAAAATTGCGTTGAAGCAAAACTAAAACAAAATGCCTTCGTGGAACATTGAAAATATAGATAAATAAATATCTGTTAGGAGACATTGGTTAAGCAATCGAACGTGTTGATTTGTTAGTTAAATTTCAAACGTTTGCGAATTCTCGTGTGGCCTACTCTGCTGCGGATGAGTAATATAGATTGAGTACTTGTCTTGATTCAATAATCTTATGAAAACGAATTTGATTGATGTTAGCCTTGTTATAATCCCTTTATATTTGAACGTAAATATTTCCAGTTTTATCATTTTCTTTATATTTGTTAGTATAAATCTTTATTGAACCCCTACTTTGATTTGACAGATATTAAAATTCTGAATAGAATTAGTAGCCATTGAATTTATAGAACTTTTATTAAAAATTAATTTTATTACTTCATTCAGGATATTGTGTAAATTTATAAGTAAATTCTTTATTTTTAATTCTCATAACTAAATTATTTTTACTTATTATTATTAATCCATTTTTAAAAGAATATATTAAAAAATTGAATCTTAATCGTAAGTTTCAAAAAATGGTCACTGATTTATTATTATATTTAAATTATATTTAAATTTAGGAGGAGAAATAATAGTTGCAGTTTTTAAAGTCCTTATTAAAATTAAATTTTGTTACAGAAATTTCTTGTAATTAATATAAAATTTTATTATAATCATAATAACTTTTTCATAAATTTTATTAAATTCTTAAAACAACATTCATCCAATCAATTTTATAAAAATACTAAATAAACGGTATAATGTTTATATAGTTTAAAAATATTTGTTTTTAAAATCTATAAAATTTGCGGATAAAAATTAAACAATCAGTTGAATAACTATTTTTTTATTATTCAATTATAAAGGTTAATTTTAAGATTTTTAAAAGTATTTAAAAAGTTGTATTACTACAAAATTATTTTAAAAATATTTAACTACTTTAAAATGTGTTTTTAAAATATGCAAAAAGTTAGACATTATTGTAATAAATGCTAATCAAGTATATATGAACATTTATGTTATCAAATGTACAACCACATATGTAATTTTTTTGTAATTTATAATTGAAACGAATAAAATAAAAAAGTATTATGCTGCATCTAAAGCTGATGAATATGACTCTTAAATTATAAGATTATTTTGAGACCAGAATTAATTGAAGGGCAGTTTGCGTTAAAAAAGATAAAAGTTTTTCAAACTGTGCTATTAATGCTATTAATAAGCATATTAATTGCTTTAAATTTTATAATAATGAACTACAAAAGAAAAAGTTAAGTATTAAATACTACGGACCAAGTAATATAAAAATATTATTTATATTAAAAGGATCAGATTTATATTCTTATGAAAATAAAAAATTGTAACTTTTTAATTATATGTAATATTTTTTTGTCAATACTTAATTTTCAAAATTAATGTTAAGCAATGAATAAAACACAACATATATTAATATATTTTAATTTTTGAAGTATATCGTGGTATAAAAATCAATAAATTACAAATTCGAAACGGACATAAAGATGTAATTTTATGTCAAATGTAAATAATTATATAAAATTTATTGCACAAGACTTAATACTTTAGTAATGATTAAAGCAATCCAATTAATATTATCATTTGAACCGCTTGCATAGTTTTCCGTTATTATCTTAACTGGCGATTGCGCGCTATTCATTGTCTTATCCCCTTTATTTCAAGTATTAAGTTGAAATGTAAGTACCCAAAAAAGGTACTTCAATCACAAGTCCCTGAAGAAATTACAGGAATAGTAATCGGTTAAACGAAAGGGAAAAATAGGGTGTTTTATCACCACCCATTGCTCATTTAGGCTCATATTATTTCTAATCTTTTCTTATTTGATTTTCCCAAAAGATTAGGAGTTAATTAAATAAGAAGAAAAAGAACAAGAAAAGATATGTAAGTTTATTTCGTTTGTAAGAGTTAATTTTTAGTTTTTTTATTGAAGATGATTAAATTGTACATTAATTTATTTTTGAATTTATTTTTGTTAAAACTTAATATTTTTAAATATAAAACTATACTATTATGCATTATATACTTTGTGTTTCTACATAAATCTTTATTTGAAAGTTTTTATTTAATAAAGAAAAGAATTAATTTTTTGGAAAATTGTAATTAAAAATTAAAAATGAACTAATTTTAACGGTTATTAGAAAATTAATTTAAAAAGTTTCAATTGCGATACACATACTTTTTTATGAAATATTTATTCACCTTTACTTATTTTCCATTTTTTAACTTATTAATAACAATTTTCCCTTTATTATTTTCTTTATAATATAATAAGTATTTATATAATTAAACAGTTATTGGTATTATCGAGTTCTCGATTTCAGTTAAAACAATAGATACAACTATTGAAATGATATTAATGAAATTTGATTGATAATTATAATTAGAATTAATCAATATACATTCATACTAAAATTAAGACGCAAAGTTTAAATAACTAAATTTAGAGTTCATATAAAAATTTAATAAAATATGTTGATTAATAAAATTTTATAGAAAATACTTTCATGTTCAAATTAAGACTTTTTATAATATTATCTGCGAATAATATTTGAATTATTCATTAGCATTAAATTTTATAATTATTCAAACGCAGAATTTTTATTTTTACATAAATATAAACACTTTTATTTTTGTAAATTATGTATTAATTTGTGTAAATCAATATTTTATGTACATATATATTTGTACGTTACTCCTACCAATATTGATATAGAGTCTAGATTCAAATGTAAATAATTTTATATACAACTAATTGTTAAATTTAAAATAATAAATACAAAAAGCCCATTAATAATCAAAATAATATATTACTAAAATTTTTTGATAAATTTAGAGTTATAAGCCTATAATTAAAAACATATTCCATTATTTCAGTTATAAAATTTAATATGTTTAATCTTTCATATAATTATAATATTATAATATATATTTTTTAAATAAAAAAATAGTTGGTTTATTAATAATATATATGATTCATTGTAATTACTAAATATAAGTAGTTTTAATTTTTAATCTTTTCAGAATTAGGTATAATCATTAATTGCTCATTACTGCTTATGTGACAAGCTGTGGAAATATTTGAACGCGCGTAATGGAGTATAAGGTAGAAAATAATTGTTTGTATTTATTTTTGCATCAGATGATTATGTAGATTATAGAAGATAAAAAAACATACCTCGTTATTTATTTTTATTCGGCTATCGCAGTTGCAGCTTGTTCATTTGTAGTTGAGCAACCTGTGCTCTTTACCCAGTAACAGTTACCCTGGTTAAATGCGATTAAAACATTAGACAATTCAGAAACTAGTATGAATTGATATTTACTAGAAATAACTAATCTTACGGTTACTGGAATATACAATTAGTAGCAAAATCAGTAGCATTTTCAATGGATCGGTAGAAATTCAGTGAATTCAATAAATTGATCCACATTTTATGATTCACTGATTTACTGATTTAATAAATTAGTAGAATATTTACTGGAATAGTTGCTTATTTTAGTATTAATTAAAGTTATTTCTCGGTGTCTCTTATCTACGTCTTCCTAATACCGCTATTTTCTTTATATTATATTAGTTCTCAATGCAATTTTCATAATGGACTTAATTGAGATATTAATATTAAGATAAATCATATTGCTTGCAATAATAAAAATAATTATTATTTCAAAGTTTATAAGCTACCTGTATATTACAATTAAAGAAAAGTTTACCAACCCTACTTCACTTACAATTTTGAGTGGATTTACAAATTGATTAAAATTTTAATAAGCCGCCAAAGGATCAACATCTTTATTTATTGGAATTTATAAATTCAATATCGGTATGCAGTGGTTGGCGTTAATATCTCTCATTATTTCGTTTATGTTCGATTAATAAACCATAACATAAAAATTAAAAACAGAAAGTTCAGTATGTCTTTGATTTAAAAAACATATCTTATTAAGATTGGCATAATCGTTCTGTTTACATAAATGTTTTTAGTAGATTCGTTTGATCAGTACATTTTTCGTAAAATTTCGTAAAATTTCCATTAAAAAGTCGACCCTTAAGAGTTTTTAATATTATATTGTAATGTAAACTAATCATCCGTTAATCAATGTTTGACGCAGGAATGAATCTAGTTTATTTTTCTGGGTAATTTTTGCTAATTCATGTTTATTTATATTCACGTTAGTTAATTAATTCATTCAATCATGTATGGATATGTTCTGATATCTCGATAAATATATAAGAGTGTATTTGTCGAATTATAAAATAATGCAGGTAACGATAGCCTCTAAATATAAAAACGATAATACATTAGAAACGGTAGACTCCAATAGTATTAAAAGGTTTCAAATATAATATCGAGAAGTGCTTGACTGGTGATATTCTATTTTTTTTTTTATATCAGTTCAGCTCGAAAGGAAAGTTGATACACTCAGGATGTGCATATTGAAGTAGAACTTTTTGTGAAATCTTCTACATAACGTATACGAACGCACCAAGAAGTGCACCCAGAGCAATATAAGTGCATAAAATAATATCACGAGATATTTTGAATAACAGTATAAGAATATGTATTCGAAACATGCGTTTGAAAAAAATTTACTTGATTTCATTATTCGCAATAAAAGCTATAAGGGAGAAAAGCGATTCGAGGAATTGATGACGGACTGCCAATGTGAAAGGAGTACAGCAGTTTTCTTGACAAAGAGGATGATTTCATTTCACTTAGAGATAAAAGGCAGTCAAATCGCTTGTAAAAAAAGAAGAAAGATATATTTGGAAAAAATAACTAAATAAGTGAGTGTAATGATGAGTACATCAGAAACAAAATAGAAGGGAATTCATATAGGTACACGTAGGGTACATTATATATTCTAATAGAGGAAAGTAAGAGAAAGACAAAAATCTGGATAAGTCTATTAACGTGAATTGTTATTCTATTTTACGTCGACGTTGCGTATAATTTAATGTATTAATTCATGGATGTGGAGTGGTACTTCTTGTAATAGCATGCGCTTGCGTAAAAGTGTTGATCGCTGATGCCAAGGTTTTGTATTTTTGATGGTGTGATAAATTATGAATAAAATAAGCTTATGACCTTTTCCTCTTTGAGTAGTTCATAATTTAATCTTTTTCCTTCAGATATTTCTTGTCTTAAGAACGAAATTGTGTTGAAGCGCGTGCGGTTTTTAATCACATAAAGTGGACAAAAAATGTCCAAAATGTACTCCGCATTCTAGTGGGAGATGCGAAGCGTAGTAATTTTTATAAGTGACATAATCGTAGACAGAGAATAATTATTTAGTTGCAAGACTTAAATTATTTGAATTCATACGCACGAACATGCTTTTCTAAATTTAAGTTTTACTTAATATTAGAATATATATGCACGCATAAGTAACCAAGATGATATTAGTGTAAAATGTATTGAAAAACCAAAATTTATTATTTTATTATTACTCTTATTATTTACTGTTCAATAACGTTTATAACGTGCCTACTTAACATACTAATAATATTTAACTTTAATTTGAAAGAATAAAATAATACCATATTTCTTCAAATACGGAGTAACAGATCTTCTTTCCTAAGTAAAAGAAAGTAAATTCCGTTTACTATATTAAATCCTTTTTGCACTATATTAAACACATGTTGTTTTTATCTATTTAAAAATGCTGCTTCTATTTTTTATGATCAAAGCTTTTTATCATGTTTTTGTCTAAATTGGAAAGAGGAAAAGAAAGAAAGATGGATACGAATAAATATCGCATTACGTTAAACAAGTACAACCGAATAAGTGTCAAAATGATGTGACGACTTCGTTTTAGGTGTCTGTTAGAGGATTTGAACTTCTGTTGAATCTTTTTGTACGTGATGTGGCTTTTTTGCCACTTTTTGGAATTCTGGAATTTTTCAATAATTTTCATAAATTATTATATGATACATTATTATATGATATACAGTGCCTATTGAAAAAATTACTATTTTGAACTATGACAGATCAAACTATGAAATTAATCCTAGAAACTAGGTATTTTTATAATAATATTTCATATTTACTTTCAACCAATTATATGACTTAAATAACTTACATTTGTAATAATTTAATAAAGATAATTTTTGTATAATGTTTTTATCAGTATGTTAATTTGTCTTTCAATCAATTGATCTTAAGAATATTATTATCAAATAAAAAGAGCTATTTAGTTTTTTTCAGTATTTTATGTCAATAAAATAAAATATCTTAAAATTTAAAATTAATTTAATATTTTTTTGAAGAATAATTTTTAAAATATTTAAATTTTTTCTATTCAGAATTATTATGAATTTATTCGATAAAACATTACAAGTTTAATTTTAGAATCGAATTTTAATAACACATCTTTGACAATAATTCTATAACATATTTCATTGTTCTTTTTTAATTACATACTAAAATACTTATCTTATATTTTTGCAAAAAAATTAGTAAATATTATTTACTAAATAAATTTGTATTGCACGTTATACATATTCAAGTATTTTATTATTTTTTGTCTTTTAAAGGTTTTTATAAAAAAGCACGTTTTTCTATTAATTACATATCAAACGAAGTTTCTAACAAATATTATCCATTATTAAGGTATATTTTTTTCGTAAGGTTTGGAAATAGAAACTTTCTCATTTTATGAAAATCTACAAAAATGTTGGATATCAAAAAAATATTATGAAAATAGAAAATCGATAAGTAGAGAGAAACTGTTATATTATCACTTCGAAAATATCGACAGTACTTCTTATATACATGGTGCTATCAAGATTATTGTCGGTGCTGAAAAAGCGGGAAAAAAAGAAAACCATATAATTCGTTGACTTGGAGAAAAAAAGATCTAGTCGTCTCCCGCGGGATATGGATGTCAAGGACCCGATAGGGCCAGGGATCATGTGCTCCCTAAAATACGAATCTCCGCATCTCTTCGATTATAGCCTATATACGGACTACACGAACATTCTAAGAAATGGACGACGGAAGAGTATAAAAGCTGACGAAGAGGATTGAAGAAAACGGTTGATACTTACTAGTGTCTGAGCAAACCTGTGAAGAACAGGCGGACAATAGTCCGATTTTATTACACGTTGGACAGCACTCAGACAGAAAAACGTAAATAATGTAGACAAGAAATTCAGTGGAATTCTAACGAAATTACCGCATGTAGGGAACCAATGGTAATACTTGATTCAGAGGCAAATCAAGGAAAATATTTTCATTTCCTTTTACTTTTTTCTTTCTTATTTTTTCCTTTAATAGGTCCAGTCTTAGAATTTGATTTTTCCCCTTTTCAGAATTATTGATGATAGTACTTATCAACTACACAAAAAAAAAAAAAAATAGAAAATTTAACGAATAAAAATAAAAATTAATTTTTTAAACTGTGAGTTCGAATGAAAACCTACAATTCTGCATTTTATCTGCAGTTATCTTACAAATCAGGCATTATATTTATATCAAAAATATTTAATTTACTACGATTTTTCAATTTTTTTTAGTTAAATTATTTTTTATTCATTAGAAAAGTAGTATGCAAGTAATAAAGACTTAGTTGTATTAATTAATATTCTTTTTTTATAAAATATTTGTTCGACTTACATTTTTTTCATTAGTTAAGAGATACATATTATCTATAAATAATAAAAATTAATTAACTTAATGATAAAATAGTGATTTAAATGAGTTTCTTATAATTTTGCCTGAAATATTGTAATATTTATTGTTGCGTTTTCTTATATATATATGTATATATATATATGTATGCATACAAATTTTTCATTTATTTCCTATCAAAATACGTAGTATTGAATATGGAAAGTATTTCAATGCTCTAAAGTCTTCTATCTTCTTTTCTTTAATACTTTAATATTTATCAAGTCGCTTGCCAAACTGTCGAATACCTTTTAATCAAACTCTATGAAGATGTTACTAAGAATATTTAAAAAAATTTACCATTTTATTGTTAATTTAATTTATTGACAATTACTTATTTAAGCGCTGAATCTATATTAAACTATAACTTTAAGATTCTAATAATAGAAATATAATATCTAATCAAAAATATAATACAGTAATTTCATAAACAGTGTGTATCTAAGAAATTATTTGTTCACCGTAGTTTAACATTTAGTTCTATACGATTATATATATATAACACTAAAATACTAAAAATCTCAATTTAAATAGAGCTGTGCGTATTTTGAAAAAATTAATACATTTTGTATTATTCTTGATTTTTATACAATTATTGATTTAAATTAGTACTGTAAAATATTTTTAAACAACGCATTAACTACGCATAATATATTATTGCTTCATATTTACAAATGACAAAACCGATATGTTTCCGATTATTTTCTAAGCTATTAGTTTTCTACGAATCATTAGCAAAATTTTAATATGAATTTATGCTTTAAAATTGATATGTTAATCGAATCTTCGAAAATATGTGTTTATTATATTTAAAAAATAAGTATTTTCTTACCTATAATATATCTATAATTTAATCTTTTGATCTATTATTAAAAATTTTTAATATTTCCAATGTATATCGTATTTTAAATTTATTATGAATTTTATATTGCATTTATTTTTTTCCGAATTTTTTTCCCGTCATTATAGGAGAAGGTTACTTTTATGTTTGCACATTACAATACTTATATCAACAAATGACACGATAAAAAATTGTTTCTTTGTATATTTTGATATTAAAGCCTTAAATTTTATGATATTTAAACTTTAATAACATCGGTAACTAGTTAATAACGAATAATATTTCATCTAAATTAAAGTTATTTATAATATATAAATTAGAATTACTTTTATTAGTCAAATTTTTTTTCATAATTAAAAAGAAAAATAATAAAAGTTTTTATTTCAATATCGATTATTAAGAATAATAAATCATTGATATAATCTCTACTTAAAATAAATCATTTATTTTACTTCGACATATACATTTTAACGGATTAGGACAATGTATCCAAAAGTACAATAGCTCGAAAATGAGGCATAAATTTTATAATTTTTTGAAATAATAGAATTTTTTACTAAATAATATTCATGGTTCACACATATTAGATTTTACACATAAATAAAAAGAAATATTTTATTTAATATTCTGCAAGAAAATTTTATAGCACAATAAATCTTTTTTCAAAAAATTAAAAATTATTAGGACTTGGTACTCATTGATGATTAACTTAAAACAAAAATTTTTTTAAATTATTTTAACTGATCTTGTTCAAAAGGCGGCGTAGGATACAATTAAAATATTTTTTTAATTGCATGCAAAGTCTTTCTTTTAAGTGAAAATCGACGGGAAAATTGGAATTAACATATAAAGTTTTCAATTAATTAAAAACGTGATACGTCTTTTTGTATGCAATGACGTATTAAAGGTTTCATTTTGATTGAAAGTTAATGCAATGTTATTAAGCTTCGATTAGTTTAAAAATTACAGCTTTTAGACTTTATTTATTTAGAAAGTTTATTATTAAATCATAAGTAATTTATTATATTACCTGTAGAACTTGAATATTTTCAAATGTGCGCGAGAGTCGTAATGATATATGCTCGGCATTGTACTGCATGATAATGTTTAGGTCATTGATGATTAAAAAAAGAATTTTTTTATAAAACGTGATTACGATTATTTTTATGATTTAAAAATATCGTTTAATCAGAAAAATTGATTCTTATCCTTTTTAAAATTTTTTTACCTCTTAAAGAAAAAATTTGTTGCATGTAGTTTTTTTTTTTAGTATAACTGTTTTAACACGTGTATGCTATTATTAAAATATACATAACACTTACTAATAATTATTCCATAATACTGATTAAAATATTTTAAAAATAGATTAATGAAGATTAGCAAAAATATGGATTTATTATTTGAACGCATAATCGTTCGTTTTATCGACGATCATTGCGTTAAAAACTGAGCTACCCATGTATATATGTTTCTTTTTTAAATTATATTTCTATCGTGTTGTAGCCAGAAATGGGACAACATAATTTTTGTTGCATATATAAAATTATGCACATTTGAAGATTTTTTAAAATGTTTAAAATGAACCAAATATAAAAGTAAAAATAATGCTTATCTCAAGATTTTTATTATTAAAAATTTATACAAATATTTTTTTGTAAATAATATTCATTCATATTAATTTAGAACAAATTATATTAATGTCACTCCATTTATAGTATTTATAGTATTCAATCCACTTAAATTATGTATTAAATAATAGATAAAATAATATATATTTTGAATTTTCTTTTAGTTAATCATAATGAATTGTGTTTTTAGAAAATCATCTAGTATTTTGAAAAAATCTTATTAACCCTAGATATTAAATCAAAACTTTTAAAAGTTGACAATGTTACTTTAGAAGTATATGTATTGATGTTTTGATTTTTTGAGTGTCATATTTCATTATTTTCTGAAATATAAGTGAACTTTAACATTCTGTAAATTCTTTTAAAGCAAGTGAAAGTCATAACTTATTTTAATTTATACATCAATTAATTTATATCATACTCTAAACTTTCGAATATGTGAGCTTGAACTTAATATTGAGTATTTTAAATAATAGATTTTTTTTGATAATTGATATTTATATTAAAATAGTACAATTATTTTAAATGATATTTAAAATTTTTTTATGAATATAATTACCACGTTGATTTTTAGTTTGAATATTGTCTATAACTATTATTCCATCATTACTTTTACGTAGGTTAAAACACACATATGTATATATATATATATATAATATATCTAAATACATTCCTTTGTATAAATAAAGGAATAAAAGTATTCTTTACGTATTATTTTTTCCATTGGATCTAATATTTTCACTATAAATCATATCTTAGTTTGATTAAAAAAAAGAGTTTTCGAATTATAACAATATATTTCAACTATTACAATAATATATTATTTTATAATATATTTCATTCAATTCCAGTTTTGAAATTTTGAAAGTTGTTAAATTTCAAATATTTTAACTATTTAAAGTACAGATTCAATATATGACCCAAATATCCAAAATAAAATTACGGATTTCATTGAAATTTATCTCTTTCAAAATTTAATAACAAAATAAGTAAAATCTTTTCTGTAAAAGTAATTTGTAAGAGATTATAGATATTCGGCGAAGGAACTCGTTGCATAAACATTTTTTAGATTAAAGAATTTATATTGTCTTTGATAACTGAGAGTCTGCAATTCGAAACTTTATTTTTACAAACTAAAGTTCGAAAATAACGAAGCAGTCCACAATAATTTTTTTTTCGTTCTATCTTACAGATGGTAGGAGACGAAGAGGGAGCTGCTATAGAAAGGGATCTATTTAATTACCTTGTAGGTAGGAGGTTTGTGAAGCGCTTACGAAACCAAGTTGATGTCGACGATTTGCAACGCAAGCGCAATTACTGGCGGCAGTGCGCATTCAACGCCGTGTCCTGTTTCGGCAAGTAGGATGTCAACATGTACAGAGATACATTCCTGGCGGACGGAAGGGGGTAAAAAATCGCAAGGGTTATCGTCATCGAAAAAGGTGGAGAAACGTGTCGCCAAGGAAATAAAATTACTTCTTAAAAATACCTCCTAAATAATTATTATTGGATGTAGTTCAAAATTCGACTTCTTCATCGAGGGTATATGTCCTCATTGTGCATGAATTATATATTAGGTAAATATCTGCAACACACCAGGAGCATTTTTTTTGTATAGTTCTATAAGCATATTTGGTTTGACATGCTGCGTGTTAGTAGTTTGAAGCCATTGATGGTGTAAATATGGTCGATAACTTTTTATGCTGGTATTTATAAATGATTACATATGAACCTTCATTTCTAATTCTATTAATATATAAATTCTATTAATTATAAAAACAATAAAAGGAAAACTAATTTTTCTTTAATTTCATTTAAAAATCGCTTTTTTTATTCTATATGAATTTTTATAATAATTTTTATATCTTTTATGTACCCACAAAATCAAATTAGAGACTGTAAAAAATATAATATTTCGAGATGTTACAATTGAGTGGCTACAATCATCCCGATACATATTTGAATAGCTTGCAGATTCTCAAGTTTCTGTTCATTATAATTTTATTAGCTTACTTTAGTTTTTTATAGTATATAATAATCTTGTACTATTGTGTTTATAGATGTCAGTCATTTTTAGCACTTATAAATTACAAATTTCCTATTAAAAATAAATCAAATTAGTCAATATTAATGTCAATGGAAAAATATAAGAGTAGTCTTTAATTATTATATTATAGATATGAATTAATTAAAATATTATATGAGTTATAAACGAGATTTGATTGTGATAAAACTAAGCTTCAACATTTGAACTTAAATATTAATCATCTTTCAACAAGCATTTTAGAAAGATGAAATATTTTATTGGTAATAGTTCAGACAGTGAAGATTATATATATGAACAGACATAAATATATATATATATATATATATATATATATATTGACAGACATATTCAAAATGGGCTGACACGTTTTCTTTATGTACAAAAACTATAATCTTTTAAGTGTTTATCAGGAGTGTGGGATAAGAATGAATAACAGATATATTTCTATTTTAAAAAAAGTAAAGTATTATTTTATGATAAATGTATAATAATTATATTTTTTGCATGCTCAAAAATAGTGACTAATACGTTCATTCCGCAATGTCATTATAGAATAAATGGAAGACTGTATTAGAAAAACGCATGACGGTAATAGATCTTATTTTAATTTTATTCTATTACTATTTAACAATATTAAAGTTTGACAATTATCAATTTTTATGTATGAAATTATACGATGATCAACTTCTTGTGCTTTGGAGTTATTTCCTGTTTTTAATTTACAATAAATATATAGATGTTCTAAAGGCTAATAAAATATTTTTTGTATTGATTTATTACGATAATATTAAAAAGTAAACTAATTATTTCTAATTATTTTTTAAAATGAATAAAGTATATATTTTCAATGAAAATACAGCAATAGACGTTAAAATAAAAATTTACGTAAGTTTAAAATATTATTTATTCAATTTTTTAATTTTTCTTTTATACATTACAATGTCATATTGTTTTTGTCGGATATTTTGACGAACTATTTAATAGTCTTTAAGGTATCAAAGAACAAAAATGTTTATTTTAGTAAGTCAAGCTTAAAATAACTCGGAAGAATAAATTGGAAGAATAAATGAATAGAATGCGGATTATAATGAAATTGAATGCATTCCATAAATGAATATAACTTTATATTTTATTTATAAAAAAATATAAATAAACATTTATTTAAATTAAATAATTTACATCTATTAATATCTATTAATATCATGAAGTTAATTTTGATTTTTTAGTTCATAATTCTACATTATATACTACTTTTCATTACAGAGATTTAATATTTTAGTTAAATATAATTGTTTAATTTTACCTTTTTTTGTTTACAATAAGTATTTCCATTTATATAAAATTAATTTTATTTGAGAGGAAGGAGGAGGGAAGAGAGAGAGAGAGAGAGAGAGAGAGAGAGAAAAAAAAGTCTAATAGTAAAAAATAACAAATGCAACTGAAGTATACCATATGTGATCTCTTGAAGCCAGAAAAAATGCAGCCCTGGATATCTTACAACGTAAATTTGTCCTCGATGCCGCAAGATTCAATTACGCAAAATAGAAAATTTTCCGAAGCAGGTTTCTCATTGTGATGAATCAATTTCGTGTCGATTTTTTCATTATTACTTTTCAGACCAGACTGAAAACTAACACACTCGTCATTGCGGTCAGTACAGCTTTCAAATGCACAACAAGTACATTTAACTCAATTTTGGTAAATTAGCAGTTCATAAAAACTCAAATGTGTTTTTTACAAAAATATTTATTTTTTTTCTACATGCGTTGAATCACTACAATATAATTAAAAAAATTAATTGTATTTTAAATTATAATTTGTGTTTTTTTAAGAATTATTTGTATTTTATTTTATCAAGTAGTTGTAATGTTTGCATCTTATAATAATAAAAAACTAATTTTTATTGTAAAATAATTACAGATTTTAATAAAAAAAATGCATTTTTTTTATTTAATAACCAATTTAATAAAGTGAAATAATATTATTATCACTTTAATTACTGCAATTTAGGAATAACTATTTTTGTCTTTATTTAGAATGTGGACATGTACAGGAACAATAAACTCCGAATAACGTAACCGCATAATCCACAATATTTTCAATTTTGTAATTAGCAGCAGTAGCATCAACCCAAGACTGACTGACATGCCTCACTGATTTTGGAGCATCTGGGAACTCCTAATTATATAATTAAATTTTTATTAATTATTTTATTTAGTGTAAAATATTTTAGAAATTCAACTGTAGATTTAAATATTTATTTATTGAACTTAACTTTTAAATAGGTAAGCATAAGCATTATTAATAATATTTTTCCCTTAAAAATAATATTCAAATTTAAATCATTTTCAAATATGTTACATGTCTTTTAAGCATTAAAAATAAAGATTTTTCGAATTACTCAATAGCAATCAGCGTAAATTATATATTTTACAAAATGAAATCAATATTTTATTTGTATTAAAAATTATAATAAGCAGATAGATTTCACAATGAAAATATAATAAAATATCTAAGACAATTTTGAAATTCAAAAAGTTGGAAAAAAATTAGTTAAATCATTAAATTAAATTTCTCATCTATGTAATACTGTTTCATGTGTTTAAATTTATTTAAGTATAATTATCATTAATTAATTATAGTGTTAGTAATCAAGATTGAGCGAGAAGTCTAGAATGTATTATTATTATCAAAAGTTTACGCGGTTGTGCAACGCGACTTGTCACTGACAATTAGATACAGGTAAGCCACTTTAACAATTTCATACGACTAGTAATGGCTTTTCGAATCACCTCGTTAATCTACTTCCGGATTCTGTTCGTTGTATCAAGCAACTGCATTGCAAGCACGTGTACAGAGTGGTTTGATACATAGCTACGATCCTGTGTACTCGCCCTTTTCATTACCGTCAATATTACTGACTTTAAACTGTTAGTGTAATTATTTCTTCGAAATTTAACGCAACATTGGTAATTTATGAGAATAATCGAATTTTTAAAATGTAATTTACTTATGATACTTTGACCAATGTGTATTCATTTTTGACACTTGCAATTTTCATTTATTTTCTGCGCAAATCTTTTTGGTTAACTGTGGTACTAACATTATTTTGCCAACTTATTACAAAAAAGTAATAAAAACATCAATATCTACGACGTGTGCGTAATTAGACCTGAATTATAATTACTTGAAATTGTACAGGATACTTTTTTTTTTACTGAGCATTATAATAAAAAAAATCTTTTTTATTCTCGTTTATTATGAATTAATAAAAAAATTGATAAAAATATTTGTTTAATTTTTTGAAAAATTTTATGATTATTTTTTATTTTACAATGAGATATAATAATGATTGAAATTGTGGATTTATTTTTATAACTATAATGGCGTATTAGTTAATTAAGAATTAATTAAATATCCATGCATGGATTCAATAAAAAGAATATAATGTTAATTTGTAGGCAATACATTTTTATCTGCAATTGTAATAATTAAATTAAGAAATAGAATAGGGCGTTTAAAAAATAAGTCGAAGAATAATTCAGTAACATTCATGAAAAAGATAATCTTAAATTATTTATGAATCAGTTTTAATTCTAATATTTACCTATTACTTCCGTGTAAAATTCAAAGTATAAATAGATATTTAAATCAAAAGTTTTGCATTCTAAGATATTGATATAGTTTATAAATATTATTTAAAGTTTGCATATTTAATTGGTCTCATTCTCTAATACATTTATTCACTACATTGGATTTATAATAGGAATTTGATAAGGAAAATACTTTTTTACGCGGTATTTTAAATTTATAATATTTATAATATTGACGAATTTAAATTCTTGAATTTATTTAGTTTTAAAAATTAAATAAATTGAGTGATACATATTGGTACTGGAAATTATAATTTATATCATAAAAGCAGCAAATTGGACTTACACGTAAAATTGTAGCAGGAACGCGAGTATGTCCATGAACAATATGAGTTGCCTGATTTTGTTCTGCTCTCGAGAGGATCGCTGCACCAAGTCTGTTTACATTCCATATACAAAGTGATTAAGGAAAACGTAGACTCTCATATAAACGCACACAAGAGAGCTTAGATAGTTATTTTTTAATCTTTCAATTTTTTATTTGATTATCCTCAGATCGCTTTTCAACTTATAGGTATACGTACCTTCTAGTCAAGATAAAAAAATAGGACACGGGCGAAGTGAATAATAAAGAAATATGAATAAGAGTCTATCCTCCTATTGCGGCTAATAATTTCAATAAAAATTCTTAAAGTACTTTATACAAAGAGAATAATTTTATAAAAATATATGAATTCCTATCAAGATATTTTAAAATTAATTTTAAATGAACATATTATTCTCTTCTAATCTTACGTATCTTACGCAGCTTAAAAGAAACTAGACTATTTTATGAAAATCGTACATTTATGATACGCAATTGATTAATTATAGAAGAAAAATAAATATTAAATTTATATTATCGTAATAGCAACAATTTAACGTGTTTCCAATTATAATTATACATACTAAATTTTAATGATTTAAATTTATTCGTAAGAAATGGAAATTCTGCTAAATAAAGTAATAGTAAAAACAATTATAACAAATATGTTTTTAATTATAAAGAATCTTTGTTGATATTCTAAATAAGATAACGAATAAAATATATTTGAAATGAATAATTTAAAAATTTTTTTAATTTAGAAAATACATTCGTTAGAAATCAAATTAAAAACCAAAAATGAAAAATAATATTCTTGGACTTTCTACTTGACTAAGTTTATTCCATAAGGAGCTACGTTTTTTAAGCTATTAGTTTTTTATCTTAATAAGATGATCCAGTTATTTTTTATCAAACACATTTTTATTATTTTTATAACAATCATAAATATACAAATTGGATTAATAATGAAAAATATAATTGCGAGTTATAACTTTTCCTTAAATATATTTAGTAATAAAATTCTATATGTAAACATATATTTTTAAAAAGAGATTATGAAATTGAACTTTTATAGATCTCAAATTGATGTGAAAGGTAAAACCAAGAAAAAGAGGTATGACTACAAAGGTAGAAGATGGAATTTTTGTTATGGTTTAGTGCTTTAAAGAAGATCAAGTTATGGTTAAAAATTGCCTTGAGGGAACTCCCATTCATTTTTCACTTTTGATCACCCTGAGAGACATGCTTTGGAAGAAACAGTACTATTGGAAAATAACACATATATGTGCGTCTTTCCCTCGGGTACTTGAGAGATAAAAATAAACAAAGAAAGTCAGATAGAAATAACGATAAAACAGCTATAGAGAGAGAGAGAGAGAGAGAGAGAGAGAGAGAGAGAGATATTTCTTTTTGTGTTTTTAGTCTAGTTTAAGAGTGGAACAAACTCATTTCTGATTTAAACGAGATAATGTTTTCCCTTATATAATAGTTTCATACGTATAAAGTAAAAGCATGACACGATGGCTCGAGTAGAAAGTGAAATTTTAAATTGTGTCCATGATCATTGTGATTTGTTCATTGATAACATTAAAAAATAAAGTTTTAATTTAAAATTTTTGTTCTAGTTGAAAATTTAATGTAAACATAAAAAAGAGAACATATTTTCAAATCAAATTGGCATTCAATAGTCATTATATTTTAAATAAATTTTTACCTAATGAATTCATTTTTAAAAAAGTACATTCGGCTAATGTGAATTTTGAATATTATATAATATATATTACATTGTTGTAAAAAAATAAAAAAATAATGAAATTATATTAAACTATTGATATATAACCTATTGATTAATAAGTTAATGAATTTTTAATCTAATTAATGCAAATAGAATATCTAAAAAATAATTATTATTATTGCATGCCTGAAGCAAAAACTAAATAAAATTTAATGAGATCATCGGTTATAAAACACAATGAAAAATGAATCGTTTCACTAAAATGATGACTAATTTCATAATTCAAATGACGACAGTCATTTGTGATTAAATATACTTATTCATTTATCTCGTTATGAACAGTTTGATAATTTATTATAGATTTTAACTCGTCAATCTTCCAACACTGGCAATTATAATTAGGATATTAAAAAAACTAATACATTTTTAATAAAACCTTTCGTATTGACAATATTTATTTATCTTTTAAAATACATAAATAATATATAATATAAAACTTTAATATACGTAAAGGAAATAATGTAGAATAAAAGCAAAACTTATTAGATTTTTTTAATTTAATTGTTTTAAAAATTTCTAGATTGTTCAAAATATTACATTGATTGAGTTCTAACAAATTTTTTCGAGTAATAATTAAATCGCATATAAAATTAAAAATGACTTGTAATATTCGTTAATTTATAATATTTAATTTTGTTAAAAGAAAATACTTTTCACATAAATGTAAATAAAATTAAAATTAGAAAATTTAATTTATTTTATTTTACTAAAAATATTTTATAATCAGACACGCTAATATTTATAATAGTAACCTATTAATTAAAATAATCGTTATATATTAGTGAATTTTAATAATAATTATTTATTTAAATAAATATATTAGAACATGTACCAAATCGTATAGATTAAAACATTTACTCATATAAAAATAAAGTAATAAAAGACAAGTTTAAATTATTATTTAATGAACAATAACGTAATGATGTATTAAAAAAAATTATTTGTATTTATTAAATTAAACACCACAAAAATAGAATTTTTAAAAAAATATTAAAGAGTAAATTTACTTAAATAATAAACAATACGTTTAAACAATTTATTAAAAGGATACGTTTTTAATGTGCGTTGGACAATTTTTCTTTTTTCGTGATCCAAGTCCTTCGCAAAGCAGACTCGAGTATCGGAAAGTATACATCGCGATCTCTGAAAAATAAATTTTTCATCTTAAAAACTGTTCGATTAACAAATCATGCATTATTCGTTAATTGTTAAAGTAAGCTATTAAAAACGTAACAAAATGAAAATTATCGTAATGTTGTAATATAATTAAATAAATTAAAAAAATGCATTAAATTTGCAATAGTTTTTAATTTATTAAAAATTATCCTTAAAATATTAAATTTTAATTCTATATAATTCTTTAAAAACTTACAATTTCATTTTCATCACGTTTATTTAATGGTTTTGCATCATTTGGTAAATATTTCGGTGGTTTTCGACCATTAATCCAATTTAATGGACTTCCTGCTGCACTATATTCGATATACTGTAATTTATAGCAAGTATTGTTAACAAAATGATTATATTAAATGGTAATAATTATGATATCACACTCTTACATCAGTGCCAACAAAGGAAAAAAATTTGGCCTTAATTTCTTCTTTTATATCAATACTTGAATTCGAATCGCTTTCATCTTCATTTTTTAGTAATTGACTACTGTTGAGAAATTTCGTCAGCAATTTTTCTGGTAATTTTGTCCCTGATTTTGTATTAATTTTTTTCAATTTCATAAGTGCTTCATGTTCATCTGCTATATCGATTTCCATTTTTTCTTCTTCGTTAGAGTTTTCAATAATACTTTTCGTGCTATTGATTTTGGTTGTTTTCTTTGATGCAGAAGCTTCTGAATGATCAGCTTTCTTCGGTTTCTTTGATTTCTTTTCAGGGCTAATATTATCATCTGCACATCTTTTGCCTCCTTTCTGGCTAGTAACTGCACTAAGAAGAAGTGAATAGTCGAGCGATTCTGCACTTTTATTAAATAATTTCCGGAGCTCTTGTAAGCTTGTTGCTGTTTGCCAATCTTTATCATCACGAATACGAGTAACTCTAGGGAATCTTATACTTATACCATCAGCAGTGTGTACACCCTGATTCGTGAATTCAGCTCCAGTAATTTCCCAAACCGGTTGTTTCTAAATAATACGTTTTATTTCTATACATTGTACGTCGCATATCGATAATAATACAGTATTTTTATAAAAACCTCATAAATGTAAAATTAAATTAATATAATTATTAAGCAATAAAAAATGGTATTGTTAATATTACCTTAGGATCTCTAGCTACAAAGTCTGGTATCATAGGCTTATTTGCTTTAAGCCACTTTGGTACTAAATTAGGATCTTTAGAAATTTTTATCATATCTAAAGAATCTTGAAGTTCTGTTAAAGTTACATCATCGTGGCCTGTATGTACCTGATAAAAAAAAGAATTTTAAATTAGATCGTGAATAGAAGAATCTTTATTGTATTTTTATATATTTACATATTCCAATTTCGATTTAAAATTAAAAAAATTTTCAGTGATTTTTACCTTTGTAACTGTTAACCAAACATCACGATCAGGATCATAGCAACCCATTAAAAATACTGACATTATTCCACCTGAATAATGATATAATATAATCATAAACATATAAAATAACGTTGATCGTTATAATGCATGAAGAGTATTATTATTATTATTATTATTATACATGTATTGAACTATTGATATTTAACCGGTATATAATATTATATTCGTGTTAACTTTAACTTTAATTTTATATTAAATATTCTATATGTGACATGTAAGTTTAAAATATTGAAGCAATCATAAATACTAAAATAATTTTCGAACCTTTTTGTCCAGTACCGTACCAAGCACCGACAACGACGAGATCTGCGCTATCTGCTATTGCTCCATCAAACAAATAATCCTTCTTTATCTTCAACCAATGCCTTTTTCCGGGTTCATACTTGCTCTGTTAAATATATAGAAAATATTTTATGATAAATTATGAGGTAACAAATAAAAGTATATTATTGTGCTAAACTACTCTATCAACTTGTATTAAAATTTTCGAATTAACTTACGTCGACACTCTTTAATACTAGACCCTCAAGGCGGAGCTTGAAAACTTTTATAATCATTTCGACTAATTTTTGTGGATCCTTAAAAAATAAAATAATTAATAATATATACAATATTAGCATTTATTATATTTATTTAATTATGCCTTACATTTATTTCTTGAATTTCTGATAACATTATTCGATTAGGTATTGGCATCATTTTGGTCTCTAATAGTTTTCTTCGTTGTTTTATGGATCTGTGAAAAAGAAATCATGACTTTAAAATAAGATAAATTCTGAGTTTTTTTTTAAAAGTTGAATTTCTGGTATAATTTGGAATATATAAAATATTTTAACACACCTATCCAATATTGGCTCACCATTATAATAAATAATATCAAAAACAAATAAACAAACATTAGCGTGTTTGAATTCTGTTTTCTGTAAAAAATAAATATTTAAATAAATTTTTCATTATCGTACATAAAACATTAATTACAATTTTTAATCAATATTTTAAATTGTATTACCTTGTGTATACCTAATGATCCAAATGGAAGAGGTTGGCCATTTTCTGTGTCTATTAAAAGTATTTCGGCGTCGAGTATTAAATCATCACCTTCTGGAAATGCTTTTGGTATAAAATCTTTTAAAAAACTTACCTGAAACATATTTCAATAATTAGATACAAATATCAACGAAATAGATGCATCAGTCACGTAAAATGTAAATTTTTGTAATTAAAAGAAATAACTAAAAAATTCTTTTTAAAAGATAAGTAATATAAGATACAAGTTTAATTAAAAATATTTTTATATAAAAAATCAATTAACATTCCTGCATAACAGAGCCTTTTATATAAAATTTATTACCATAATAAAATCATATGTTTTTTTAAAGATTTTTCTGAATTTCATGTGTAGAAATAAAGAAAATCTTATAAATCTTTTAATTTGTATTAATTCAAGAAATGTTCGCGGTGTATAATTTTGTTTACACAAGTTAAAAAAATAGATTGTCTATATATTGATTTGAAAATATTAAATAATTATTTACGACTATTGAAAAATTTTATATGAAAATATTTTATATCTATTAAGAAACGAATTCCAAAAAAATTATCATTGGCTCTTTACTAACGTCTCACACAATGAGATCAAATCAACAAAATTATTAGAAATATGAGTATTTATTATATTCTATAGCTCACACGCGTGTAGTTGTGATGTATTAATTACAAATTTTACCGTTGAATTCACAACAATGGTAAATATTGTCTGTAATCAAATACGTAATCAACAGAGACTTTTGTAATTACAAGTCGGTAAATTCTATTTATTTTGAAATAATTAATATTTTGAAATACATTTAAATATATCTAGACACTATTTTTTTACAAGATTTTGTTTAATGCGTTAATTTAAATAATTATTCATATTTATTTTTGTAAAAAAAATATATTACCAATTAGTACATGCTATAAAATATATACACTCAGTAAAACTACATTTGTAAATTCAAACACAGTGTAAACAAGGTAATATAAAACTCCCACTGCTTTAATAGAAACCGATGTTAAATGTAGATAATATCATTTATGTAAGTCTATATGACATTGTATTCCTCGTTGCAGATCAGAATGAACTATTAAATTAATATGAAGTAAAATACTTGCTTCGTAAATCCTTGTTTTTTTATTACACGTAAAATAGGTTTTAATAGAATTTTTTCAACAATATTAAAAAGTCCTTGACAAAAACAATAAAAGACTAAGTATCAACTTAAATTAATTGTCAAAAACAAGTGTTTGTGACATTCAGAATTGAAGGTTCGCGATAGCAAGCAATGATTTTTTTAAGATTTTTATGGAACATAAATATTGTAATTATAATAAAATACACATTGCAGAAGTAAATAATTAGGGAACAAAATTAAAAAATTAAGAAAATTTATTTTTACTGTAATCAGAACAAACTTCTTTTAGAAGTGTAATTTAAAATTATTTATTTGATAAAAATGTACTTGCAATTATTTATATTTTTATGTTACGAAAATTCAACCAGAATAGAAAAACAGGCTCTAAAATAGATTTCAATATATTTATTGGTTGAAATGTAACATTAAAGAAAGAAGTAAATGTATTAGTATTATTCAAATATAGCCTGTGTTTATAGAAATAATTTTACGAAATATTTTGTTATTCTAAACATAACTTCCTTTACTTTATAGATATCTTATCAATGATATATACACTATAAATTAAAAACACAATTCAAGGATTTTACACGAAGTATATTGGATTTTTAAGTAAGAGTTAATGCCACATATTCTTAATAATGTAATTATATGGAATAACATAAAATAGAATAAAGTAATAAATACAATAAAATAATTAATTGAAAAAATATTATAAACAACAGTGTTATAATAAAAATTAAATAGTATTTTGAACAAGTTTTCAACGTAATTCTTTAATAAAACTTTAACAAAAGTACACATTTAATAATTTTTCTTAGTAACATAAATGATAATTAATAATACGTGTGTTTATCATTTATATTTATTGGCAATTTTGTATATTATTACAGGAGAAAAACTATATATTTACTTTTTAAATTTATCGATTCAGCATTGTTCATTATTTTAATACATAGATAACCTTACCAGTTATAAAATGAATATTCCTTAGGTTAACGTTAAGTTAAATTATCATAGATATAATAAATCATATGTATTCACTAACAATTGTTATTTCATAGTATAATATATATCAATAAAAAAATTTTCTAAATTATTGTAGAATTAGTATTATTTAATCACCTATCAAAATTATTATATTAATTTTAAAATAAATATACTTCTTAATTTTTTTTTTATTTTCGCAAAAATATGTTTAAAATAGATATTAATTTATTTTTGTTACCTTCTATTTTTTCTTGATAAATTATAGCTTTATTAAGTTTGACTTGTTTCAAAAGTGAAAGTATTTTAAAAGTTGTATTTATAAAGCACTGAACATAAAAGTTCTTACAGGACGATCTTTATAAAAAAATATAAGTGATATTCAAACGGACGATTAAGATCACCTTTTTGCACGTCAATAAAAATTTTAATTTAATTTAATTGAAAATGCTCGAAATGTTAAATCAACATTTGTTCAAGAATTGCACATGTTATTTTTGTAAAGACAAAAAATAAAGTAATACATATTTTTTAAACAAAATGTCTAATTAAGTTATATAAAAAATAAAAATAAAATAGACGTGTACTTACTTTATGATCTAAAACTGGCTTTAACGAACGACTGAAATAGCGAAAATCGTTGCCCATTTTGTGTACCTGTACTCGTTCACCATCATACTTAATTTCGGACAACATACCATGTGGACATTTTTCGAACGCCATGTCTACGGACTTGCAAGCTTCCGCCTATAAAATAACCAGTGTATAATTTAATTTCTATCAACATAATAATTATCTAATCTACAAGGAAAAAAGATGGGCGTTTACGCAATTCGTCAAAGTATTATGTCAGTTTCGTGTAAAGAAAACTCAGAATGACATCGAGTATTATCTTAGATAAGATAGCAGGAATACCCCTTTTAATTGCGCATATTTTCATTCGATAAGAGAAAAATGAATAAATATGAGCGCTCACCAGCATCGGTAAAATCGGCGTCATAAGTTTAAGACTTGCAAATTTAGAACTTTTTGGTGATTTTGAAGGACTACTAGGGGAAGCAGATGAAGTTGAAGATGTCCCCGCAAGAGGAGATGTAAATGTTTTCAATGGCGTAGCTACGAAACGACGTATAATTGAAGCCAAATTCCTAGATACCTGGAATGCTGCGTAGGCATCGCTGTGAATAGCATCCAGTCTTCACGTCAGCAGGGGTTCATCGTTAATTAATATCAGAACATATTCGATCAGGTTGTAAATAGTAAAAACACTTTATACATGTGATTAAATTTTTTTTTAATTAGCCTTACATATGTTTTGGGCCTGCGTTGATCCTCAAGTCATGTTTGATTAGACGAATGATCATTTTCAGGTCATCGGCCGTACATCTGCGAAACATTGATAACATAATAATATAGTTTCGTTTACGATTACTCAACGACTAACCACATTTTACTAGATATAAGATAATTTGAGAAAATCATTTTTACCCTGATAATTTTTTTATAATTCTATAAGAAAATTTTGTTATATATATTATTAAAATAATCTCTAGTATCATTTATTTGTCAAATAAATCTAATGTTATACTATATTCTAAATAGTTAATATAAAAAATACCTTTATGTTTCTTTAGTAATTTATTTAATAACAATAATTTTCTTTATTCAAATATACAAAGATTTTGGACAAAATTAGACGTTTTTATCTACTAAAAATATATATTATAGATGAATAGATATTTTTTGTGAATTGGTGGGCAAAAATTCAAATATTTTATAATAAAATTTTCATTTTCTCGAGTACAAAAATATGCATAATAATCCTTTAATCATTAGTTAGAGTTATAAAATTTTATTTTTGAAATTTGATAAAATTTGATAAAACATAATATCGTATAGAATGGATAGAAAATTTTAGATATTTAATTAATTTTTGAAAAAATACAACGTTTTTATAAAATTATACTACCTTTTTAAAATAGACTTAAAATGTTGAATTTGCTCATCCTCCTTGGTAAGTGTAGATAATGTTTTTAAAAACTCATCCACCTATCGAAAAAATTATTGTAATTTAAAAACATTTTCATTTTTATAGAATTAACTTTTGTATAAAAATGACGAAAACTTGAAATAATAAATAAAAATAATAAATACTTGAAATAATTAAAATATTCAAAATAACTATTAAAAATATGTATATAATTGTTTTAATAAACTAGAAAAAAATTTTTATTTTCAGCAATTAACTTTACAACAAACTTAATATAATTAAATAATAATTCCGAACTACACTAACAGAATTATTTTAAAATTCAACTTTATTTTAATTAATTAAAGCGATAATAATAAATAATAATAATAATAATAATAATAACAACAACAAGAACAATAATTAATTATAAAATTAAATTTAAAATAAAAACAATAATTTATAAATCTCAATTGAAATTTTAAATTCTTATTAAACATTTAATCTAGTTACACATTTAAAACAAATATTAAATAATAAAATTAAATAAGAAAATTTTTAACTACTTTTCAGTTTCCATATCATCTTAATTTATTATAATTTAAAAAAAAAATAATATATTCACACATACTTTATCTAATTTTTTAAATATTTTATAATAAAAAATCAAAAATAGTTCATTCTCATTTCTAATTTTTTGTTCTAATTTTTTTTATTTATTTAACATTCATTATGTTTAAATTCAATCTTTACAATCTTTATAATAATATTCAGTTAAAAATAAAAAGATATACTTATGCGTATATGATATTGATTCCTTTTGCATTCTTAAAACATAAGATAAATAACAATATTTAAGAGAATACTCTATGTATGAGAATACTTTTAAATCTTTTTTGATATTTTTTATTTTTTCTTTTAGTTTGGTAAAAATTACCAAAGTACTATAAAATTGATTAATGAAGTAAACATAGTATTTTTGATTATAATAATAATTTTTTCAATATTTATTTTCTTAATTTTTAGTTATCATTACTTCTCAATAGTGTATATTTTAAGGATTTATTTTTTGATTTATTCGGATATCAATTATACTTTATTTCTTAAAAAATGATATTAATCTGAATTTAATTTAGCTAAATATTAATATTGAGATAACTAAAAAATTAAAACTTAAATATTATTCAAAAGAATCAAAATAACAACTGAATTAAACATTAATGAATATTAAAATTCTTTCGTATCATCAACTAATTGAAATAAATTGATTGGTATTTAATAAACGAAAAAAAATATATATGTATATGTATACGTATATAATAATGTACTTATAAAATAAAAATATGAATTAATTTCTTATGCTGTAATTTTTATTTTTTATTGTACCGAATATATTACTTTTAAATTTATTTTTTCGAAAAAATACATTTTAAATTTTTTTCAATTTAGGCCATAAAAAAATTTAGATGTTAATATTGGGATAAAAAAGAAAGACAGAAGAAAGTCGTTAAGAAACTTCTGCTTCATTTTGAATGATATTTGATCGAGAATATTAGATATTATAAATAGTGAGTAGAAATAATCGTTAATACTTGAAAAAATTGAATTAAGTATGATTGTAGTGGAAGGAAATAGAAAAAATAAGATAAAATATATTATATAGTTTTAATCTAAATTCCTAGAAATCATTATCCAAGTATTCAAAAACTATTGCATCAGTTTTATTCATAAGATATACCGGGATAAAACTTCACTAAACACATTTTTTATTATGAGTGAGTTAACTCTGTAATAACTAATATATTGAAAATCTTCTAAATTTAAAATAAAAGTTAAAGTTTATTCGATATCTATTATTGACTAGTTATTAAATGTATATCAAGTTAATATGAGAATCATCTATATAGTAAATTATTAATTTGAATCAAAAATATATTGTATATAATAAAATTGAGGAATACCGTTTAAATGATTTATATAATATAATAGTTTTATTAATGGTTACTATTCTTTTAATGATCACTCTCTGTTTTTTCAGTCTATATAGATGTATATATAGATCTAATGTTTGTCAATTATTATTGTTCTGTAGAAAAGCTTTAAAAAATAAAAAAAAAAATATCTTTTAAAGTTAAAAGAAGGTAAATATTTAATAAGTGGAAAATATGAACATTTATTTAAATACACTTAGTTTTCATATAGTTGTAAAACTTTTAATGGCTATCAGGATATCACTTATTAACATATAGTACATAAAAAATAAATCTATAAACTTCAATAAAAGATAAAAATATTTAACTAAATAATATAAAATTAAAAAAAAAATTGCACGTAACATAACAGTAAATTAACGTCTATTAAATATTTTTCTTTATATTTCATATCTTAAGTAGAATATAGCGCGTATGGTAAGACTAGATTACGTATGATACGCTACCTTATTAAATATAAGCTTAGTTACTATTAAATAAATTTAATTGAAAGTTATGAGAAAAATCGCATTGTATTCAATACATTAATACTTTTAATTTCCGAAAAATCTTTGTTGAAAAGTTTACTTTTAAACAAATTTAATAAAATATCATCTAAAACATAAACTTTTTATTAAAATTTATACTAAATTATAATAAATAAATACGTAATACACAAATTTATAAATTATACAATTTATATACGTATAATTGTTTATTGCAAGAAAAATATTTGAAATTAATTGCATGAAATAATAAATTTTTCAAACTAATTTTGCATTCTATTCCAAATAAAACATGAAAATAAATTATTATGGTGACAACTGACCTCTTCTGATTCTTTATTGATTCTTTTTGAAACATTTATAAAGGTGATGCGCAATAAGTTCTGGTTTGAATAGCAAAACAAAACAAGCAATAACTTCTACAGCTCAATAGATAATAAAGAAGCTTTCCGTTCAGATACAAAAATAATTTATAAGTTCGGTATAAATTAGTAAACTAAACAGTAATTGTATCTTGTATAACTTTAATAATACATAACCATTATAATTGAAAAAAAATATACATATATATATATACATGATCTGCTTCTAGGCGAATAGACACAAATAAACTATTGATTGAGAAGGGATTTCTTTATTCTTACTACTGTTTTAATTGGGAATCACGTATTATTTGAACACCTAAAAAGGGATTTAGCTATTTTTGGAACTCTTTCTTCTAGTTTAATACTTTAAAAGAAATACGAAATAGGTTTTATTCGGATAAGAACATCTACATAATACATTCAAAGGATTAATAAAATAATTATTAACCTAATTTTCATACTTAACACGATTTTATAAATTCAAGTATAACAAATTTCGTATCTATTACACATTAAAATTAAGTTGTTATTCATACACAAATATTAAAGTTATGAAATTAAATAACATATTCTAAACTAACGTTCAAGACACTAACTAATCGTTTCTGTTGAAAAAATAAATTCTTTCTAACTCACTTATTTAGTGATAATATTATACATATTATCACTAAAGTAAATTGTGCAGTGCTTTTTTAATTAATATATACTGATTATTTACATTGAAAAAAATTTTAAAGTTGCACATATTTCTCTAAGAATTTCTATAATATTAGGCATTATAGAAATTTTTATATTTTATTTAAGTATATTATTAAAAAATCGTGATATAAAATTTTTTTAAATAGATTTCTCTTGTATCGATTATTAATTATCACGCAAACTTATAAAAACAAACCTGCCATAAAAATTATAAAGATTTGTAAATAATAATGATCATATTTTATGTAAAATGAAAATTTGAAGGTACCAATCAAAAATTTTTTGTTTATATTTAATAAACGACTTAACTTTTTAAATGCTATTCCAACAAGAAAAATTACTTTATAATATGTAACCACATTGTATTTCTTGATAAAGCCATAAATAAACTAAAAAATTTTACTTTATTTCTAAAAATTTTATAATTTTCTTTTAAATGCATAAGTTAAAAATATTTTTCGAAGTTATCTAAATAAAAATGAGTCATTCTTTTCATAAGAAATTCAGAAACTTGTGGTTGGCAGTGTACACGTATTATCTAAGAATATGCTGTATATTCACACAGATTACGCTTCTATCTTTTTCAAGTCAATTTTAATAACACAATAGTTTTTAACTCTTTAAAAATTTATTATTAGGCATCTGAATAGAATTAAATTTTTTACAACCATTAAAATTTTGAGGAAAATAGACAAGTAAAATAGTAAAGGATAGTTTATTGTCAAAATTAATGAAAGAGTATAAGTTGATGACTGAAATAAATTTCGAAATATTTCTGTTATTTTTGTTATATTCTCGTAAAATTTTGCAGTATATTGGAATAAAGTTACTTTAAATGACACAAAAAACATTTCTACAAAATTTCATCTGCGTTTTTAGTCGCTTTTGCTTTACATTATTCTGTTTGCAAATAATTTTTTTAAATTACGACATATGAACGATTTTCATACGTTTAGGAAATGAAACATCCCACTTTTTTCAAAGTATCATTAGCTGGCCAACTAATTTTAACTTATTTATTCATAAAATGGATGAATATATCATACTTTCATCCTGGAATTATACATAAATAATTTATTGTATGTGAAAGAGAAAGATAAATAGATAAATATAGAGACCAGAAAAGCCAATGAATTGTCATTAATAAACTTTAATAAGAAGAAATTATTCTAAGAATTCTGCAAAACTTTCTAAATAAAACTTCAGTCATAATCCTTAGGAAAGGATCTTTCATGATAAAAGAGTTAGATGAAATGGGATTTATTTGCTAACATAACGAAGGGAGAAACATTGTTTTAAAAGTATTCTGAGTTGAGAATCAATGAATTTCTTTTATGAATTATAATAGTTGTTTTATGTGTTTACCAGTACTTAATAAATATTCAAAAATAATATTCAGCTTAAATTCAAATTTGCCCTTGATGACTAACTACTTATAAACTCATACAAATAAAATCTTCCATATTAATTAGGTAATTTCAAAGAAGTAATAAATAGCTACATTGTATAAATTAATTATTCATTGTAGCAAATAATTTTTCAAATTAATTGATATCGTCTATTTTTGAAAAAATATTTAATAACAAGATCAAATGATTTATACGAATTTCTTTTTGTATTGTCCTATATTTTGAAGTTAAGATTGACAGTGAGGTTACTGACATATGAGATCATCATTTGTTTTTCAAAATTTCATTTAAGCTTGATTACTTGAAACTACTGTTCTTAATTATTGAGTTTTTTCAAATGAAAAGCTTAACTAATACTTTGGAGAATAACATTTTAATACATTAGAGATCACATATTGTAAAACTTTCAGAAACTTCTTAATAAAATTTTGCTTAATTATGAATCTCTGTTGAATGAATGAATTTTTAAACGTAAATTTAAAATGTTCATGATTATTTTCATAAATAAAAATAGTACAATATAAATTACGAATTTTGTTAAATTCTATTTAATATTGTTTAAATTAATTATTTTTTCATTTAAATAAAAAAGACTTATTGAAGCCAAGGTATAGTAGTATATACAATCTATGTTTTGGTATCAAATATGCTGTATAAGAAAGATTAAGAACATAAATTAAACATTCAATTTTAGCAGTTATAAATAATGTATGTAAATAATATAAAAATAAATTATATTACAGCTGTATCTTACGAAACATTAAAACTTTTTCTGTTTCAAATATCTAAACACTTGTATATAGAAATTAATCGAATGTAATATATTCGTCAGATATAACGATGACTCAAAAAGATGCGATGACAATAATAAAATATTGCATGATATTGAATATAAATGTACGATACTTTAAAGAAATAGATAATGTATATAGATTTAATCCACACATTTCTACAGATGCAGCTGATTTTTCAATTTATAAGACGTCTTTTTTATTGACGTTGCATTGATGGTGTCAATGCTTTTCCGATATTGAAGAATTAATGCAGTTAGTTTGTAAAAGTAATAAAGTACGCACAATTTATTTGAATACGAAAATTATTGGAATTCAAATAATTATAACGCATTTATTTCTAGATCGTTGAATTTATATATGAATAACTTTACATTAATTAACTTCATAACTAATTTTATATAAGAAAATAGTTGCTTAGGAAGTTTATACAATTTAGGTACGAGAATCGCTTTTCATTTGAGAAAAACTTCTACAATTATGTGTATTAATTATTTTCAATTACTTAAAATCAATAAAATATAAATAATAAAATCAATAAAAATATATATAAACAATTAATCGATAAATTCTTCATTGGCTATACAACTGTAATATTTAAAATTTATTAATTTTTTTTATTCCCAATTAAATACAAAGCTCTAATATATAGGCGAAAGCATAATGCGACTATCATTCAAAATAATTTATTACATTTTCAAATAACATAAGTACATTCAAAGTGATACTGAAATACTGACAGATATCACAATATCCGCTTTGTTAAGTTTCCGTAATGCAACACTGAAAATGCTTAATACGTTACTCGAATAAAATAAATATTAAGTTATGGATGGTACAACTGACAAGTAAATTATAATTTCAATCATGCATAGTACCAAACATTTTTTTATTAAATTAGTACGTGTTTGGTAACTTTTAAAAGCTTGTCTTCATCAATTGTAACGTTTTTCTTTTAATTTGATGACTTACCTCTTGTAAGGTAAGTTCACTGGTTAAATTCAGTTTTACACTCGAATTTCTTTCATAGAAAGTTTTGATCGTTTGTGCCACGTCACCCTGTTCTAGGTCCTCAAGCATTGCATTTTCGTCTTCGCCAAGTAGACGTGCAAATAACTTAATTAACATCTTGCTTTGAAGATTATAAATTCTCTTCACTGTACTGGGCAAAAGTAGTGTACACCAGAGAACGATGTCACTTTGGAATCCATCTGTAATTTTATAAAGATTATTATATTTAAATTTAATTAACATTAACATTAATATAAATGATAAATAAATAATAATACAATAAGTTAAGTTTGTTGCATTATTATCACTGCTTCAGGAGGAAAATTACAGCCTTCGAAATCACACTTTATTTAACTATTGATTCGTTTTCACGTTTCAAATAAGCTTTCAGATTTTCTTGTAATTAAAATTTTTATTACGTTCATACATAATACATAATATTATCGATGCCAAAACAATTAGATTTTAGCACAATCACTATTATTCGTATTTTAGTAGTGACTTTAAAACCTTCCATACAGTGCTTATAATTATTCATGATATTCAATTTTTTTCATATCAGAAAAATAAACTATTTTATCTTGCAAAATAATTCTATGCACAAAATATATCTATAATTTTTCTCGCGACATGTTCAATGTTTATCTCTTTATTAGATTGTGCAGCAAGAAATAACTCCCCTCCCTCACCCATCAATCAATACAATCATCGCCAAAGCCCAGATTTGAAATCACGCAACAAACTGTTCAATGTTGATAAACATATTCAGTGGACGCAAAACAGTCACAATGCCACTCATAAACAAAGAAGTGTCAAGAAATAGAAAAGGACAGACTTTAATAGTTCGATCAAAAGCCGCATGTGGGTTTATACGTGTGGAAGTTGCGTGTATGAATGGATGCGTGCGCGCAAGAGCAATAGAAGACGCGAAAGGTCGCATAACGCGAGCGGAAAGTTACGAGCCGATAAGACGAGATATTCAATAATGACTCCCGGGGCCAGTAAGTTCTTCGCGGAAGGGTCAGAACCACCGCAGCTTGGATTTTGCTAGACTCTTGGTCGCCTCGATTGCGCGATTCGCGGTCGTCTGTATTTAGGAAATTCATTTTGCGCGCGCGCCCAAATCAAGGACTTCGACCCCAAAAATCTGGCAATCGTTCAACAGTATTTGGGGTCGAAGACGTCAATTATTTGAATGTTTAGATTAGTGTAATTAATTCAAATTTTAGAGATTAATTTTTTTAAAACATTTCTGCTGTAAACATAAACAATCATCTACGATAAAACACGTAGAGCATAAGCGAGAATATTCTTTCAATAACATTAATTTATTTTTACACATATGAATTTTATACCGTACGAAATACACGGTTGCAAACTGCTTACACTTTGACTCCATTGAATTACCGATAAGCTTGTATTTACGATTTTTTATTTTGAGATTTTGTTTAGAGACTAAATATCTATTAAAGTGATGAAAACTTTTTGTTTAGAAAATTTCAATGATACATTTACATATGTAGTTTTTGACAACACAAGTGTAGTGTAAGAACGCAATTATAAATGAATGTCTCTTCATTATCATTATTACCCGTTTGTTTTTCTTAGCATCACTGAATAGTCAAACGCAATACAAATGTTATTCGTGTTTGAAACTTATTTTTTACGTTTCTTTAAATTACTCAAAAATAAATTACGAATTTCTTATATCAATATTTAACTTTTACTTTTATATTTCAGTACAAATTTTTTAATGCTCTCCATTAACTTCATATATTTAACACTTTTACGTGGTTATTTTAAATCATAACGAATAATTCATAAAAAGAGACTAGTTGACATGTAATCATATTTTTTAGGTCAATAGCTGCCTTATCGTAAATATATTACAATTACTACTACATTTCATTAATATAATAATAATAATAATAATAATAATAATAATAATAATAATAATAATAATAATAATAATAATAATTTATTCATTTATTTATTTATTTCAGAATAATTTAGATCTTGTTATAGCTACAGTAAATATATTTTCAAAAAATATTTATCACATTATGAATTTTTACATTTTCTTAAATAACATTTTTATTTAACTCCGAATAGATAATAATTATTGATCTGAAATTTTAAGATATGTTCTTTTAATTAAACAGAAGGAATTAAATAATATTTACATAATCATAAATTATAAATAAAAAGTTGAGACTGTACAAGCTACGATATTTACCAAATCTTATCAATTATGTTTACTTGTTTTCAATGTTTATAATAGAATATTTAAAAAATATATAAATCTTTTAAACCAATGCTTTGGTATTGTGAACTTGTTATGTATTATCAGTTATAATTATTTAGAATATTTATTTGAAATTTATTTAATATTTATTCAATTGAAAAAATTATTCAATTTTAGTTTAATTAAAAAAATAACGTATAAACATATTTTGTACAATAGATTACGTGTAATATGAAAAATTCCATTTCTCAAAAAGACTAATTAAATGCGCTTTAATAAAAAAAATCTGTAATACGAAAATCGATTTAAAAAATCTAATTTGATTTATGATTACTATAAGGAAAATTTATTTTCTAAAATGGCAAATTTATCTATATGAAAATGAATAATAAAGTAAAAAATTCACTTTGTTTAATAGAAAAAGGAAGACTGAATCATAACGACGCAGATTATCAACATAACTGTAGTATTTAGTGAAGATAGTTCGTCACGTATGCATGCTACATCGAAAATACGAGTGAAATTAAAAGAAATTAAATAAATAAATATATATATATATATATATATCCGATACCGAGGGATGAGCTCATTATGATTTACTTTCGTCGACCTTGACACTTTCGAAGCTCGTGTCTACTGATACTATTTCGTCACAGTTATTCTCCGAAAGGGAATAAGTATCTACCAATACAATTATTAAATGTTTCAATTCGTTATTTGGAGATTATTCGAATAAGAAAAAAATGTTAACTCAATCGAAGAAGTTTGGCACGATGGCGTGTTTCCTCTTCTGTTGAATGATGTAAAAATATTCACAAGCAATGGCAACGATCTTTACAAAAGAATTTTAATATGAAAGTAAATGTAACATGTATCATTTTAAACACTCATATCTAATTTTTTTTAAATAATAATAAGAAACATTTCAATGCATTTTTATTTAATAATTTTAAATTTTGAGAAAGGGTTAATTAAGCTAATGAATTCTTAACTGTATAAAAATAAAAATTCTAGCACTGGTATAACACGAATGAATATTAATAAAAAAAACTAATGACTACGATAATTAAAGAGATTGTTAAAAAAAGATAATTAGTTTTTTTAAATTTATATTATTACAATTGAAAAAAACAATTTCCTATAAGTGATTAATGGCGATTGCATGTACAAGACTTCAATACAAAAAGAAATCAGTTACTTCAGGATATTCTTAAATTTAGAATTTATATTTTTAAAAACAATAATGCATTATATTTACATTTTTTAAATTATTTCGGCTCAGAATTTGAAACTGTTTATTTTCATAATTAAATTCTAGTTATATTCTTATTGTATACATGAAATCATCATTTTTTTTAAATTCCACATGGCATAAAATTCTTTAAACAACATTTGAATTATATATCTGAAATCGATATTATTTTTGAAATTGTACGTTTTTTATTTCTTTCCTTAATTAAAAATAAATAAAATATAAAATTACGTTATAAACAGTACTGTTGCTTTACTACCCAACTTATCACGAATAGATACCATAAAATAGAGTTAAATAAATTATTTATTTGACCTTTGATTTATAACATATGCATACAAACTTACATATTTTAACGTCAACGTCCGTTTATTTTACGTCTAACGGAAATATACACCCAGAATCTTTTTTTGCACATTTTAATACAAATTCTATATTATGCATTAAATAAACATAATTTAAATATAAAAAATGTAAACTTATTATGTTCATATCAAAATTTGAATTACTAAATTTAAATAGAAAAATAATGTACAAAAATACACGTTAAAATTTAAATTTTAATTAGACGGTGCTTTCATATAAATAAGTAAAAGATAAATTGAAAAAAAATTTATCGCTCATTTTAAGCAAATAATTATTAGAATAGTCCGGCAATTAGTTCAATAAGGCTCATCATATGGACACACCTCTTCTTACGTACGTCATAAAACGATGTAAGCGCCGTCTATATCTTTCAGTGATTTCAAAACGTCATACAACTAAATGGTTACATACTCCCGTCTTATCCGCAAATCGTAAGCTTGAAACGACGAGCCTTTTATATCCCCCAGGCAGTTGGTACGAGAGATTTCACAGACAAAAAATGATGCGGTGGCGCCACAACGTCATGACTTCAGGTCACATCATCAAACAAATATCGCTTCACCAACAAAAACGCAAATTAAAAAATGTTAAATTACTGAGAATTTTAATAAATTATTTGATATTAATATTTAAACAGTTATCCTTTAAAGTAATCAATATTAGAAAGTATTGCCGATGTCTGTATTATTATTAAAATAGAAACATTAATATTATTAAGTTTTCTAATATTTTATAAATTACCTTTATATCAAAAATTTATATC